>CM062806.1:755382287-755699114 GCA_031772625.1 Pinus tabuliformis
GATGCATCCCGGCTAAAGATGTTGTGATCGGTCATCATCTTTGCCACAAGGAATTCAAATCCTTCCATGGCCAGTGCTTGAAGCTGCTCGGGGTACTGCACATTGCCTGTGCGCTTGAAATGATGATGGAAAACCAACGAAATGTGGAAAACCTTGCAGATCCAAGGCAACTCTCTTTTTTCTTTCCCTGTTGTAGTGACAAATGCTTGTTTTTATTTGGGTGGTATTTTGTTGTTTTATTTGTTTTATGTTTTGTTCTTTATGTGTCTTTTTTTTAATCTTATTTTGTTTTTAATTTATTTTTTTCTTTTTATGTTGCAAAAAATACAACAGATTAAATCTTATTCTTGTATTATTTTATAAATATATTTGTTTTAATTCTTATTGTATATAAAAAATTAAATCCTATACTTATTTTTTTTAATTAAAATCTTTATAGATAAATTAATTTTTTATTGTTTTGTATTGTTATTAAAAACTAAAAATTAATTTTTTTTTTTTTTGTTTTAAATTTGATTTATTTTCTAATGTTTTCTTTTAACTAAAAAAATTGATTTATTTATTTATTTTTAAATTAATTCATTTTCTATTTTTTAAAACTAAAACAAATCAATTTTATTTTCTTTTTATATTTAAAAAAAATAATAAAATAAATTATATTCCTAATTTGTTTATGTTACTAAAAACAATAAAAAATAAAAAAATAAAAAGGAATTAAATTTATTCTAATGATTTTTTTTATGTTAAAATCAAAATCTTTAAGAAAAAAAGAAAGTTTAATTTTTTTTTTTTTTTTTTTTTATATTGTTCTAAAATCAATTTTTTAAAAAGAATTTTAAATTCTATTCTAATCCTAAAACAATCTGGAAAATTTATTGATTTAGGATGAAATTTTTTAGCAAATGGAAACAACTATATTGCAAACCCTGGAAACATTTATAAACATTCTACTTTTTGATCCTCGAGATCTTGCAAAGACACAAGAGGAGAGCATACTTATTCGAACTGAAAATATCATCCTACCTATTCTATGCTAATTGAAAATTACAAACTATTACGTGTAATTAAATTTCCGATGTAAGCATTCACATAATAGTAGTAAAAATATATTCATTTTCAATTTTAGAAATTTAAAATGAAAATATACAAGGATGATTGAATCTAGGTTTTGTGAGTCTGATTTAATGAAATAAAAATAAAATTGATCTAACTTTGTACTTCTTTGAAACCATTGAAACCACCTTTCACTAAGGCTTTCATAGGCGTGATTTCCACCCTGATTCAGATCATGCTGCAACTTCTCTTCGTCCTCCTCAATCTCCTGTTCAAATAATTTTTCATCATCAGATATACATAATTCTTCAAATGTTAATTCACTGTTTACTTTTGGAGGAGTAGTTAAACTTTTGGCTACTGTCAAGATCTCTTCTTTGCAAGAAGAGGAGATCCTTACACTTGCTAGGATCTGAGTGAGTTGTTCCAAACTTATACGCATCGTTCTTCCATATATACATATGGATTTTTATTGTGTTTTTGTATTTTTTTTTGGTGAGTGGGGGTTTTTGATTCATGTTCTATTTCTATGTTTCTTTTTATATGAGAATAAACTTAACTGAAAATTCCTAAATGCAATTAACCCTAAATAAAAATGATCCTAAATGAAAATTCTTCTTAAACAATCCTCCTAGCTAGTTTACATCTAAGTGTGTTTCCCTGGCAACGATGCCAAAATGTTGGGCGATTTAATTTTATATTGAATCCATGTCATTTAATTTATCAACCAGTGGGTTTCGTAAACTTAAAAGCAAACCAAAATATATGGGACCTCAGATGAAATAGGTTTAGGAAGTTTGTTTATAATGGAAATGAATATTACAAATCTAAACTATTAGATCTATTTTATGAAAGCATAAAAATGTTTGATCAATTGAATTATTTTACTTTAGAAGATAAAGAAGAGTCTCTTGTTCAAGATTCCTGCATGTCCTTTTACAATCTTCCTATAATAACATTACCAAACACCTAAGAAAGTAGGAAAGAAATCATATAAATGAATGCAAGTAAATATTGTTTTCTATTCAGTTCTCAGCTCATGGAGGAGAGTCTCCTAACTGAGGAGATCTTGGTCATCCTTCTCATATAAAAACTAGTTACTGAAAGGAAATCAATCTTCACATAAATTTAATCTAGGAAAGCATATAAGAAAGTAAATCTTGTTTCAATTTAGTCTAGCTCATGGAGAAGAGACTCCTAACTGAGGAGATACCGGTTGTCCTTCGCACCTAAAAATTACCTACTAAAAGGAGATCAACCTTCACACAACAAAACATGGCCATAACATGAATTCATACTGAAATTATCTACAAGTATTTACAACAAAGAAATAAGATGAACATCATAATTAAAATTAGTATATTCACAAAATTACTCTATAACAAAGTGTACTTATCTCAGTATGGGGATCCTTCCATTCCTCAATGAGCACATATGAACAACTATCACACCATAAAAATAAAAAAACACTCATAACTCATGATTTGGGGAAAATGATATTATTCATGGTGAATGAACAATCATAAATTTGATGCTAATGAATATCTGATAATTGTTCTCTCTCCTTTCCTTTGAAGGATGCTCCTCTTATTCATACATGGATTAGGGATATCTACTTAATAAATGTAGATCCCTTAAATATCTACTAGATGCAGACTTGTCTCAACTTATCCCTAAATACTAGATACAAATCCCATGACACATCAAAATATCCATGATCTTTCTCCTTGGAATATGGTCCACCTCTTGAGTTGAAATTCGAATTTGATCTTGGGAGGCCACATAAGGGTTCCTTGGAAGCTTCCAAATGATCTACACATGTCATCAAACTCAAGCCACTTTTAGGTATAAGAAAATACATGTTATTTCTCTAACTATTAATCTTAAATTCACTCTAAATACATAAAATTAATAATTTTGGAAAATGAAGATATGAACCCATACAATATTGGAAATATAGAGGTATGTAATGATAGTGTGATGAGATGAGGTGAAAAAAAGAGGATAAATGTGAAAATGGAGTGAAAATGTATGTTAATCTGGTGGCCCAACAATCCCTACGCTTCAAGCACTTCCGCAAGTTCATGAAACCCTTATTTCCTTGAGTGTTGATATTCTCCCACTTGCTTGAGATATCATGGTATTGGTTATGGAAGGAGGTTGTTGAAGACTGGGACTGGTTGGACCTGGAGGACAGTTCCGCTTGGAGCTAGAAAAGGAAGACTGAGGTGAACTCTTTCCATGTTTATTATAGTTTTCTACAATAAAAATAAACATTGTTTTGTTCCCAATATCGAATTTGTTTATGCATCGGATGTTATTATTATGGTTTTTGTATGAATGACTATTTTGATGTATAACTAACCATCTACTTATATGATATAAAGTTAATTTCACTACAATGATTTATCTATATGCTTCTATAAGTATTTGAATTGGTTGATTTGCAGATTCGAAGATCATCAGGAGTTGCAGAGGGTTTGAACCCTGGCTGGAACTACCCAAACGAAGTACATCTGGGTGTGTTCATCTTCGCATAGCTTGTTTATTTAAGCATGTTTCCTGAGTTTAATGCTTGTTTCTTGCTGTAGATTACTCCTGCTCTGCTAGAGTCTTGACCCAAAGCCCTAGGGGACTTATTCCCTTAACGCCAATGTTCAAGGGAGTAGGGAACGGAGATCCAGACTAGTTTTGGTTTGTGATAAAAGATATATAGGAAGCACAAGGAGTTAAAGATTACAATACAAAGAAAGAAATGCTGGTCAACATTCTACAGGATCGCTTGCCGACTTGATACATTAAGCATTCCAATGATAATCCAAATAAGGGGATCATAAATATTCAAATTGCACTAAATAAAGAATTTAGCAGGCCAAAGTAAGAGGCACATTCGATCATTGGATTCAAGGAAATCAAAATGCTACTAGGCGAGACACCTTGGGAGTTGGATCAGAGACTGAAGTGCACAATTCGTGAAGCTAACATGACATTGATAGATGGGCAACACCGTGAACGGTTGGTGGCATTGTTAATGCTTCATCTAAGGAATGCGCTATCACAACGGAGGCTAAAAACTCAGGCCGATGGCTTAGAGGTCACGATGAGATTGCATAAGACTCCAATACAAGATTGTTGTGTGTGGAGCATGATTGTTCAGAGGTATTTGTCTCAGCCGGATGTATACCTCAGGAAGTTAGGTAGATGATCTGACGGTAGAACTTATGTTTAGTTTAGGGTTTTTTGCCCTAGAAGGCAACCCCTCTCTTTGTATGAGGGTATTGTATTGGAGGCTGAGATAGAGATGTGTATTCTGTGAACGAGAAACAGAGAGGTGAGACTGTGAGAGGAAACAGAGGATATTACAACAGATTTGCTGTAGGTTGTGTCTCTTCATTTTGCTGGAAATAGAAAGGAAGGACTGGCTGTTCGGGACGGACGTAGCCCAAACTGGGTGAACCACGTATATTTGTGTCTCTCTTGTTTTGTGTGTTTTCTGTGTTTATATTTCTGCAATATTTTATGTGTTTCATTGCTCTGTAATATAAAATTTTCTAACAAAGATTCCAACCAAGGAGTTGAGTAGATTCACGCACAGTTGGAAAGCTTGTGCCTTGAGATGCAGAGTTTCAAACAAGACAGGACAACTGGCCCAGAAGTGCGTGATGCGGCATAATGCATAAAGTGCAAGGGTTAGGGACATGACAAGGACCATATCCTGGTGTTCACGAATTACCTTGCAGGAGGAGGACCAATGCCATTTAGAATGGAGGCACAAGTAGGACCAAACACATTGCCTGCATTATGGTGTGCGATTTGTAAGATAGGAGGAAAACATGCTACAAACAACTACCACTTATTAGAAAAGTACACACAGAATTCACAGCAGTTGTTCAGTAATTTTTTTAGATTAGTAAGCGATGATGAGTGAACCTGTAGAAGTTATGAGTTGATGATGGATCAGACTCCTGCTTACAAAGTTCAGGCTGAAACGTGGCTCCTTGACTAGAAGACAGGGATGGCACGAACTGGATTGCAAGGGCGTAGACGAGGCCCAGGTGGAGGAGGACTGGGAAGAGTTCGCTGATAACTGATATGTTATAATTGCAGAGGGCCAAGACATTATGACTACAATTGTACAAATCCAATGCGACCATCATTCCTGTTTTGTACACTCTTTGATCATGAGATAGAGGATTTTCCCACACTGATACTGAGGTTGTGCGATAAAGGAGCACTCCAACCTCTCTCGACTCATAACCTACAAATGATGAGGTCTGAGCCATCCGAGGAAGACCCTAATGTAAATATTGTGCTCCGAAGTGGAATTACGACAGGGGATGACAAAGGAAAGCAACCTGAAGAAAGCACTTGGGTTCACAAGGCTCCAATGAAGGAACTAGAGTTTGATTTAGAGTGAGCCAAGGAAACCTTCATAGAAGCTAAGAAGAGATTCATTGATGCCTCCACTTCAAGAAGTAAAGACAGAATGAAGTCGAAACGGACCCATCAACACTCACTATGTTCTTAGAAACATGCATGAAGATGCTACGTGACAGCAAGGCTGTAAAAGGGCTAAAAGAACTCATAAATAGATGCACTGGGACCTTGCCATGAGAACTGTGCATAGTTCAAAAGCTTGAAAAGCACATGATGCGAATGGGAAGGGAGATGAGATTGACTACAGAGATCAGGGAATATGAGATGGACCAAGTGTTTCTGGATCTAGGATTGGACACAAAGTTCCTACCGAAGCAGGTATGGGAGTGCATGGGAAGGCCTACGCTGCAATGGTCTCCTATCCAACTATGAATGGCGAACCAATAAAAGATACTACCTATGCAGAGATTGCAGGGAATCATAGTAGACATTTGTGGAGAAAGCGTGCTAGAAGATTTCAAAGTGATAGAGATCTTTTATGATAGCAATCCCTACCCCGTAGTATTTGGATTTGATTGGGTGACTGACATGAATGGGGTGATAAATCTAAATAAGCACAAGATGATTTTTGAGAAAAGTCTTTGCACATAGTTGTACCTTTGGACCCTGTAGAAGGAATGCGCTACACGGAGCTGGTGTGGGACTACGACAGTGACGATGACTTCGATTGCATCTACAATATAACCGTGCAAGAGTAAGAATGTGTGAATCTGGCCGTGGATGGATGAATCTCATAGGAGCACAAAATCTCATGTACTTTGGATTCAGAAGAGGAAATAGAATGATGGCAGAACCCGTTACACGAGGTAATGAAACTGAACTGTGACGTGATGATAAGATCACTGCATTGCGTATCGATGGAGGTTCGAGATCTTCTTACATATGATGAGTTAAGTGAGGTGGATGACTTCTTGAGAGGATTTGAAAGAGAAGTTCCAGAACAGCAACATTTCAAAGCTTTGAAATGGGTACTGCATGCTACGCCTACGAGGTGGTGGGGTACAAACCAAAGAAGCTTTGATGACTGGCACAAATGGAGAAGAATGATGCGCATCCGGTTTGGGAAGCCTTAGATGTGGTTAAAATATAAGCATGACGGATAGGATGATCCATGGGTGCACCTCATCAAATGAACATAATTTTATGGGGAAGAACCACAACTTGAGTGGTTGTATTTGTTCTGTTATACCCTGGACATTACACCCATGAACTGGTATATAAAGATGGAGCTCCACCATGGAATGAGTGAATGGGATATCTTGCATGAAGGATTCTTGTCAACCTTCATGTTTGAGGATCGTTGGTGGGATACTGTTGATGATACGCTACAAGGAGTAAAAGTAGCTATCTTTAAAATACAACCAGAGCCAATGGAAGTGATTCAACCTGAATGGGCAACCCAGCTGAGCTATGTGTTGGAGTGTTATAAAGTGAATGCTGAAGAAGACAAAAAAGATCCATAGAAAGTTAACATTCTACAAACTAAAGGCTATTGCGAGGTTCAAGGGCTGTTGATTGAAGACCTTGACATAACCACGCCAGTAAAGACAAAGTAGGTAAACATTGGTATGAAGGTCGAACCTAAGTATGCAATGCTCAATGACTACTGGGATGAAGCAATAGTGGATAAGGTCATTGAGTTACTCTGCATGTACTAGGACTTATTCCCGACCAAGATCATAGACTTAAATGGGATCATTGGCGATTTAGGGATGATGAAGATCACCTTGAAACCCAATGCGAAGTTGATTAAGCAGAGACCTTATCGCTTGAATATGAAGTACAAGGAAAAGGTTCACGTAGAACAACACAAAATGCTTGTAGTTGGAATCATTAAGCTAGTGGAAGAATCCAACTAGGTAAGCCCTATGGTTGTGCAGGAAAAGAAGCAGAAGGGTGAGATAAGAATACGCATGGACATCAAGAAATTGAATGACGCATGTGTGCACAACCCATTCCCAACTCTTTTCTTGGACGAAGTATTGGAAAATGTTGGTGGGAAAGAAGCATATTCTTTTACTCATGGGTTCTCAGGGTACCACAAGATCTAAATTGCACCAGAAGATAGGAGCAAGAAGACTTTCATGACTGAGTGGGGCTGCTTTCAATACATGGTTATGTTGTTTGAGTTGAAGAACACTCCTACCATATTTTTGCACATAGTTGTTTCAACATTCAAAGAATATATCCACAAATTCCTAGAGGTCTATCTGGATGACTGGATTGTATTTGGATTGGTTAAGTACCATGTAGTGAGCTTACGCTTGATGCTGGATACTTGCCGATGACACCAAATCACGCTAAGCCTCAAGAAGTGTATGTTCCTCATTCCCTTTGGGACCTTGTTGGGACATGTGGTTTGCAAATAGGGATTGATGGTGGAACCCACAGAGATTGTAGTGATTTTGAATTTGGAATCGCCATGAAGACTTGTTAAATAGCTATGTGCTACCCTGGGACATTTGGGGTGCTGCAGGAAGTTCATCAAAAGCTATGCCTAGATCACCACGCCAACGGAGAAAGTGTTGAAAAAGGATGTCACGTTCTACTGGAATGATGATTGCATGAAGAGCATGGATGTACTAAAAGGGAAATTTGCCTTCACGCCAATTCTAGTCTTCTAAAAATGGGATGTGGAGTTTCATGTCCATGTTGACATGTCGTGTATAGAGCTAGGAGTAGTACTCACACAGGAGGGTGGAGAGGGATTGGACCACGCTATCACATTTGCAGGTCGCAGGTTGTCTAATGCGGAAAAGAACTATTCCACAACTAAACACGAGAAGTTAACTATGGTGTACGTGCTCCAAAAATACCAACACTATTTGCTAGGAGGACATTTCAAGATGTATACATGCCCTTTCGTGCTAAAATACTTGGTGAGTAAGCCTGTCTCAGGGGGTTGCTTATGCAGGTGGCTCATATTGTTCCAATAATATGACTTTGAGGTTGTTGTGAAGCTTGGATGCATGAACACAAGACCAGATCACTTATCGCAAATTGAGAGAGGTGGGGAACCTACTAATTTTGAGGAAGGATTACCTAATGCACAACTCTTTACTATGCATGTAGTGGACAAGTACTTTGAAGATATAATCCCATTTTAGACAACGGTGATTGTGTCGAAGGAATACCCAGTCCAGTAGAAGAAGGAACTAGCGGTGTGTGTAGTTGATTTTTCTGTCATCGTGGGGCACCTATACAAGATGGGCAATGATGAGATACTACAAAGTTATGTACTTGCATTTAAACGAAGTCAAATCCTCACGGAAGCGTATGGGGGCACTGTAGGAGGACACTATGCAGGGAGAGAGACCGCGCAAAATATTCTCCACACAGGGTTGTGGTAGCCAACCCTTCATCAGGATTCAAAAGCACACTGTAAGGTTTGTGATATATGTTAAAGGATAGGTAAACCATCGCGGAGGGATGAGATGCCTTTGAATCCACAAATGACTTTGGAGCCCTTCAAAAAGTAAGAAATCAACTTTGTAGGACCTATCAAACATCAGGGAAAGACGGGCGTGAGATACATTATCATCGCGACAGAGTACCTAACTCGTTGGGCAGAAGCGTAGCTGGTCAAAGACTGCATAGCTGCCATGGCTGTGAAGATTTTGTTTGAAAATTTGTTGACTCAATTTGGATGTCCGAAAATCTTGATGAGTGATCACGGTACACATTTCCTGAATGAAACCATCAGTGCACTAACATAAGAGTTTCAGGTGTATCATCCAAAAAGCACACCGTATCACCCATAAGACAATGGGACAGTAGAAGCATTGAACAAAATGCTAGAAACTACGCTGGCCAAAGTATGCAATGCATAGTGGAGTGATTGGAACCTATGCATACCTGCAGTACTATGGGCTTATAGGACAACGTGTAAGAAACTAACGAGACATACACCTTTCCAGTTGGTTTATGGTGTGGAAGATTTCATGCCAATGGTGTATATTGTACCTAGTCTATGCATAGCAGCACTCATAGGTATGACAGACATCAAAGCCCTCAAAGAGAGGCTCACGCTGTTGGAAGAACTTGAGGAGGAACGGTTCCTGGTTGGCTTCCATCAGCAGTTGTAAAAGCAGTGCGAGAAGGCCTGGCACAATCGCCATATTAAGTTGCACACCTTCACGATAAATGATTTAGTGTTGTTGTATGAGAATAAGTTTAATAAATTCCTAGGAAAGTTCAGAATGCATTCTCTGGGACAATATGTTGTTGAGGAGGTCATAGATGGAGGCACCATATAGCTAGTCAAACTAAATGGAGAGCCTTTCCCAGGCAAAGTGAATGGCAGCCAATTGAAGCCCTACACAAGTGGCTCGACTATCTGACTAGCCAACAGAGGATCCAGACAAAGGCATGGGACTATAAACAAATGCAAGGGACACAAGCACAATCAAGGGAAGCAGTTCTGACATCGTAGGCTTGGAACAATGCATATAGGAGATCCAGCAGGAAGTTGCTCATTGTGCTGCCAACCTTGCAGTGGTTCAGACAAAGTTGGAGGGACTCTACATGAAGATCTCCGCGCCAATAGAGGGACTTAAGGGAGAGTAACAATGTTTGTTTTCGGGGCTTGTTGGGCATGGAATCCCCCTCAAGGCATGGTTTGGGGCTTAAAGCCCATGTTTTGACCAAATATTTGTAAAACGTCCGGGAATTGTGGGCGCAGAGCGTGAAGTCATAATAGAGTCACAGGGTTGTTTGCCCTCGGTTTTGTAATGTTATTTTGGATTGATAGACCTACCCACGGTCCGCGAACCATGATATTGTATAAACATAGCAAGGCTCTAAGTGTAGAAGATAACATATAGAGAAGGAAAAGAAGGATGATGAGTCTAAGAGAATGAATCAAAGTGTAAAGTGTGTCTTTGGGTCATAAAGTAGGAGAAGAATCTATAGCTAAGTGTGCAGAGGCCCAATAGTCTGCATCTAAGTGCATGGACCCCTGCATTTGAGTGCGTAGGGTAGGTCGAGTTTGTAACCATTGGAAGAATTAATAAAGAGAATTTTACCTTAGTTCTGTGTATATTTTCCTGTTTAATGCATTATTGAGTATAAATTGCAAGTGTATTTTTTATTTTCAGCACAAATTTATATGAGTGTGATGTATAATTAAATATAATACAAGGCTTCTATTTACGCGAAGATAACTACCTAGTGAAGGAAGATAGGTAAGATGTTAAGTGAGACTTAGGGAAATAGTGTAGAGCACTACTCTAGCAGCGCGGAAGCCCCACATCCCCTAGTTGGGGTTGCGTGAAGGCAACTATATTAGGGTACAAAGGTGAGGAAAGTGCATGAAGCAACCTACACGTAGGGATGAGCAGTTGGACAGAATGAAACCCTCAGACATCTCAAGGGTGCGGAAACCTAGTTCCAGTAGCCCCCCATACTACTTTAGGTGAGACCTCAGTCCATGCTCCATGGAATGTTGCTGAAAGGGCCAGTAGTATAGGGATTTGTTTGGCTAATTACTCTAAAACTGGGTCAGGCCTCATCAAGCCAACAAAACTTGGCAACTTTTTTTTCCTGATCTAAGATTGTCCTTATACAATTGGAAATCTCTAGTAGATATCTAATATCCACAAGCTGACTATCTACATCATTCAGTCCATAATCGTTATATAAAAAAAATGACTCTAAATCTATATGTACAACATTTATAGGATGATTATTGGGCTTCTCCTTGCTAGTTATCATGAATTTCATTTTGGTCTCTTGGTATAGTTTCCTCAATTACCAGAAAACTGGAATAGTAGCATAGGAGAGGTCTAATTGCAATGTGCATCTTAGTTTTTCTCCATAATACCTTGACAATAACATACCAAACCGTGGTGGTATATTAGCTACCAGCACATCCATTAAGACATTCTTTGTTGGGATTTGGTCGAGGGATACTGCCAAACCTTTTATTAGACCAAGACTACAGACCTTACCGGAATGAAAAGAAAAAAATTCATGGTATTCAAGAGTTATATCTAGACCCAAATTTTCCATGATGGTCATGGGGATTAAATTATCAGAGGCTCCAGAATAAAGCATGGAGTTATGAAGGATGTAGTCATGGATTCTTAAATCAGGTAAAATGGAGGAACCACACTATCTTCTGACTGGCCATCTATGGCTGGACGAAAAATCAATTCAGGATTGTCATCTTGAACATTAACCATATCGGACATAACATCAACTTTCCACACTTTAACTATATCAAAATTGTAATGGCTATTTTTGACAAGTTTAGTAAGAGGGATTGACACTTTCAACTTTGAAATTTCAGTCTTTAAATTGAATGAGCTAGATTTATCTACCTCTTTTTGGATGATGTCTCTTTTCTCGAGGAGATATTTTGATGTCTGATATTTCTTCTGACTGTCATGGTCCTTGTTTGGATTGCTTGTAGATGGATGATTTACTTTTTTTTGGTTAACAGTTGCTAGCTCTTTGCTTTTACTTTGATTACCTTGAGGAATTATCTTCAGTTGGGTATCCTTCTGCTATGATGTCCTTTTCTGAATGGGATTGACTAGGACATCTCTATTTCTCAATGAATATTTCTTCTGCTGAGAGCTGAGTGCATTCAAGTATCCTTTTTGATAATCATCTAATTGGGTTTCCATTGCATAGTCATTTGCCAATATGTAGTCTTCATCTTTAGGTTCCTCCATCTTCTCAACATACTTCTCATTTTCAATAAATAAAATGGGATGGTAATCTTCCCTAAAGAAGAAGTTTTCTTCAACAATCAGGTCTATTTCATCCTCTGATTCTCCTTGAGCATAATTATCTTGCAAGGGTGTCAAAATTTGTTGTTGAGATGTTGATGCCTCAGGAGATTTCTTCTCTCTTTATTTTATCCGATACTGAGGTTGCTGCTAGTTTCTGAAATTCAGACTCATGAGTTGTGGCTCTTGATATTTATCCAAATTTATTATCTGGTCAACCATCCTCTCCATGGTTTTGATCAAAGAATCTAGTTTGATATTGGTGGAATAAGAGGGTTCAGCTTTGATTGTTACTTTCTCCTCTAGTTTCTCATGGTTCAATTAAGACTTTCTAACCATTGAGTTTGCTTCCACACTCACTACATTATTTTTTATTTCTTTTGAAGTGGCAGGATCTCTTTCCCTTAGCCGATAAGCCATCTCTAGATCAAAAGTATGTAGATAAGGTTGAAGTGCCAAATCAGGTGGAGGTTTCATGTTATCTGGTATGGAATTGTAGATCTGATTGAACCTTACAGTAAAATCCTCAACTGTATCGTTAGGATTCATTTTCAATGTATTGTATTCCACGAAAGATATGCAATGGATTCTTCCTTTCCTGCCACTAGGTGAAGAACAACTCATTAGCCTTTGAGGAGTATTGATGGAGCGAGTTACCAAACCATGGAACCATTTTTCCACATCTCTAGAAAACTTTTGATCCATTACTCTCATTTTCACATCTTCTTTGTTAAACTCCTCTAAATGAATGAAATCAACCATCTTGTCGATAAGTTTATGTGTTGTGATTCACGTGCCTCGATCAAAAAGAGGAAGTATCTAGGCATAGGTCTAAGGTAAAGCTACCAACTGATCATGTAATTGTAAGGGAGTAAATCTCACCATGACTACTAGGGGAGAGTGTATGGGGATTACAATGGGTTGGGTTGGTCGGGATGAAGATGGAGGTCTTGATATGGTTGCTTTCAGAGTTGCTGTAGACAGTATGGCATAAGATAAGTTTTCAAGTTGATACTAGATATAGGATTTTCCCAAAATAATTTGTAATTGATCGAATAGGCTTTGAAGTTTCTCAAAATTAAACCAAAGCTCATGCTCAAGTTTTGAAGACTATCATGTAGTAGAAGATTGATTAAAAAAATATTTTGACGTGGCTAAGTATGAATCAAAATTTATGGGATTGAACACTACCTCTCTAAGACGAGACATAGATTTAGAATGAAATAGGGATAGCTTGAATTTAATATCGAAAGGAATATCCTCAATACTCGGTATCTGATCTAGCAAGGAAGTGGCCCTTTCCAACTTTGTGCTTTCTGTCTCGGGGAAAGGGATTTTAGGTTTTCTTAAAAATATTTTAGGATCATTAGCAGGAGAAGCAGGGTTCTGGTTAGCATTTTACCTGGTATATATTTTAAGATCTATAATCTTAACAGGGTCAAAGACTATGTAAGGTAAAATATTTCAGACTTGAGCGGAACAAAGAAAGCTTCAAACTTCACCACCGAGGAATTTCTTTCAATAGAATTTAATAAGTAACAATCAAGAGATTACCAATGGAATGACGTTTGATTTGAACTTATGATTTATAAACTTCTTTTCTTTATCAACAATCTCTAAATATCTTCCACTGAATTAGCTAGATCAGGATGTGGAATTGGATGTTATTTGTCTCCTTGAAGCCAACTCTACAATATTGATGTTGCAATTATGGAATCATCCTTTTTGAAACTTAGTTCCACAATCCGAAAGAAAAAATTCCAATGAAAACTTCTCGTACACCAAAGGAAAATGAATATTTTGTTCACTGTCAATGGAACCACTATGTTATCACTCCTTTGGATCTCCAAGGTTGAGGAAGGGTGCATTTGAGGTCACCAAAAACCAACCTTTTGACTTGGTACCTAGCCCTACCAATCCTGAGAGGTTTCTCTCCAAAGGATCACAACCAAGAAGGCTAGATGGATTAACATTTTAGGCTAGATATAATAGCCCGAGATTTTGATTTGATTTGATTGGGGTAGTCACTAGATGAGTGAATTAGTTCAGAGAGTGAACTAGGTCAGGCAGAAAGAAAATTATAATTGCAGACATCTGATGGGGGAAGGTATGAAAGTACTTTGACAATTTTTAGTATATTGATGGAATGGTTTAGACTGATGAGGTGCTAAAAAGAGCATGGAGATCATGAATTCTTATTAAACTGAATAAATGAAACAAATTATGTTGATTTTCCCAAAACAGAGCATAAAAGATGAATTTTGCTTATCACCCTTGAAAATCAAACATACTTAGAAGTGAAATGGATCATGGAAAATAAAAAAAAAATTCACACATGTAACCGAAGAAGAAAAAATATCAAAATACCATGCCACAAGAATCCCACCAAAATAGCTGCAACTCATCCAATATATTCCATGCTAAAGTCTGAAACACTAGTACAACATCCAATGGAGTCCAACCTATCAAAAAAGTGAACAAAGGGAGTATATAGACATAAACAAAAACTCCTCCCAACCATAGGGGCCGAATCCATGAGATGAGGAGCAATTCCAACAAAATCTAAAGTGATATCTAGAGTGTAGGGTGGTCAAAGTGACTCATCCCTAATTACATTGCAACTGATTCATCTGACTTGATGAAGACTATTCGCCTAATGTATTTGCCCTTAGGTAATACTAAAAGCCCATAATTACATTTATGATATCCATTACATCAGTAAAATGTTGATTTACCATAGGTGAAAATCAAATTTGGAGAAGAACAATGAAAAATTAGGACAACTATCAAGTGCGCCCTCAGAGTCTCAAGTGTATAGTGCCATCTTGAGACCCACTTTTGCCTACCTTCCTGGTGTCCAAATTGAACCCAAGATAGTTCATTAGAAATATTATCTTGTCTGGTTTCTAAAAAATGCCTATAATTTTAAAAATGGGTATGATTTTTCCCTCCAAAACTTCATTCTCCTAATACTAGTCAAGTGTGCAGCGCCGAACTCAAAAAGAGGGCAGAAACATGATGTTTTTGCTATCTTTTTTTCCTTTTTCACCTATGATTTTTGCAAAATAGGGTTGAAAAATGGTTTTCTTAGATGTATTAGTCCTTATGCATCCACTAATGGATTTCATTTCTCCAAAAAGTTTCCCAAAAAAGTGCACAACACCTAGGGAGCTGCGTTTTTTACCATGCAGCTGATATTTTAAATTGCCTAAAAAACACAGAAAACATATATTTTCTAAAATGTGCTGACAGACTTCAAAATTGGTTAAGGAGATGATGTTTAGTGTAGCTAGGCTTGGAGTGAAGCCTTTTAAAGTATTTCAAACTTCTCCTTCTCCTGTTGGTGATTTAGGGCTTCAATGTTTTCCTTTGCAGCCTTGAGTTTTGCCCTGTCATTCCTTTCTATGTTGGCATAGTGTTTTTCCATCTTCTCTGAATTTCATTTTGTTGGTTAGCTTTGTCTAGGAGGTTCTCTAGATGTTGATTTACCTTATCAAGCCAATTCTCCTATTTCTCGTTGATGAAGATGGAAAATTTATCATTCCATGTGAGCTCATTAGCAAGCTCAACTTCCTTTGTTTCTCAAGTTCTAGAGCTCTTTTCATCCCTCTAGTTTTAGTTCATCTTCTAGGTTCATTCCCTTTTTCAGGTTCACCATACCTATCATATTCCTCATCTAGAAATTCTTTGGCTTTCATTTCTTCCCTCTTTTCCTTGATGAGCTTAATCTCCATGACATCATTTTTGGCTTGAAGTTGCTTATTCTCTTGCTCATAATATGAGACGATGTATTTTGATATCTGTAGTTGATGTCTATCTCCCAGATGAGTGCATCCTTTTCTTTGATGACAATGATCATGCTCTCACTGTCATCATCTTCACCTAGGTCAACCAAGTCAAAAGCCTACTTTGTTTAGTGGAGGTCCTCTTGCTCATGCTGAATCTCTGTCTTTGTCATCTTTTCCTTTCCATTCTATACCTACATTGCTGATGAATAAGGCAATGCCCCTCCCACAATTTTTGGGGAAGAAACCTACCTATGGCCTCTCTGATAAATGTGTGTCAAAGTGCCCAAATCAGCCCCTTTAGGATTGATGACCTCAACCTGTTCAATTTGTTCCTATTCTCTAATTTCATCTTTATTACGTGAATGAATATGCTCATGAAATAGTGATGATGGAGGTGATGTTGAGGGTGACTGGTTAGATGAGGATGAATGATCTATGCGCTGAGATGGAGGAATGGAGGTGGAAGGATGAGAGAATGAAGGGATGCTTTGAAAATTCTGAGTAGATGAATCAATGAATATGGGAATGGCTATGAAGGTACTCCAAGCAATGTTGAGCTCTTTGAGATGATAAAGAACTATGATTTTAATGAGGGAATGATGAAAGAGACTCTTCATTTGATATTCATACTCCCTTTTCTGGACAATCTAGGCCATGTTATCAATGCTCGAGAACATATAGTAAGGTCTATTGAGTATTTTTACCCTAGTGAATTGCATTAAAAGCCGAATGTGATAAGAATAAAGCCTAGAAAATCTCCCTTCACATGAAAATTATTTCATGATAATTTTCATCATGGGAGCATATATGTCTAGTAGGTGAGAAAAAGGAAAATAGCCCTTTATTTCATCTCGGCACCTTGGTTTTATGAAAGGCTCATAATAATGTCTCTTCAACTCACCTTGTTTAAACCATTTCTCCCCAACATTTGGGATGGTGGCAGCTGATATAATGGTAGTAGATAAAGTAAAAGTGACACCTACTAAAGTGACTTGGTTGTCTTGGAGTTTAGATATGAAGAGCCTAGTCAACATCGGATGGTGTTGTACTACATGAATTTTCTCAAAAAAATCATAACAGCCTAGATATTTGAAGGATGTCACAGCCATATGAGATTCCAACATTTCCCTCAGATTTATTGGCTTAAATATGAGTATCCTACCTCCTTTGTGAGCTTTCTTGAACTCTATTTTTCCATAGTGTCTTAATATCAAACCCTAGGGAGGTATAAGGTTGTTGGATTATGTTTTTTTTTTTTTTGGAATAGGGAATGGAGAAGGGAAATATGAAGGAGATAGGGTGGAGAGATGTATGTAATGGAGGAGGATATGGGGTATTAATATGATATATTCTTGGGATGGGGAAACTATTTGCAATGTAGGGGATTTGGAAGCCTTAGATGTATCACTTAGGACATAGGTTTTAGGTACAAAGTTTTAAAGTGTATTTGGGATAAAAGGGTTTAGGGAGGTGTAGGGGGTGTATGAAAGTGTAGGGGAGTTAAAATTTAGGAATTGAGAGTGCAAGGGTAGTTTTTAGGGAGATACTAGGGTTTAGATGTGAAAATAACACCAAACCTTCAACAAACTTTCAAAACACCATGAGAATGATTTTAGGAGGAAGAAACATGTAGTATTTGGTGATTACTTACTTGTAGGAGGTTGAATGCAAATTTGGTAGAGCTGAGGAGACGATTTTAGCTCTCTTGGACAAACGCACAACACCTATGGCAAGTGTGTAGTACCTCTGGAAAGCGCACAACACCTAAAGGGAATGCATAGTGCCCGTGGCAAGTGAGCAGGGTTAGACAAGTGGGCAACACCTGAAGAGAACGTGCAATTCCAGAAGAGAACACACAATGCTTGCTCTATTTTGCTAATTTTTGCCTATAATTATGAAAAATGGTCCCTTGGGGTTTGCTCAAGAAATGATAAGAGGCAAACAGAGTTGAGTTAGATGCTAGGAAGGCATTTATACTCAAATGAATTTGATATTTTAGCTTTAAAACCCACTTTCTAATATTTCTTCTTTATGAGCTGCTTGCGAATTTCCCTTTACTCTCTGATTTTCTTTTTGGCAGGTTGATGATGCATGGAGTTTTGGCACTCTTCACATTCGAATTTTCTTGGTTGAATTTGACACATAGTTCTTTGAGTTGATATCTTAGGTATAGTAACTTCTTAATATAATGAACATAAATTTACATAAAATAGAAAAAATATTACATGTTTGTTTTTCGGAAAAATATTACACTCTGAAATGGAACTAATACTTCGACTAAAAATTAGAACTTGGGAAAACATAGTCACATGTTAACCAGTCCTTTTTAAATGAAAAAAGATATTATTTTTCTAACTCTCATTCTTTTTTATTGGCATTATGGAGTGAAATGAAGTACTATTGGACCTTGAAAGAATGAAACCCAATGACCTAATGGGACCTTGAATGAGGAGACTCCATGTGGACTTAACTGACACAAAACATGATGAAATGAGAATTTATGGTCAATGTATGTTCAGTAAGACACATGAAGCTGGGCCAACAAATATTCGATCTTCATACTCTATCCATAGTCCATTTTGTCTTCCATGTCCCTATTTTCTATCCCCCTTTGACATTAGTGGTAAAGGGAAATACAAACTCTGAAGAGAAATGGCAACAATGTGAGGGATGAGAGAAGTAGACACCCTATCATTCTCAACACCATGTGGATACAAGGATAATACAAACTAATGAACCAAGGATCTCTCTCATGCAAGATAAATGTGAAAAATAATCAACTCAGCTGCCAAAATGTCTTTAGCTAAGACGATGTATTCTCTCATGATGAACATTTTTCCACTAAGCATGTAATGGGGCTGTAAACACACTCTTTTTGTTGTTGTAGAAATACTTCTTCTTCTCTGCATTAATCCTCCTTACAAAGTGCAAGAGACTACCCCTTAAAAACTAGGTTCCAACTAACTTTTAACAATGATATAAAATGAAGTGCCATATAAATAAAAGTATTCATGGATTAAATACATGGTTGTGATAACTATGTAGGACTAACATGCAACTCCTCAATAACCATACCTATCACCAAGAATTGGCTCAATCGACCCAAGTTTACATCATTCATGAAATGTAATAGGGCTACATTAATGATATACAAAATATGACATGACTATGACACCCATTAACCCATACATAGCTTATTTGACAACTTTTACAATACGTGTTAGACACCATGGGTCTCTCCAAGAAAAATCCACCGATAGGATGAAACAATAGTGATACATGGCTTCTACAATTGTATGCAAGTGTGCTCTCTTCTATGCAAGTCTAATACCATGATATTTATCAAATATGTAGCATCCATGAGAAATGATATAGGATCTATATGCAGTAACAACAATTGGAGTGTTGTTCATGGCATATTATAGTGCATGGATGCCCTCAACATCTTAGCCATAAACAAGTATCTTTCCATCAACATGTGTGTAACTCACATTGACACCAACAATGAAATTTTTGTAGCAAAACCATAATAACCAGCAAAAACCACCATGCTCTACATGAATCATATGACAATAGAAACATGAATACCATAACATAGACACAATAACATATACATCCTCATCATCAATGGAAAATATATCATCAAAGAGGGACAAAATCAAGATACACACTCTTGTAGCATCAACTCTATATTCATTAAATAAATAAGAAAACAACAAAAGTACCACTCGTAGTACATAAGAGACTATAATAGTAATCTCCCCAACATCATAAAAGCATGTCCAAATAAATAATGCATCTGAGAATCAATAAAAAAGAACTAGACTATGAAACAAAAAAAAGAATATAATTGATCCAAATGGAAAATGGCATCAACCCATGGTACTCATCCACTCATATTATTCATCGACCCATGGAATTTACCCATGGTATTGTAAGTGGTATCCGCTCGTGGTATTTTAAAATCCATCCATGGTACTCATCCACCCATATTATTCATCAACCCATGGAATTTACCCATGATATTGTAAATGGCATCCGCCCGTGGTATTGTAAAATCCACCCATGGTATTCATTCACCCATGGAATTGACCCGTGGTATTGTAACTAAAAAATAGTATAAGTAACAAGTCACATTTTCTAAAAGGACAGATTGTCTGCCAAAATGTAGCCTTTACAGTTTAGAGGCATGTAGCCACCACATCGCTTCCCAGAGATAAGCTACCATCACCCTAGCTAGTTTATTTCCATTACTATTTTAAATAAAAGTTTCTTTGTGGTTTTGTTTCTTGGGAATTCTCCTATTTTTCTTCTGGCAATGGAAGTTTTCAGATCTTAGGGGTCTCTCCTCCCAAGATCCATTTCAATCTTTTAGATTTTGGGGGTGTTATAGACATTTTTGTGCCTTACAGCCTTGAGCATGAAATGTTCATAATCTAAGGGATCCAAAGTCCATAAACATGTTGTTCCTACCCCTAGAGGAACAAGGCAAACTAACCACAGTAATTCACAGAAGTTCTCCACCTGAAAACACTCAAAAACAAGCCAATTCTGGATCATGTCAACTGCTCCACTGAGCATCTGCGCTGAATGTCAACTGCTACACTGGCTACCTACGTTGAATGTCAACTCCAACACTAGCTACCTGCGCTGAGCGAGTTTGGACATGTGGCAGAGTCATTCCTCAAGGTCTCAATGCCCAGGAAGCTTCCAAAATGACACTTGCATCAAGGAATTCGACTAGTGATGAGTAAGAGGTTCCAAATCTCCAAGTGGAAGCAAGAACCTCCAAGTGGACTCAAGAACTGAGAGAGGGAGAGGACACTAGTCAGATCTTAAGCTGACTCATCCTCTCTCCAAACATCTATATATGGATCTCTCCTCCATGGGATCAAAAGGGCAGGAATTTTGTTATTGCAAAGGATTGTTGTTGGTTTGTGACTGGAAACATTGGGTGCTTAATGCTTTGAAGGGAGCTGAAGAAGGAATTCCATTCTGCTGGGAAGGAGATGCTGGATTGGAGCCCTATGGGTTGTATCTCTTCCTGAACCTTGTTATCAATCAATAAAGCTATCTTGATTCTTTCCTATATACT
This sequence comes from Pinus tabuliformis, assembly GCA_031772625.1. NCBI lineage: Eukaryota > Viridiplantae > Streptophyta > Pinopsida > Pinales > Pinaceae > Pinus > Pinus tabuliformis. The sequence continues at coordinate 755,403,395 of CM062806.1, forward strand.
GGTGTATTTTGTATGATTGCATTAGTGTATTTGATTTACTTCTAATCTTGAATCATTTATGAATATGTATATTTGCCTTTGTGTTCTGCTCTTCTCTTGTCGCAAGTAGCTGTTCTCTTGTCACAAGTAGCTGTTCTCTTGTGATCTCGTGGGAATCAAGTAGCTGTTCTCTTGAGCAAGTGAGGAGGCAAGTAGCTATGGACACCCAAAGAGAAGAGGATCTAGATCGAGGGACAACTGGAAGACAACGGTAAGTCTACCAATCTCCCCTCTTTCACATTTCATAAAGGAAGAAATCATAATAGCTGTATTCGTTTGTTGCTAAGGCGCTGTCACACCTTAGGTGGATAGGATCGTCCTGCATAGGCATTTTTCCCCACAACAAATTGGCGACTCCACTGGGGAAGAACTTGTTTATTCATTTCATTTGTGTTTCAGTCATCTGTTTACTTCATAGACTTGACAGCAACTATCGAACTGCATCTTTCCCGAATGCAAAGTAGAAAGTTGCTTCCTTGATCCAGTTGTTGGACTTGTCTATGATCTAAACTAGATCCACAAATTATTTGATGATCCTTGTGATAGTCTTTAGTACCCTCTCAAAACATCCCTCTATTTATACCTTGCTTGTGTTTCTGATTTGGCCTGAAACAGTTGATTTTTGAGCGTTTTGTGACCCAGAACCCAGGGGAAACGAGAGTTTCTCCTTCAGCGCAGGCACTATGAAGGCAGTCTGCATTTCAACGCAAGTCCCGTGAAGGCTACCTGCACTGAATGTCAACTCCACAGTGTTAGACTTGCGCTGAGCCAGTTTGGCCTAGTGCAGCTGGGGTTCTTTGCTGTCTGTTGCCCTGTTTTGATCTCTATTTTTTGCAGCCTTTAACCAGCATAGGTACCAATCAGATAACTTCTTTTCTTTGCTTAGATTCCGCCTCTTTTTGTACAAAAAGACTGTGAATGTTTTTATGTGTTTGTGGCATCATTTACAGTTTTCCTTTGCATGAGTAAAGTAGTCATCATGTAGCCTTTGATTCAGATCTGATTGATAGTGATCTTAGAAGAGAGTTCATTGGCTGTTTTCAGATTGATTATAGATTTACTTTTGCTTATTGGTTTGAATTTGTCTCTTTCAAAGTGTCAAAACAAGTCTTTATTTCGAAAATCGCAAAGTGATTGTAATCTCTTCTACCCTTGTTGATTTCGAAGAAAGTGAACTTGTTTGTATTGATCATTTTAAAAGCAAATTCAAAGTTGTGCAAAAAGCTTTCTTTGTAGGCATTTATACTAAGAAAGTGGACAACAAACACCTGCATTGTGCATTTTGCATTTGATAGTTTGCATGTTGGATTTAGGGAAAGTGCATTAGAGTGTGCTGATTGCTCTTTGAGAAAAGATAGTGTCTTTCTTTTCCCTTAGTAGCTAGGATTTTCAAAGTTGAAAAGATAATAAAGCTTGCTTATCATCTTAGACTGCATTTAGGAATTTGTATCATACATCTCGTGGTGAACCTTGAAAGGAAAACTTTAAAAAGATCAACCTAAAATAAACTGAATGAACCTAACAACGCTTTGTAACATAACACACAACATAGAGGTCTAGGCTAGAGACGTGTTCCGGCGTCGTTAAGCCTAGTGACTGTCGATCTCGTGGAAGGTGGGTGATTCCTCCTGAGGGACGATAGCGCTAGTACGGATTGTCCTCCCACGTACTGTCGCGTATATATTGGGAGACCCCTATAGGCATATATCTTTTATCCTTAGGAAGCCGTGTCGGCTGCCCTACTGATCGCAATGCAGTGAACACAGCATTCACGAAGATTGACCGCCCGTACCTTAAAAAGTATTCTGCGGTTTTGCGAAACGTTTGGCACACCCTCTGCCTAGAACTCCAGAGCAGTTTCTTTTGGCCTTTTTCAGACTCTATAACAGAAAAAGTCCATCCGAGCATTTGTCACTTCGGGCTCGTTAAAACATCGAAGGAGACTAGAGTCATCTTTAGCTTTTTCTCGACTCTTTAAAACTTGAAAAGCAAGTTGTGTCTAAAGCGTCGTTAACAATTTATTTTAAACAGAACAATCACCCTTTAATTCCTGCGTTGATCTTTAGGTTGAAGAGATGGAGCACACCAACCAAGGAATTCCTCTTGGTGGAAATCCTAGTCCCTTCTCCTCTTGGGGAGATGTTGGTGCACCCCACATGGCCACATTGTCGCTTCCAGGACTGACAATTGGCCTACCAGTTTGGCTCTTTTCAACCAGTGTCGTTCAGAACACCAATATTCCTGAACAGTCAAGTCAACAGTTAGATCAGACAAGAGTTGCCTCCCAGCTTTCAACTTCATCTTCTTCCCCTCCTTCCTCTTCGCTTGACGGAACTGATCGAATTAAAAACCAGGTTCCTAAGGAGAAGAAGGAGAAGAAGAAGAAAGAGAAGAAGAAGAAGGAGCCTAAGGTGACTGGGGGCAAACAAATGTCATCTAACAAAAATCCACACACCGCACTCGTAAGGCCTAAATCGCCATGGGTCATATGCAAGGGAGACCACTTCCATAGAGATTGTCCCTGTATCCCCCGGATACTAAGGGACTGGTCCCCCCGTTTGCACAATTCGGTAGCATCGACCTCTGATAGCCATGTCGACTGCTCTCCATCAACTAGTGGGAGTGAAGCCACAGGACAGAGCGGGAAAGCTAAATTTCCTTGCAGACTGTGTGAAGGCGATCACGCCATCCACCGTTGTCCCTTCTTGGAGGAGGCAAAAAGAGTTCTGGAAGATCGCCCGATTTTACGAGCACATCTCCCTCTTGGATATCAAAGACTCTTGCCATGTCCCTCACTAGTTGAAAACCCGGCTAACCCACCCAGGTGGTCAGCCGAAGCACATGTCATTGAAGATGAACCGTCTGGATCCATGCCTGACAAAATTCAAAACGTTGATACGGCAGTTGACCCGGTTTTGCCTTCAGAGGCTCCATCTTCGAATGACACCATCACAGAGGAGAATAAAGATGACACCGTCCAGATTCTCTTCATCAGCACTGACTCTGATGATCAAGGGGGCAATGCCACCATTCCTTTATCGCAGGAAGGAATTTCATCGGAGCGATATCCAGCCGTCTATTCGGTCCCACCACCAAGCAACCTGGTTGTGTCCTTTGATTGGAACCAACTAGGCAGACCCCGGTTGCCAGCCAGTATACCATTCAGAATTATTTGTCAAATATACAAAATGGTAATGGCTAGCACTATCATTGATGAGAGGGCATCTAGGAGTATCCTTTCCTCTATTGCTTGGAAAGCGCTTGGTTCGCCAGCGCTTTTACCTGAGATGAGAAGTCTATCAGGTTTTGATAAAGGAACCAGTTGACCTTTAGGGATCCTCCCCAATGTGCCTATAACATTGAAAGGGAAGACCGTTCAAATGAACGTGATGGTCGTTCAAGGACCCTTGGATTATAACCTACTCCTTGGATGAGACTATATGTATTGCATGGGAGCTGTAGTCTCCTCACTCTTTAGAGTAATGTGTTTTCCGCATGAAGGAAGAATGGTCAAGCTCATGGACCAACTTTCGTTTCCCGGATCACACATCGCAAATAGTCATGTACCATCCCTAAATGGTCTATTCATGCAAGAAGTGTCTCAACCCACGGTCCGTCCTCCTGATGAGCGCGAGTAATCCGGGACGATATGACTGGAACCCAGGGGGCATGCGTCCAGGCCTGCTTCGGCAGGAAAACTTTGGGTATAGGGTAGGTTTCGGCGGGAGAATATGACTAGTCCGTACCCCGTCCGTGGTTGGAAGAGGGGTTGTTCTGGAATAAGATTCTTTTGTCAAAGTTATGTGAGAGGGTGGGGGTCGTCACTCACCTCTGTCTATTTCGGTAGACATTGCCGAGGAAGTGTTTTGTTTGAAAGATTAACAAGACAATCTTTGGGTAACCTGAAAGAGGTAGGCCTCTCCCGGTGAAATGAAAGTTTCGATGGCAGAAAAGTAGAGGTAACCTTGAAACTCTGTTTTATACCTGGGGGCATGCAAACCTTTTGGAGTGCAAGCAAGGGGCGACTATTTATTTTTTTAAATTTTTAGGTCCTCCCTTTAAACCTGTAGGTCTAACCCTTTAAACTCGTAGGATTAGCCGTTTCTGAACTTGCATAAAGAAAGGATGGGGAGCAAAGCTTAGTGAGATGAAGCTCCATAAAAAATAGAATCTTGATGAAGACACTCTTATCAAATGACTGGGTAATCGAGCAGTTTTAGCATAAAGTTCATGCTCGTTAAAAAATAAACGCAAGATCCGAGCAGTTTTAACGCGGTCTTCATGCTCGTTAAAAAATAAATATAAGTAGTGAGCAATGTTTCCTCCAGTGTTTAAGCTCATTTTTAACTAAAAAATGAACCTATCCTCGGTAAATATACACCGTGATCGTAAATTTATCAGCCATAAAAGCCTTGGTCGTGTTTTCACCTGCCACCTCCACTTTTCATTTGGCCGATCGTTCACCTCCATATGATTGTTTACCCATTTTTATGAACAGCTGCGAAGAGTGATTTCACCTAGCCATCCTTGTGACACTGCCGTGATTGAAAAATTCCAACCTGTACCTGGAATCAGTTGCTATCCCTGTTTATCACTCGTTCCTCAAAAGACGAGTCTTCTTTAAGCTCTTTTCAATTGACTCGTAAAATATGAAAAGATTGCCGAGTTTTGGCCTTCCAGCTCGTTAAAGGACAGGAAGAGCTATCCCTCCTCTAGATTTTAATCTTTTTTGACCTGAGGGATTATTGCACAAAAAGGTCGAGCGCTTGTTTTATTCGGCTCGTTAAAATTATCAAAAACTCATCCCTTCTGTATTGTTTTATACTTTTTCGGACTTAAGGGATTAGATGATGAAAAAGGAATTTTAGAGTTAACTTTATGTACCTTTTAAGACTCTCTAAAAATGAAAAGGACCGAGTTATCCTTGTCGTTAGACTCGTTAAAATTGTTAAATAGCGACAAACTTGTCTTTAGACGAGAACGAGTTTCACTATCGCTAGGCTCGTTAAAACATAGCGATGGGCTTGCCCGAAGGGCAGGTTATAGAACAAGCATATGTTATCCTCCTCAAGCTTGACAAAAATAAAGAGGTACTGGTCAGCAATGACTGGGGAAAAATTTGGAGAAAATCAAGAAAACTTTGATGGTAGCAGGTCGCTCTTGAACATGACACTTTTCCTCTGTATCACAATCGGTTTGGGTTGTTTCATTCACCGGTCACATCACCATGGTCTCGCTGTACCATCCATATTTGGGGTAATGCTACCGATCCATCGCATCAGTGTCGCCATATGTTCAAGAGAAGTCGTTCAGAAAGAGTCAACCGGGTCCCATCCACTGCCATACATTATCCTTCATCCATTCATGACCGCCACCCTGAATCATATGTCACAGATCGTTTTCACCTCCATTAAAATCATTAGCTCTGTTCCGTGTCACTGATGTGGGATTCATCAAGGCCCTCCTTTGACGGATTGCTTCTTGTCGACATCAGCTCATTATCTAAGAAGTTGATCTAGGAACAACCCCTTTAGTACTTTGAAGCTTGCATGCCTCAATGGCAAGTTTCTCAATTCCGGCGACAAGTATACACTAATGACCTTCGACCAGAAGATTTTGCGTGGTGTTTGACGCCAAGTCCTTTATTCATGCCACGTGAATTGTACTGCAGTACCTTGAGGGTCATTATTATCGGTGATTCCTCTCGCACTTGTTAACGGTTTACATCATTGATCGATAATCAAGCGATGTCTTTCCATGTTCAACTTCAGCGCAATTCTCACATGGATCGACTTGTACTTAGAGTGAAGATCGAACGAGTTTGAAGACCCTGGATCTAGTTTTATCCATCCGGGCTGCGATATATATTCAGGAAAAATAAAGACATTTGACATGTACATCATTACAGCAGATGATCATCCTACTCAAAGGATGATAATTTCGCCAAAATTATCAGTCTACCATCAAACGATCGTCTGTTCTATGTACAAAAATAAATTTATAAAGTGGAGGATGGGAATCCCCGCCTCAGCTAGATCATGAAAGCAGTATGAATCATAACATATTGTATTGTATTTTATTACAGGTCTCCTCCCAGCAGATGGATGAACTTCGGACCCTCCTGGATAAAGCATTTCACCCGATAAATGGCCTCATACTTTAGGGGGCAACTGTTATAGACATTTTTGTGCCTTACAGCCTCGAGCATGAAATGTCCATAATCTAAGGGATCCAAAGTCCCTAAACATGTTGTTCCTACCCCTAGAGGAACAAGGCAAACTAACCACAGCAATTCACAGAAGTTCTCCACCTGAAAACACTCAAAAACAAGCCAATTCTGGATCATGTCAACTGCTCCACTGAGCATCTGCGCTGAATGTCAACTGCTACACTGGCTACCTGCGTTGAATGTCAACTCCAACACTAGCTACCTGCGCTGAGCGAGTTTGGACATGTGGCAAAGTCATTCCTCAAGGTGTCAATGCCCAGGAAGCTTCCAAAATGACACTTGCATCAAGGAATTCGACTGGTGATGAGTAAGAGGTTCCAAATCTCCAAGTGGAAGCAAGAACCTCCAAGTGGACTCAAGAACTGAGAGAGGGAGAGGACACTAGTCAGATCTTAAGCTGACTCATCCTCTCTCCAAACATCTATATATGGATCTCTCCTCCATGGAATCAAAAGGGCGGGAATTTTGTTATTGCAAAGAATTGTTGTTGGTTTGTGACTAGAAACATTGGGTGCTTAATGCTTTGAAGGGAGCTGAAGAAGGAATTCCTTTCTGCTGGGAAGGAGATGCTGGATTGGAGCCCTATGGGTTGTATCTCTTCCTGAACCTTGTTATCAATCAATAAAGCTATCTTGATTCTTTCCTATATGCTGGTGTATTTTGTATGATTGCATTAGTGTATTTGATTTACTTCTATTCCTGAATCATTTATGAATATGTATATTTGCCTTTGTGTTGTGTTCTTCTCTTGTCGTAAGTAGCTGTTCTCTTGTCACAGGTAGCTGTTCTCTTCTAATCTCGTGGGAATCAAGTAGCTGTTCTCTTGAGCAAGCGAGGAGGCAAGTAGCTGTGGACACCCAAAGAGAAGAGGATCTAGATCGAGGGACAACCGGAAGACAACGATAAGTCTACCAATCTCCCCTCTTTCACATTTCATAAAGGAAGAAATCATAATAGCTGTATTCGTTTGTTGCTAAGGCGCTGTCACACCTTAGGTGGATAGGATCGTCCCGCATAGGCATTTTTCCACACAACAGGGGGCCTCCTCCCAGGATCCGGATCAGTGGTATCAGAGCAAGTTACGATTCCCTGGGATGAGGGTTTCATGCATATTTCAGTCTCAATTTTTTTTGTAGGAATTTTTTTTTTTGGCGGCGAATTTGCAGATCCGGTCTAAAATATTTGGTACAAAATTTACAAAAACAAATACCAGATCTGGATTACTCTTGAAAAATCACCCAATTTAAACAACAAAATGGGTCAAATCGGAGTTCGGATGTGTTAGATATCGCTGATTTAAAATCAGCTATTATATCAGAATTTTTGTGACAGCGGAATTGTTGCAGCGTGAATCTGAGATCTCAGAGTGTCCGGATAAGTATTTCCATCACATGGGAAGATGCAAAATGATCCTTGTGCTTCTAAAAATAGGTTATAATAAATATTCTAAGTTATATTGGCTGAGTTATGTCCATTTTAATTCTGGAGCAGCATTTAGAGTGGGTTTCCATTGGAGACGTGCCCTCCCACCCCACTTTAGTAGGCACCTGCTTCACATTCATTAGTTTCAACATAGCAGCATTCGGCTTGGGTTATTTGGAGACGTGCCCTCCCACCCCAGGCTATGTAGGCGCCTGCTACTTCATCAACGACCAACATCATGGTTATGGGTCAACCACATAAAATCTTTGTCATCGAAGTCCATTTGCTAGTCCGCACACTGTCAGAATCACAGTTGGTCACAAGCATTACAGGGTATCTCTATCCTCAGATGTTCGTTTATCAGGGTTTTGGGTTAACCACATAAAAACCTTATCTTAAGTGGCTCTTCATATTCCACAAAGGCTTTGTAGGAGGGAACTTTATGCAATGGGGACCATTGCTTCTTAAGGAGGGAGGAATGATCTGAATGGAAAATGGCATCAACCCATGGTACTCATCCACGCATATTATTCATTGACCCATGGAATTTACCCATGGTATTGTAAATGGCATCCGCCCGTGGTATTGTAAAATCCACCCATGGTACTCATCCACCCATATTATTCATCGACCCATGGAATTTACCCATGATATTGTAAATGGAATCCGCCCGTGGTATTGTAAAATCCACCCATGGTATTCATTCACCCATGGAATTGACCCATGGTATTGTAGCTGAAAAATATTATAAGTAACAAGTCACATTTTGTAAAAGGACAGATTGTCCGCCACAATGTAGCCTTTACAGTTCAGAGGCATGTAGCCACCACATCTCTTCTCAGAGATAAGCTACCATCGCCCTAGCTGGTTTATTTCCATTACTATTTTAAATAAAAGTTTCTTTGTGGTTTTGTTTATTGGGCATTCTCCTATTTTTCTTCTGGCAATGCAAGTTTTTAGATCTTGGGGACCTCTCCTCCCAAGATCCATTTCAATCTTTTATATCTTGGGGGCCTCCTCCCAAGATCCAGATCAATAATATTTTGCAATAAAATCGTTATCCACAACTCATCAACTCCATGGTCTCATGAAATCAATATCAACTCACTCTATCCTCAAACAATGACACCAAACTTCCTAAGTAGCAGAAGAATTAGAACCAAAAAATCATAGGAAATGACATACTCTTATGAGACTCATTCAACAACAAAATTTGTCCATGATTAAGTGGAAATATACTTATAATCCAACTCCCACAAGTGCATAATCTCATCGCAACCCAACCATCCAAATGCAACAAATATCAGCAACAACATGCATCACCATCTATATATACAAGACATGGGTAACAATGTGCATAATATAAATGTTACAACTCCATGACTCCATCATTTGATCTCCATAGTAGCTTCGCATGCATGAAAATACATGACATAAATGTGATCTAGCAATATGGGTACTAGCATCATAATATATTTCCCATGAAACCATACTAACTCATCCTACTAGTAGGATGTGGAAGCAACAAAAAAATTCTTCTCAATTTCTTCCTACAATTTACAATGTCAAATACATGCTTGATGACCTCCTCTACCAAACACAATGTTAAATAAGAACATAACATGAGGAAAATAGCAAGCTCCTCCAACCAATGTCTACTTATTTTTTTTCTAGCAAGAAACCATGATGGCATGGATAAACCAATGAAACATCGAATCATATGAGATGCCATCATATAATCTATACACCTTGGAAAACTCTCTCATGCTCACATCACAAATTATTGACCAAAATAGTTGCAACAAACGTAACATTAGTAGCATAAGCCATAGCAGCATGCATCAGTTAAAATGGCATGGTTGTCATGTCCTAAAAATATCATAAAAATTAACATACAATTTTTCCCTAGCTATCAACAAAATATATTTGTGGCTAATCCAAATGTTGAAAAAAATGAAAATAAGAATATATTAGAAATAAAACCAATATTTGAAACCTCATGTATCTTCCCCTCAACAAGTGCATCACTTTCATTATATGTAGATTTTCCTTCATGCAATCTCTCCAATATGGTTGTACCTCCAGGAATCTACATGCAACTCAAGATACGGCCATATGCTCCCACCGAGAGCATTTAGGCCTCAGTTTCTGGTGGGAGTCTCTTACTACTTGTTTCTCCTCAAAATTTTGATATATTGACCTTTGACATGGACAACACATTGTTTCGTCTCCTATGGATAGCCCTTCACTATTTTCTCCTTTTAATTGGATCTCTTGTAACACATGCAAAACTTGCAATATTTTTTCATATTGCCAATATTTATGGACACATAACACTTTATGTGACTTAAGAATGGTGGAAGTGACTCATATATCCTATTAATCAACTTTCTATTCTTTGCATATGTCATGCATTCAGTTGCATGAGAAACAAGAACAAAAAAAGGGACTATTATACATGTCTGTAGATGACGTTTGTGAACAGGGAAATCCTCTTTGCATGCCTTCTTGAGGAGGTTTCTCCTTTTTTCTAGAGGACTAGGTCTCTTTCCAAGTGCAACTTGTTTCTTTATGCCTAGGTTTTTGGTAGTTAAAACATTTATCCTCTCTCAAGGGTGCAAATTCAACATTTTTCTTTCGAATATTATTTTCCTCGTCGCTTGGCTATTGGGTTTTCTTATTTTTATCCTCATTTTCACTGCTACTACTCTTTCCTGATCTAATTGCATATGCATTTGCACTAGGTCTACTTCTTTTTAACTCTTCTCTTGTAGAATCTACTTTAGCTTTAAATATTTGGCACTGATATTCCATTTCCTTGTATTTCTTCCTCATTCCTTCTTCAATTTTCCTCCCTCCTATAGTTGGGTTTTCAAATTAGAAATTTCTTCCTTGAAGTTTTTCTCTATTTCTTAAAAATTTAAAGAAATTTCTTCGAATCTCTATTTTCAGGTGAGAGCCTTTGTACTACACCTAATCTCAAGAAAAGTTGAGTTATATATTTAACTAGTCTCTCCTTTTCTCCACCAATGCTGCTAATTTCTTATCCAAAGGGGTTACCTCCCCTTCTGTCTGAAGGATCAATATTGACCAATTGATTATCACCTTCTAACCAATCAATCCCAAGAGCATCATCAGCATTGCATGCACATGGGGAACGTGGTAATTCTTCACCATTCTTAACCAAAAAAAGGAGTGGTTCTTTTGAATTTGAAATATTCTTGACTTGCTTGCTACTCTTCTTCTTTTGAGACATCTAGCGCTTATTCTTGGTCATGGTCCATGATCTACTCTCAAGCATTCAAGCTTCGTTCAAGAGAAATTGGCTTTGATACCACTTTTTAGAAATGCACATCACAACTGGTGGTGGATGAATTAATAGCGAAGGCACTTGTATGAATTAATGTCTTAACCACATTTATGAGCCTGATGAACAATATATTTCACCGATATCTAGAAAACTTCATCTTAATTTTTATCGATGATATTTTGATTTATTTTAGAAAGCTATAAGAGCATAAAATACCTTTGCAAATAGTCTTCCCAACTTTATGAAAAATCAAATTATATGTTAAGTGTAGTAAATATGATTCTTTAAAGCTAAATTACAATATTTGGGGCATGTGATCAACCAAAAGGGGATAGATATAGAACTGGTGAAGATAAAAGAAATCAAGGATTGGCCTATTCCCAATAATTATGCATATATTAGGTCCTTTATCATTATAATAGGATACTATCGTCACTTTATAGCTCAGTTTTCAAAGGAATCCTACCCCATCACATGCTTACAGAAGAAGGGTAGGGAATTTAAATGGAAATTGAAATGTTGGGATGGCTTTGACTAGTTAAGGCACGTGTTAAATACAACCCCTATCCTAAGAATTGCACACCCTAAGAAACAATTTATTGAATGTATAGATGCATACAAGGAAGGAGTAGGAGGAGTTTTAATGCAGCAAGTTCAGGTGGTAGCCTATGAGTCTCATAAATTGAAGGAGCATGGGAAAATGTACTCAAGTTATGAAAAAGAGCTAATAATAATGGTTCATGATTTAAAGGTATGGAAAAAATACATATTAGGAAATAAATTTATTGTAATGACTGATCATAGTAGCTTGACTAATTTATTTCAACAACATACACTAGAATGCTCGACAAGCATGATGGATCAATTTCTCGAGCCAGGTCAACTTTGATATGAAGAACTTAAAAGATAAGGAAAATTGAGTGGTGGCTTCCTTCAATAGAAGGAATTTTTTTTTAATGAAATTTCCTTTAATCAAGTAAAATCTAATTTTTTAGATAAAATTTAAAATCTAACCTTATAAGACCTAGAATATCAGTTTTTACAACATCAAATAAAACAATAAAATAACACTGAAAAGAAGCTAGGATATGATAATAACAATGATGATTTGTTGATCTATTCGTAATCAAGATTTTATAAAATAAATTATTTTAGATGAACATCATAGAAATATGTATGTTTCCCACCATGGACACCAGAAACTGATCACTTTCTTAACCAAGGATTACTTTTGGTCAAGCATGAGGAGAGATGTAATTGAATTTTTGGTGAAATGTATAAATTGCAAACATGTGAAAGATGATAATCAACATTCCTCTAGTTTAGTTCACCTATTCCCCATTCTATAATGGAAGTGGGAAACTATCACACTAAACTTTATGAGAGGTCACCCAAGTCAAAGAGGGAAAATGTTACAATAATGGTTGTGGTAGATAAGTTAAGTAAATAAACACATTTTGTTCCCCATGAAATCAACATACAAAGTAATGTAAAATTTTACATATATGAAGGAGTATATGTAAAATAGCCATTTCTGATCGAGATGTAAAATTAACTTATGCTTTCTAGAAAGCTTTATTTATAGGATTAGGCACCGAAGTGCCGTTTAGTAGTTCCTACCATCAATAGACAAATGAAAAAACATACCGGCTAAATCAAGTATTAGAGGACATGCTAAGGATTTACATCATGTGACAACCTACAAAGTGGGAAGAATATCTACACCTAGTAGAATTTTCCCATAATAATAGTTATCATGCTTCTTTAAGAATGATCCCATTTGAAATGTTGTATGGACGAAGGTGTAGAAAACCTCTTAATTGGGGTCATCTAGAGGATAAATTGAAATTTGGAAATTATGTGCTGAAGAAAATGGAACAAACCATGAAAAAGGCATGGGGAAACATGAAATATTCCTAGGACTGATAGAAAACATATGTAGATAGAAGGAAAATCTATAGAGAGTTTCGGGTGGGAGAATACATATATGTGAAGGTTAAACCAAAAAAGAGCACTTTAAGATGGGGGCTTGCAGAAGGTTGACTCCTCGATTATGTGGCCCATTTGAGATACTTTCTAGGATTGGCCTTGTATCTTCTCATATCGCATTACCTAGTCTTATACATTTGCACAATGTATTTCATGTTTCATTGCTAAAAATATATGTACATGATCTTAAGCATATTATGAATTGGTAGGATTTTTAGGTAAATAATGAAGTTGCAATTATTATATATGTTTTTTATTTTAAAAATATAAATGATATAAACTAATGATTTACATAATGGTTGTGGATTTAGGGTGAGCTGGATGGAGAATTTGTGCTAAAGACGTTGCACATATTAGACCAGAGAGAAAGTTTTCTACAAAAATGAGTAATCGACTAGGATAAGGTGAAGTGGAAGAACATTTTCCCAAAAGAAGTTACCTGAGAGGATAAAACTTTTATGCATGGGGTATATGTGAGTCTATTGAGGGAAAAGGAAAATATCAAGGTCAACGTTTTGTTTAGGGGGGGAAGATAAAATACCCCCCCACAAATTTTAAATATCTAATTACCTTCTAGTGAATTTAATTTTAGAGACTATGGGGTCATGCTAAGGGTTGTGTGTGAATGTGAGATGTAAACAATTATTTTCTAATTTTATATTAATAAAAATGTTACATTTAGTTATCCATGTAAATTATGGTGGGAAAAATATGTTACAAAAAAATTTCACATTCCAGGAAATTAAGAAGGCAGTTATGGAAGGTCTAATAAGGCAAAAAGGTAGAGGTAGTTGTTTCCCAGATTCCTCTCCCTAGGGATATATTATCTCAGTAATGGAAAAATTTTTCCAAGAGGGTGAGAGGGTAAAAGCGGGAAGAATATCTCCATCTAGTTTAATCTTCCTATAACAACATTTATCATGCTTCTTTAAGAGTGAGTCCATTCAAAGTTCTTTATGGGTGGAGGTGCAAAACCCCTCCTAACTAGATTCATTCTTGTGATAGATCGATACTGGGATCCTATACACTAATGGAAAAGGAATGAACTATGAAAAAGGTGTGGGGAAACTTGAAAGATGAAAAATATTAGCAAAAAACATATGCAAATAGAACGCAAACCTACATAGAGTTTGAGGTGGAAGAACATGTATATGATAAGGTTAAACTAAACAAGGTTATTTTGAGATGGGGAATCTATGCAAAGCTAAGTCCATGATCTGTTTGTTGTTTTGAAATACTTACTAGGATTGGGCATATAGCTTAGCAACTAGCTTTACCTAGTCATATATGTGTGCACAATGTATTTCATATTTTCTTCCTAAAAGGGTATGCACATGATCCTAATCATATTATTAAAAGATGTTAAGGTAAACAAAGAAGTTGCACTGGTTATATATGTTTTTTTCTTTTCAAATTATAAATGATCGAAACTAATGGATGATGTAATGGTTTCGTATGTAGGTCGAATTGGACAGAGAATTTAGGTTTGAACCTTTGTACATATTTGACTAAAGAGAAACTGTGTACAAAAGTGAGTAATCACCAAAGTTAAGGTGTAGTGGTAGAGCTTTAGCTTGGAAGAGGAAACTTGGGAAGATGAAACTTTTATACATGAGTCATATGCTAATTTTTTCAAGGGCTAGGAAAAGATCGAGGATAATGTTTGTTTGAGGGGTGGAATATGTTATACCCCACTAGTGAACTTTAAGTATTTTATTTCCTTCATATAAATTTACCTTTTTGGACTATGCAGCCATGTTAAGGGCCAAGTATGAATATGAGATGTGAAAAACTGTTTTCTAATTTTATATTAATAAAAAAAATTCAATTAGTCATCCATGTGAATTATGATGGGAAAATGATGTTAGAGAAAAATTTCACATTCCAAATAGTTAAGAAGATAGTGAGGGAAAACCATAGAAGGGAAGAAGGGCAAAGGTAGATGCTACATAGATTCCTCTCCCTAGAGATATATTATCTTAGTAAGGGAAATGGTTGACCGAGAGAGTGAGAGGGTAGAAGCGTGAGTCAACCTTGTGTCTTTGGAGAATGGTTGGTGGAGGCCGAAGAAAGTTTAATTAGCTGTTGAGCTTAATTCTCTCAGAACAAGAAAATGTTGGAGGGAGGTAGGACAAGCTGTAGCCGCTAAAACCACCCTCCAAAATTTTGGCCATGGTTTGATTTTGGAGCCTCCCTTCTATCCATGGGAGCTTACCTTTCACTATTGTCAATTATTCATGCAATGGTAAAGAATTATCTTTTAATTATTTTCTTTTGATGCAATGATCCTAATTTCATATCTTTTAGGCACAAGCTATATTTTGTTATGAACTTGCAACATTGATGGGCTTTCCTCTAGAAACTATGCAATCTTGGAAGGTAGGCCAACCTTGATGACTGGAATTCTACAATCTAAATAGGAAGGTCTTCCTTGAGATAAAAAAATGTGCAATTCTATATGGCAAACCAACCTTGAGCCTAGAAATTTCCAAACCATCTCTTCAACTCAGAAAATGTGTAATGCACTGAGTCAAGGAGTTGCCTAGCCCTCGGAAACTACACAATCTTCCTTGGTAGTGCGAATGGACATTTTTCTTGGAAAAGAAAAAAAGGAGAAAGGAATATGTAGAAAATAGTGAGTGGATAATTAGTTTCCCAAAGGATGAAAGAACTTGTTATTTTTGGAATTCCACCAAGTGTCGTATTTTCCTTGATTTTAGGCATGCACATCATAAGCCATAATCAATCTAAATCTATATAATGGATGGCCCTAGATCTCATTTGTACATTCGATATTCGAGCTCTAGCCTTACCAAGGAGATCAAGGAGCCTTTAGCGGAGTTTGTGATGTGTTTCCTGGTGAGTTTTGATTTTGTCACCTTTTGTCGTTTTTTTATCACTTTTTGTCGTTTCACTTCTGTGAGTGATGTTTTGTCTATTTATTTTCATGGCTGCTATATTTTTAACTAATATTGGGTTGTAAAATTTTTATTTCGATTTGTCGCTTTTATTTTAGAAGTGTCACATCCATTTTCTTCCTTTTTCCCATTAATGGTTGACATTTTAGTGACTCCCTATGCAAGTTTGTTTATCCTTTCACATGTTGATCTTCTGCACTTAATCTTCACTAGTTTATCTTATCTTAGTCAAATATGCACTCTAACTTGCACCACCACTCAGATGTTTCAATTTCCCATACTCATTCTGGGCATATCTGCTCTTCCCTTAGCCAACACTTGCCTTGTCTATCTGGGCATTGTGAAATTCCAAGGCTCAAGCTTTATCCTTTGCCTCTGGGACTATACAATGTGTAGTACCTGGCTCACCCAACTATGCATTATGTATTTCTAGGAATCAATCTTCTCCCTTCTTCATTGAAACTACACAATGTGTAGTCTCCACTTCAACCTTCGCAGCCTGAGATTATGCATTGTGCAGTCTCTAGCCTCAAGCTGATCCTCTAGTTGTTAATATTGTGCAATGCATAGTTCAGGATGTCATTTCCTCTCCCTTCACCTCAATAATTGTTTAATTTTCCTTGTTAGTCAAGTGGTCGTTGATATGATCTTGCTTTGTGAGTCATTTTGATGAAGTTAATCCATATTGATCATGAGTGCATTTTCCTCGTACAAGTATTGAAATTTTTGAGAATTTATCTTCATCAACTAATGACAACATGACACCAAAGAGATATTCTTCAAAGGATACTACTAAAAGTAGCACTGGGAAGGAAGTTGACAATACTCCAATGAACTTTCCAAATTACGTAGATACTCAATTGTTCATAGAGAAATAATTAGACATCACATGGAAAAAAGTGAAAGAAAAATTATCAACAAGAAGCTTCAAAGCAGACCTTGAAGACCCATAGGTGTATATCAGTGTCCAAAGGTCGGGGTTATGCAAAGTTGCATGCAGGTACCCAACTTTCCCATGTGTATAAATCATCAAGTAGATATTGTCTCATACAGATCCAAAGATTATGAGTCTCAATAATTCCAGCAGACAAAGGCTTACTTCCTTTCTTGGACCAAATTATCATCTCATGTACCATTTCCTGGATCCATAACCTCTCATGGATTCTTTCTTCTTTGCTACGACTAACTACTTGAGAACAAAGGACATTGTCAAAATATGGGAAAAGGATATAGAAATGTTTCATTAGACATCCACCAACACCTTAAATAAAAATATATTAGGAGGCCCTATCATCTCTGGATAGTTTTGTGTTGTAGAATCTATGGTCAGGAGAGCACTCGTACCTTCCATAGAGGGTGGAAATTCTTACTAAAACAGGTTGTCAACTAAGGAAGACCATTCAATTGGTCAAAAGTGTTGGCTCAATAGCTGAGGATCCATGTAGCTAATGCGATTAGTCCTCCCAATGGAAGACACATTATATTTTACATTTCTATTTATCTACATGATGCCATATACACCCACAATGTATTCTCTGGCATGAATTGGACTTGGACACCACACAACCCTATTGTGCACATTCATTGCAAGATTATTTCGGAGTGTAGTCATAAAGGAGTAATGGAAAATATAACTGATCACTTCCTCATTTCGTTGTATAAGTTGATATTTGAGGAAGAGCCACCTTACATGTCACATGGGAAAATGGAAGAAATGTCAAAGATATCATATTGGTTTACCTTAGTGAATGGAACTTTCCTCAGAGTGTTTGGTGGAAATAAGTCTCTACATATTATGTCGAGTTATGCCACTGATAAATTAGTTATGCAAGAAGTTGTGTACCATCTCTCCACAGGGTTTTCAACATCTTTGCACATGAATAATAAAGGACCTTCACCTTTTATTCCTTTATATATTAGATTGTATGATATCAAGAACTTAAAAGTCATAAACACCAAAGGCAAGGAAATAAATAAATTTTCTCTTTGTTGTCTTGACTTCAATCCATACAATCCTCAAAATGTTTGTAAAGCTCATTGTGCCAGGATTAATTTAAAGTGGCTAAGCAGGACATTCTATAGACCTGAGGAGGAAGCACAAAAATGTTTTTATAATGCCTCCAATTCCCTTGAACCAGTCATATTCACTGGAAAATCATAGGTTACTCCACAAAAAGAAGTCACTCTAGAGGTAGCACCAACAGGAAGGCACAACCCAATGCACAAAAAGAGAAAGATGAAGGTTTCATGTAACCTAGGGGAGAGTGAAGTTAAGAGCTGAAAGTGGATCTAACCATTCTCAAAGTGATGATAGCAACAGAGAAGAAGAGAAAACAAAGGATGCAGGAAGCAAAAAAAATCAGAGGGAAGAACAAGAGTAGAGGAGATTGGAAGAAGAAAGGAAGAAATAGGAAGAAGAAAAAAGGTGAAGAGTAGAAGAAGAAGAATCCTCACAAAGACAAGATGAAGAACAACATAAGAAGCAATGATGGGAGGATGAAATAAAATAGATCTAGGACAAGGATCTTGCTCAAGATATTGAAGAGTTGAAGAACCAGAGCTAGAGAACCAAGATGTTAAATTGATGCCAAGTACATAGTAGGTCACCATTCGCTCTACCCACCCTCTAGTAGTAGAGAAAGCCCCAATTGAGGAAGAGGAAATTGAGCCTCTTGATATCTATATAGTTATGGAATTGTACAATATGACTTATGAGGAGCTTTATGAAAATATTATACAAGAAAGGAAGCAACATTTTCTAGACAACCTCGCATCTCCTTCATTCATCAGAGAAAGGATGACTGTGATAGACACCAAAAGAAATAAAGTGCCATTTCCATAAAAAAATTGGCCTTTGAATGTGCTACAAAGTCAAACACAGAGTATCTGATGGCCAAGAAAAAATAATTGGCAATGAACTTGCAAACTATTCCTGCACAGGTTTATCTAGAAGAACTTAAGGCAACCATACTTAGTGAAGTATCGACATTGGGAGAAACTATGTGAGGCTTGTGTGAAGAACTTGTCACGATGCATAAGGTAGCTTCCCACTTTCTTGGAATGGAACATAAGTGTAAGGATAATGCCAAAGCTCTTAATGCCTTCCATACAACCATCACTTCCATGCATAAATTGTTGATGGAATACAAAGGGGAAATTCTTGAATTGTTGAAGAAAATAAGGTAACATGCAGAGCTGGAGAAAGTGAAAGTGTGGATGACCATTCAAAGAAAAAAATAAATTACCTCATTTATCTCCAATATTCAGGCCTCATATGCATGATTGTACAAAAACGTGGATTTCAGGGTGAAACCATACAAGATCCCATCAACTCACTCACCCACTGCACCCAAACATAGGAATTTGGTTAGGCGTGAGGTTGAAGAATACTTGGACCAGTTTAGACATATCTATACCATGGAATATGTTGAAGTGAATAGGTAGAACATGCAGAAGTACATTGGTGGCCCTGTCTAAGTCAATATTGTGATGCTCCTATTAAAGAAGGAAATCCAGACTATATCCAAATCAATGTACCCGGATGCCATGGAGGCTAGAGTCCTCTTTTAGCCTCATCCCATAGCATAGTTTGGGGAAGTCATCACGTAGTACAAATCGTGGCTCCAGCGTGTTACCAAGAACATAAAAGCCGAAGTTGCTGAGCTAGATTTTCCCCAAACTCAATCTTGACTTTTGTCTTATTAGGTTGTCTAGTTGTCTCTATAAAATTTTCTCTCATATGGGTACAAGAATATGGTAATATTCTCTTTTAATTAATTAGTAAGGGAAGTTTCAAGTGTTAATTGTGGAATGTGAAGGGTCATGATTTAAAGAAGTTGAAGAGTCATTTTGAAGAGAAGTTGAAGAATCATGAGGGAAGTCCAAGAGTCATAAGGGGAAGTGAATAGTCACCACTTTTGATATAAATACACCCTCATAACTCATGTAAACGAGATTTTGTGGAGCCAAGATTTTGGCTAGGCTTTTAGCCTAGGATCAGAAGCTTGGGAGTTTTTTGAGATGGTTGGCTTCTCTGTAGCATATAGGGAGTGTCTTTACTTAGAGGATAAGGTGTAGACTTCATGTTCCACTATTGGGGCTACCGGTTCATTGTTAGCCTCTCTCATAAAACAATAATAAATCCAAAAATAAATTAATTAATTAAAAATTCCAAGTGGGGAATTTGTGCCTAATTCTTGGGTTGTTCCTCTAAGATAGGAGTTAGTTTAGGTAACTCCTATATTGGTGTGTGTCTGGTGAGAAATTATCTCAACCAAAGGAGAAATTATCTCAACCAAAAGTGTCTAAGATAGCATGCACTATCTTGAGAACATTGTCTCTCATCTATTTATTTGTAACACTATATTCAATTATTTTAATGAATGAATGAGAGATAATATATGAGGAAGCATGAAGCTTCAACCTTTTTCCGCCAATATTGTGTGTCTGGTTTTATGTGTGGTTTATATATTTTTCTAAGTTAATTTCTTTTTCAATATGTGGTATCATAGCTGAAGGCTGTCCATCGAATTGGAGATGTATTGTTGGGAATGTAGATGATGCTAAAGTGAAAGATACTACGAATAGAGAGTCGGTCTATTGGGGATTGACGCAGTCTGTATAATATGATACGATTACAGTGGGTTGTCGTAACAGCCAAATAACCAAGATTCTACGTCGATCTCGAGTTTGGAAAGATGATCTAGTATAAAAGAGTTCACACAAGATCTATTCTAAGGCTTGCATGTGTGTCTGGATGGATCTATCCGACGCTGTATCATCAATCGACGTCCAAGTCCTGTGAAGATATAGGTGAAGCCACTTCACAATTGTGTGCAAATATGCGTGCAACTTTGAGGAACGTTCAAAAAAGCTGCATACACAAGTGGCTAATGTAGAGTGTGAGGAGAAGATCGCCTATATACTGGAGAGAATAAAAATAATGGAAGGTGGATTCCACGCTCGATTTAAAAATCAAAATTTATAAGAAGATACCAAAGGCAAATATGTGGAGCTATGGAACTTCATTGGTGCTAGAATTCAAGAAGAGTTCATGAAAAGGTCAATGACTGAAGATCAATTGTCGTTGCTGCGATGAACCTAGTAGTATGAGAAGGAGCTGAAGTCTTCAAGCATTGCATAGATGAACTGTTGCAGGCATAGCTATTTGGATTTTTTCTCCATAGTGTGAGAACGTTTTCTTCGTGTGATAACTGTAATGAAAACATCATTATTTTGGTCTACTGAGTGAAGGTGTCAGCGCCTATATTAAGCACTTCACGATGCCCATTGTGTCATCCAATCTAAGGTTTTATGTCAGTAGATCTTCAAAGAATCAGTGCTGGATTAAGAGAAGGTTCTCATGGTGCACTTTTTCAACTGTAAGCCAAATAACACATTGACACATGGGTAGTAGATTGAGAATGTCGTGCCACTGGCCATGAATATCACCCACCACCACAACACTCCAATTTCTGTCAACATCGATTTCCAGGAAAATTGTAGAGCCGACACCACAATATTTCACTGCAGAACTGGAAGACGACAATGAAGGAGTTAAGTATTGGAACAATTCTTACATTGATTGGTAAGTCTTCCGATCGTTTCATTAAGATGTCACTTGATTTCTTACAATCATTCTTATCGGTACGACTGTGAAAAATTGGAGACATCATGGGAGCATTTGGGTTTCTTTACGTTGTGGAGAGAACACATGAAAAGGATCGGCCTACCAATAATCAATTTGGAATCATCACGCACAGGCATGAACCTGGAGGAAGTGAATACAATTATGCTGCTGCTTCCAAGGGAGCCAAAATTCTAGCCCACAATAAAGAAGTAAAAGGTGTTCAAAATATCCTTGACAAAGACCAGGATAAGTATCTTCGGAATCCCTGCAGTGCAGAAGAAAAATTCGTTGTTATAGAGCTTTCTGAGGAAACATTGGTTGATACAGTAGCAATTGCAAATTTCGAACATTATTCATCTAAACTGAAGGATTTTGAGCTTTTTAGTAGTTTAGTTTACCCTACTGATGATTGGGTTCTTCTTGGGAATTTTACTGCTGGAAATGTTAAGCATGTCCAGAGGTTCGCTCTTCAAGAACCTAAATGGGCACGGTATTTGAAATTGCAATTCCTTAGCCACTATGGTTCTGAATTTTTTTGCACTCTAAGTACTGTGGAAGTTTATGGAGTTGATGCTATTGAGCGTATGCTTGAAGACTTGATTGCAGTTGGAGAGCATGGTTTGAGAAATACTGATTTCTCTGGTGAGCCATCACCAATCCATGCAATAGGAGCAGTTCCTTTGCCAGATGAAAAGGGCTCAAATAGCATTGATGAGATTCATATGATTTTTGATGGTTTAGAAGAAAAAGAAATAGACCTCAAGTTAAGAGAAGATACTTCTAAAGCGAGTTCCAACTCCGAGGATCAATGTTTGCCAGAAGAAGCTGCCAGCGTTTGCCAAAAAATTGTCTAAGAACCAACATTTTCCAGGCAAGTTGAATTAATTTACTTCTCCAAAAAACCATTTTCATAAAGCTATGGCTTTATAATATAAATATTGAGACGTGCCAATCATTTTTTTTTGAAAATGATTTCAAGGAAAATTACATGGATAAATGTAAAGTTTAAATGAATACAACCGTAATTCACTTTTGATAAAGTGACTCAAAAAAAAAAATCATTAAATTGTTTTTTTTTTTTAAGGAGTATATTTTATAATATTTTGGAGAGATAAGTTAGTTTTTTGGAGCGATAAGGATTATTGGTTTAAGTGAGAATCATTATTGTAATCCAAAGTAATCTCTTACTTTGAGAGAGATTAAATCAATGCAGGCATTTCTGTGAACGCATTTGCTTCCAAAATTTGCAAGCGTCAGATTCTCATTATTTGATAAAGCGCTTCAGTGGAAATGTTGTAAAAGATGAAATATTGATGACCTTAATACTCAATAAAGACATATTATTTGTGGTGATTTTGTCCTAGATCCGCCCGAAATTGAATAAGGGGATCTAAGGTACACTATGTGTGTTTGATGGCGCATGTGTTTTATGGCTTCATGTTTTTGCTTTTTGATTTGTGTCTAGTTTTGACACATAAATGATCTCATTTAACACACATAAAGTTCAATGCAGGCAAGCACAACACCTGTAACAAAATAGCTGTAAGGAAGGATAATTAAGCTCCACACATACAACAACTCATCAAAGTTTTCAACATCGGCATTCTACCTCAACAAACAAATTCACTCAAATACAATCAAGTTCATGAATCTGCAAACATCAGCATTTCAAAGCAAAGTCTACATCACTACACTCAAGTTAATGAATCTGTAAACTTCAACGTTTCAGCGCACAGTCTACATCAACATTGTTGAACTTGTAATCAAACTCAAATTACATTGAATTGCAAGGGTGCATTCTCGGTTGAAACCGATACCCAAGTCTTGAATTGTGTCAAATTGAATTCATTGTACTGAATCATTAAAATCATTGTAAGATTTTTTGGGTGCATTTTCGACAGTGTTCGACACCCTTCCTTTAAAGCACAATCAAGTGAGTCCATGAGTTTTAGCTCCAAATGAAACAAACAACAAGTTCACATCTCCTGCAAGCGAGCGTGAGTATTCATTCAAGCAATTTGTGTCAACACTGTACAAGGTTCAAACCTTCAAGTGAGCCAGAGTGAAGATCATTGAAACAACCATCAAAGCAACCAAACAAGTTCAACTCTAACACCAATCAAGCAAGTTGAGATCGACATCAAGCGAGTGTAGCTATTCCTTCAAGTGAGCGTGAAGTCATCAAGTAATGCAAGTGAGCATTCACACAAGCACAATCATCATCAAGCGAGCCTGAATTCCAGAGTTTAAGCAAGAAAGTTCTACAACTCTAGCAAGTGTTCTCAACAAGTACAATAAGCAACAAATTAAGCGAGCGTGCCATTCAAGTCCCATAGCAAGCGAGCCTGTCATTGAAGTAACAAAATCAAGTGAAACAGTTCAAAGCATGACATCTACGACAAGAGAGCCTGATTTCAAGTGAGCAAGTTCAGATGGCACAACATATTCAGTGGTTACACATTCTTCAAAATTTGCTCATCTCCAGTGATGAAGACATGGTGCACATCAGCAAAGAAACTCTTGTTGTTCTTTCACGACATCTATGACAAACACATGAAACCATTGAGTTTCTTCAATTAGAGTCGCAACTACAACGGGGTGAGCTGCAACAAAAGAGTGCTTCTTCCAAGTCATTCAACCATACAGATGAAGATAAAGATGTTGATTCCAAATCACTCATCCAAACAACTTCAAGTGTAGAAGTTGTTCATGATCAAATTCCAATTTCTTCCAAACCCATCATCAAGCCCTAGGAAGAGATTCAAAATAACAAGAATCGACGAGGCTTAGGATATGTCATTGATGACACCAACATGCATATCCCAGATTATTCCAAGCCAATTAATTTCATCAGTGCATGATTTCTTGCACAACACACCTCAGCAGGTTCTGAGAAAATTGCAGACAAACAGAATTGCACGCAACCTGAAGTTGAAGTCCAACCGAAGTGTTCTCATTGTCAAAGAACTGGTCATATGGAAGATCAATGTTTTGATCTCCATCCTTGTCACCATTATGGCAAGCCCAATCATTCCTCAGAAAAATGTCACAACCAACAAAAATCAGCCAGATTGAAGATACATTATGAATGGATTGATCCTTGGGAATGGTCATCCACAGTCAAACAATTGTCTCAGTTCTACAATCGACTACAATCACACATAGTGCAGCCAGCAGTGAACCGACGATGGTACTCTCATGCAGTTGAACGAGGGAGTAAAACAGTGAAACTCTCCTACACCTGAAGGGGGGGAGTTCAAATATATTTTGGAGAAGATTGTCTCTCCTTTCAGCTGACAAAGGGGGTAAAATGCCAATGAAATTGACAAGTGGTTGTCAGACTGAAAGTCTCGACAACATCAGCGAAGTAGGCAGTGGGCATCTTCATCAGCCAGTGGGAATTTGTCATCAGCAGTGAGCATCAGCAAATTCGCCAGTGGGCGATCGACAGCAAAAGCAGCAGTGAGCAGCTTTCATCATAGCAAAAGCAACATTGAGTTGTTTTTCGACATCTTTAGCCAGTGGGCAATCATCATCAGCAAACACGCCAGTTGGTGTTCATCAAATTGTGTCAATGGACACCGGATTCTGTTTTCAAGCAAAGGAGAGTTGGATCCTTTTGCGGCTTGGCACATGATGGAGTTTTCAAGCATCCCTCTAAGATGAATCAGTCATGCAACTGACTCAGTCTCTTCATATTGCAGTTTCTTCAGCATCCAGATTTGGCGGATTTTTTCAGGCAATGTTTTTGAGGATCAACATGAGAACTTGGAAGATGGTTCGTCGTTCTTATTTTGGATTTATCATTGAAGGGGGGAATGTTAGCCTCTCTCATAAAACAATAATAAATCCAAAAATAAATTAATTAATTAAAAATTCCAGGTTGGGAATTTGTGCCTAACTCTTGGGTTGTTCCTCTAAGATAGGAGTTAGTTTAGGTAACTCCTATATTGGTGTGTGTCTGGTGAGAAATTATCTCAACCAAAGGAGAAATTATCTCAACCAAAAGTGTCTAAGATAGCACGCACTATTCATCAATGGTATATGTATGATTTTCAATTTCACTTTAATAAAAGCTAAGAGCTGACACATTTTCATGCACATGTTCAACAACCATCAAAGCAACCAAACAAGTTCAACTCTAACACATTTTCAATATTCATAAATGGTATATGTATGCTTTTCAATTTCACTTTAATAAAAGCTAAGAGCTTACACATTTTCATGCATATCTTGTGATATAGTAGGAATATTCTTATTGTGTTTGCAATATATGTTATTTCGCTTATTTCCCTTACACTAACACTTATGAACTATTTCATTTGAATTTTTATGAATAATGTTGAATGCATGTTGTTTCTTGTTTCCGTCATGGTTAACATGTCAACTATTTCATGGACTAACTCATGATGTCTTTACACTAATGTGTTCCTTTCAAGTTGTGTACTATTACATGATTTTAAGGGGCTCACTCATTTTCGGCTCATGTGTTACAAAATTTCTATACATTACACATGACCTTTCATAAAGTCACATACTTATTCACCAAAGTCGCGATTACACCACTCTATGCGTTATTGTAGTCAAGGCACATCATTAAAACTTACTTCTTCGAAAACTGGGCCATATTCTAGATGGGGCTCCTACTCCAAACAATGTTTGGTATAATAGGGACCTCATATCGGGGAGACCCCCTGAATGATGATGGGTCTAGCACCATCAGTGTTTCTAGCACTAGAAGGAGGGTCATATGACAATATGAGCCAATGAAGTTTGTTTGAACTTTTCATATCGTTAATGGCTTCTTCCCATATCTAATTCCAACATGTTTGTTAAGAACCATAAATCTAAAAGTGCCTGTAGGAATAATCAGTGAGTTATCAAATTTGAAATTTCATTGCTAGGATGAAACAACCATTCTTGAGCACACCACTCACTTTCTTGAATTCTTCACTAAACATGATACTCACTGTGAGGATGTTTCTTATAGATTCTTCATTCTCACATTCGAAGCGCATGTCAAGGAATGGTGTTACACATTTCCAGCCACTTCCATACACTCTCTTGAACATTTTTTCAAAGAGATCTATCATGCCTTTGACATATGTGATTATAAATCTCTTTTCAAGAAAATCATGTGTTTGCGAAAAGTACTTGATGAATCTCTTAATGATTTTCATGATCATTTTATTCAGTTCTATTTTGAATTTCTGAAAGATGATATTGATTAGAATTTCATGAAAGAGAAGTTTGAATTTATTTTTCATATTTCAATGAATCCAAATTTATATGAATCTTTCGAAAGTATCCTGATATACACTAGTTATGTAGCTCCCAAAACTACGACAAAGAAAGTTTCTATTCCAAGTGATTTCATCTTCCCTTCATCAAACAACTC
The DNA here is from genome assembly GCA_031772625.1 of Pinus tabuliformis. Taxonomy (NCBI): domain Eukaryota; kingdom Viridiplantae; phylum Streptophyta; class Pinopsida; order Pinales; family Pinaceae; genus Pinus; species Pinus tabuliformis. Next base: position 755,430,329 of record CM062806.1, read on the forward strand.
AATTTACGTAGGATGAGGTTGAAGAACTTGAGAATACATCCATTCATCTACCACCATATTTCAGACCCCACATATTCAAAATTTAAACACAAGTTTGGACTGTAAATTTGATTTTTTTGGTGATGTTCTTTCTCCTCACCCTGCATCCATTGGTTCCTTTGGTCCTCTCAATTATGGGTTGTTGTGTTCAAAAATTTCAATCATTTCTTTTGATGTTCATGAGGACCAAAAAAGGAAGGAATTATTTTTTACCAATGAATTTGTCATATGATTTACGATGAGTATGTGTGGGATTCTATCTCTGAATAAGAATTTGGATTGCAAGTTGATGTTTCTCCTTGTTCACCTCTCTTTCATTACCATGAAATCTTCCACAATTATATCACACCTGTTCAATTTTTCAAGGAATCATTTTGTGACAATGTTAACTATAATCTCACTATGAATTTGTGGAAGGTATATTTTACATTTGGACATGGAGAGGAAGAATCTTCTCTTCCTGGATCATCTGATCAGTCATCCAATCTTTCTGAAGAAATAGAGGGTGAAATTTATTGCTTCCAATCTGATCCTCTTTATGATTCATCAGATCAAGACGATGCCTCTATTTGTGATGAAAAAATTTCTAATCATGGCTGTCGTGATCTATTCGTTGATTCATTTGGTCATGACTATGATTTTTCTACTATCAATCTATCTAAGCCACTAATTTTCAATTATCTATCATCCAATGTATTGGAAATTCCACAAATTGTTGTAGTGCTTGATCCTGATTCTATGGTTATGTCAAGTTCTCTCAATCTTGAGGTTAGTTTCAATCATGATCAAGATAGTCCTATATTTCCAAGGATCCCCATCAGTTGATCTAAAAGGTTGAAAATTGATCCTTTCAGCAATCTTCATCCCATCCATTTTCTTTGCATGATGCTATCACTCTATCATTGGAGGAATCATACCTAGCAATATTTGTTGTTAAACATATGTTTTTTTATTTCTTTATGTTTTCCAAGTTTAAAAGTTTGAATGATATCTCTTTCATGTCTTGTCATTGCAATGTGTACAAGCACCATCATGCATCTGCAGAGTGTTTTTCATGTGGTTTATTTTTCTACTTTTTTGCATGTGCTTTGAATATTTTAATGTCAAGGTATGTATTGGCTTATCTTCCTTGTATGTTTTTGTGCTTGAATATCTTTCCTGATTTGGATTCCCTCATCTATATAGGTCCCTATGTGTAGTTGGTTACATTGGAAGTTTTATTTCACTTAATCCTGACATATTCTCTGATAGTTTAGGAGTAGGAGTAGTTTATTTATTTCTGTATTTTTCTTTGTTTCATTTAATTTTCATCCTACCCCTTTCCTTTCATTTATCGTTGTTGTATGATAGATTCTGCATGAGACTATGTTTGGTTTCTGTAGCAAGTATGTTGAAGTTAGAGAAGAAATTGTGCTAATACCAATGCTTGGTTAGCTATTTGTTCACTCCCTTTGTGTGGATCTTGCACCTTTTAGTCAATAATAACAAGAGCGAAAATACATTCTTTTTAGAGAAAACCATAGTGGAATCATGATTCTTAAATATATAACTATTACCACCTACTTTAATCAATTCTATAATTGTTTAATTTTTTCTTCTCAACTAAGCCAAGTAGAGTATGTTGGTGATATGAAAATCACCCTATGAGTGACCTCAATTAGTTAATTATTGAATGAAGGTATTACATACTCATGTGCTGGTGTGTGTTTATGTTATTTTAGTCAACAATTTGATCATATTACAAAATACATAGACATTGGAAACATAAAATAGCAAGAGAAGCACAGTAAGAAAATACAGGAACACAATAATTAATGAGTTCACCCTAATCTCCAGGGTTACTTCTCTAGTCCAACTTTTAGTGGTGGCCTTCTCTTATTGTGTCTTTAAAGAAGAGAACTATAATGAGGAGCTCAATCTGAGTCTCCTGGAACAAAATTGCTTGGTAGGGTGGTTCTTGGATTCCCCAAGCCACTAGAGTGCATAAACTCTCTTCCTATCCAAGTCTTGACCTCTCTAGTCTTCAATGGGAGGAGCCCAATGTAGTTCTCAATTCCTGATAGATCCTATTAAGGATTGTTCGATGCTGCCTTATGTTGTAGGTCAGCTCACCTCTCTATCTTTCTGCTTCATTGTCTTCGTCTTCTTCTCTCTAGTTCTTCCTCTTAGTGTCCTCTCTAGTCTTTTCTGTTCTCTATTCATGGCTTTAAAGCCAATTGATCTCATGACTATTTGATTCCCCTTCCAACTCTGTCAAGTCACCTACTGCAGTTCACTTGGGATACCCTATCTTTGCATCATCATCAATGGTTCATAGGGAGTGGCCACTTGTCCTCTTGCCAACTGCACCAACTTTTCTTCGTCGGATATGTTTCTTGATTACATCATGGAATGAGTCATCTGCCATATCAACAGTCAAATCAGACCTCAAATCCTTATATATCGTGGCTTAATCCCTGTCAAATCTGGTTCTCCATCAGGCACGATCTCAGGTGTTAGATCTTGAGCCTCCAGATATGATGTCATTCACTCATTATGCATGGTTGACTTGCTTGACCTTTAGAGTGCAATGAGTGGTGGTTTTCTCTCTCATCCCCCTGCCACACATCGGGTGCTGAATGGAATCACTCATTTTCTCCAAATCTGCTTACTGCCCAAGGGTGCCCCTGATATACCACCGGTTTTGGAGCGTGGGTCCTACCTTTAGCCTTTAACACTTTCCCTCACGATTTTCCTGGCTTCCATGCAACCGAGCACTTGGGGCCTTTCCTTCTCGAGGGGTTTTGTGCTAATCGTGCATCAGAAACAACCTCCTTTTCCTGATTTGGGCTTCCCAGGTGCCAGTTTTACCTCCTACACGATCTCCATGGGCCTCGGTCACCGTGCTTTAATTAAGGTCCTCATCGTTCCTTGCTGGCTATCAACTCCCATGGTTTAGAGGTATTCTTTATCATTATGTGCATCTTGAATTCAAATTTTTGTCTTGATTTGATTCAGTCATGGTATTGTGATAATCTTCATGGATCCAATTTGGATCATGACCTTCCCACTAAAAAATCTTTTGGCCCACCAAACATTGGTTTTCAAGTATCGACTTAGTGAGGGTACAGTTGTCTCACTTGTCCAATATTGATCCACTTTACACTGCCCGACTTTGAACCCTTGAGCCCTCCTCTGAGGTACTCAACATCTCCTTTGCACATCGTCCTCACCTTCCTGTCTAGAACTGTGTCTTCCTGCAATTTATTAAGATATTCCGGTAGCAGGTCATCAATAGAAGGAAATTGACTCTGCTCTTCAAGATTCTCAATTAGTGAGGGTTCAAAAAATCTCAAGAAATCTACATTCACGACTAAGTAGATGTGCATGTAAGCTGGTAGATCAAGGCAAAAAGAATTTTCACCAATCTTCTCAAGTATTTTGAAAGGCCCACACCTGATAGGCTTTAACTTTTTACCTTCACCTTGCATCATGTCCTTGCTGATATGCAACTAGACTTGGTCAGCAACTTGGAAACTATGATCCATCTGATGCTTGTCATGCCTTACCTTGTATTTGGCTTGGCTCTTTTCCAACTGCTCCTGTACTGCCTGGTGGATCTCCTAGATTTTTTCAAGGAACCTAGTTGCCCTGTTGATCCAGATTTAGACAGGAACACAATAGATTACAGAGATAACCATAAATACAGAGATGCAGTGGAAATAATACTTCATTTCATTAATGGAAAATACTGAAATATGCTTACAAACAGTAATGGAAATATACCAGCTAGGGTGATGGTAGCTTATCTCTGAGAAGAGATGTGGTGGCTACATGCCTCTGAATTGTTCTCCAAAAATTGTGTTACAATGAGGCTCGAGGGCATATTTATTGTTGAGAAACAATGGAAAACCCTTCACATTCCAAAACCTAAACCTAGAAGATGAAACTCCAAATTGTGGGCCCCATTTTTGGGTAAGTTGGTACATCAACTTCCCGGGGTCGCGAATTGGTCGTACTATCTCAGCTTGATGCGCATGATAGGCCATTGGAAAGATCTCTCCGAGGACTACGATGAAAAAGACGATTTTTAAATAGAAAAACTGCTCGCGGTGGATTTCCCAAAAAACGTCATTTCGAGCCTCAAAACGGCTCCGAAAGTTTAGGACCCGAAAAACTCCTAAAAATAGTAAACTGTGCTATAATTAAGGAAACATAAAAACTGAAAGAGACAGTTGTGGGTGTCCAAATGGGATAGGTGAGTGGCCACCAACATCCACCTGGATCACCTGTCCACATCACTGTGTCCCTCAACTGTGGTATATTTACCAAATACAAAATCCAAAGGAGACCTTGGTGTGAAACCAAAACAGGTCTCAAAAGGAGATCTCTATGTAGAAGAATGTTTTTCTCTATTGTAAGCATGCTATAGATAACACAAATGTTCATCCCAAAGCTTAGGATTGTTATAGACATTTTTGTGCCCTACAACTCTAAGCATGAAATGTCCATAAACCAGGGGCTCCTAAGTCCCTAAAAGAGTTGTTCTAACCCCTAAAGGAACAAGGTAAACAGATTACAACTTCTCTTAGAAGTTCTCCACCAGAAACTGCTTAGAATAAGTCAAAACAGGATCATTTCAGCTGCTCCACTAGCTAGGTGCGTTGCATTGCACCTAAATACACTGTGAGGGTGTGTTGCATTTCAAAAGTCCCTTCAATGGGGTGCAATGGGTGAGAAATGACAAATGGTAGTGTCATTCCGCGAGGTGGAGAGACAATGGAAGCTTCCAGAATCTTCTCCTGTGACACTTGCCTCACTGAATTCGACCAAGGATGAGTAAGAGGCCTTCAATCTCCAAGTGGAAGCAAGAACTGACAGAGAGAAGACACTAATCAAATCATAAGCTGATTCATCCTCCTTACATATATCTATATATGGATCCCTCATCCTAGAGATCCAGAGGTTGGAATTTTTCATATTGTAAGGAATTGTTGTTGGTTTTTGAGACAAACATTAGAGTATTGGGTGATCTATGCTTTGTTTGAGGTGAAGAGGGGCTTCTTTGCTGGGAGGTTGATGTTGGGTCATGAACCACCGGTTGTAACTCCTCCTGGATCTTTTCTTATTTATCAATAAAAACTATTTGAGTTTTTCCTCCATGCTTTTGTATCATTGATGCTTGTTACATTTGTATGGTTAACTTAAATCTGATCCTAAGTTGTTTATGAATATAGATCCATGTCTTTGTATAGTGTTCTTCTTCTGTGATCTTACATGTACTTTGTGAAGTTGGGCAAGTAAGGGAGCAGGTACCTGGAGACTATCAAAGAAGAGAGGGATTGGATCAAAGGATGAGCGCAAGACACAGGTTGGTTCTTTCAATTCCTCTCTATCTATAGTTCATAGAGGAAATACAAAAGTAGTTTTTTCTCTGTTTGTTTCTAAGGTAGCTGTCACACCTCAGTGGGATAGAGCAGTTCTAAATAGACACTTTTCCCTGTAAGAAATTGGCGACTCCACTAGGGAGTGTCTAATTAGTTTGTTTGTGTATCTCTTTGTTCTTTGTTTCATAAACTTATAAGTGGCATTCGAACTGCATTTTCCATAACAAATGCAAAGTAGAAATCTGCTGCTTCAATCCATTCACTGGATCTGTTTATGATTTGAACAACTGATTCACAAACTATCTGATTGCCCTTGTGATAGCTCTTAGACCCTCCTTAGATCTACCCCTGATTGTGCATTACTGATTGCTTTTTACTCGGCCAAAAACCAAGGACTGAACTGCAAACTGTGACACGGAACCCGGAAAGAGTCTCGTTTCTGGCCCAACGCAGGTACTGTTAAGAGATTCTAAATTTTAGCGCACTTCCCGAAGGGGCAACCTGCGCTGCATTTCAGATTCTCTGTGTTACAGGTGCGCTGATCAGACTAGCTCTGTGTAGCTGTGGTTCTTGTGCTTCATTCATTCCAGTTCTGTCCCTGGATTTTGCTGCTTGTGATCAGTATATTTCTGTTTGAAACCTCTTTTCCTTGCTGTTATTCCACCTCCTTTGTACAAAATAATTGTAGATGTTTTTGTGTGTTTGTTGAGTCGTTTACAGTTTTCCATTGCAAAATTAGAATAGTCGTACTGTCGTCCCTTGATTTGGATCTTTCGCAAGTGTCGATTTCAATCATAGGAGAAAGTTTGATTGCTGTTCATGGTCGATTATACTGTTACTATTGCCTTTGGTATGAATTTGTGATTTTCTAGTGTCAAGAACGAGTGTTCATTTCAAAATCGCAAGGTGTCGTAATAATCTCTGTTTTTGATTTCGAAAAAGAGCTTGTTTATATCTGTCGCTTGAAAAGAAATTCAGATTTGTACATCAACTTTCTTTTTAGCATCAATACTAAGAAAGTCGAAAACAAATACATGCATGTGCATTTGCATATAGACAGTCTGTTTGGCTTGATTTAGGAAAGTGCATTTACAGTGTGCTCTTTACTCTTTGTGAAAAGATTGTGTCTTTCTTTTCCCCTTGTAGCTAGGATTTTCATTGCACAAAAGAGATAAAAGTTTGTTTATCATCTTTAGATTGCATTTTAGGAATTAAATCTACATATCGTGGTGAACCCAAAAGTCAAACTTCATAAGCAAGATCAACTTAAAATAAATTCAATGAATCTAACAATGCTTTGGAAGTTAACGCACAACATTTAGAGGTCTAGGCTAGAGACGTATTCCGGCGTTGTAAAACCTGGTAACTGTTATTCTCACTGATGGTTGGGTGATTCCTCCACTTTGAGACGATAAGTTCCAGTACGGACTTGTGCTCCCACGTACCGTCGAGTATATTTTGGGAGACCCCTATAGGCTTAAATCCTTTATCCATAGGAAGCCGTGTCTGCCGCCCTATCGATCGCAATGCACTGAACACAACATTCAGGAAGATTGACTGCCGTACCGTAAAAAGTATTCTGCGGTTTTGCGATTGGTTTGGTACTCCCTCTACCTAGATCTCTAGAGTAGTCCCTTTCGTTCCTTTTCAGACTCCTTAACGGAAAATGTCCATCTGAGCACTTGTCACTTCAAGCTCATTAAAAATCGAAGGAGACTAGAGTCAACTTTTGTTTTTTCTCGACTCTTAAAAACTGAAAAGACAAGTTGTGTCAAAGCGTATAAAAATTTATTTTAAAAGGAATATTCATTACCCCTTTCCTACGTTGATCTTGGGTTAAGAAAATGGAGTCAACCAACCAAGGAATTCCCCTTGGAGGAAATCCTAGTCCCTTCTCCTCTTGGGGAGATGTTGGTGCACCCGATATGGCCACATTGTCACTTCCAGGACTGACAATTGGTTTGCCTGTATGGCTCTTCTCAACCTCTATCGTTCAGAACACCACTATTCCTGAGCAATCGAATCAGCAATTAGACGAGTCCATAGTTTCCCACCAACCTTCTACTTCTTCTAATTCTTCCTCTCCTCCTTCCTCTTCGCTTGATGGGGCTGGTAAAGCCAAAAGTCAAGTTCCTAAGGAGAATAAGGAAAAGAAGAAGAAAGAGAAGAAGAAGAAGGAGCCAAAAGTGAATGGTGGCAAATGAGTGTCGTCTAACGAAAATCCACACACTACACCGACCAGGCCTAAATCGCCATGTGTCATTTGCAAAGGAGACCACTTTCATAGAGATTTTCCTTGCATCCCTCGGATCTTAAGGGACTGGTCTCCTCGTTTGCACAACCCGGTGTCGTGAACCTCTGATGATCATGTTGAAAGCACACCATCAACTAGTGAAAGTGAAGCCCTAGGACAAAAAGGGAAATGCAGATTTCCTTGCAAACTGTGCGAAGGCGATCATGCCGTCCACCGTTGTCCCTTCTTAAATGAAGTTAAAAGAGTTTTGGATGATTTTCCGGTTTCACCATTACGACTTCCTCCTGGATATAAAAAACTCTTGCCGAGTCCATCACTAGTTGAAAATCCGGCTGACCCGCTCAGGTGGTCGGCCAAAGCATCTATCATTGAAGATGAACCATCTGAATCCACACCAGACGAAAGTCAAAAGGTCGAGGTGGTAGTTGACCCAGTTTTTCCTTCAGAGGTTCCATCTTCAGATGATATAGTCACTGAAGAGAAAAACGATGACACCGTCCAAATTCTCTTCATAAACACAGACTCCGACGAACATGGGGGCAATTTACCTGTTCCTTTACCACAGGAAGGAAGTTCGTCAGAGCCGTACCCGGCCGTCTATTCGGTCCCACCTCCAAGCAAGCTAGTTGTCTCCTTCGACTGGAATCAACTAGGCAGACCCCGTTTACCAACTAGCGTACCATTTCGAATTATTGTTCAAATATATAGAATGGTTATGGCTGGTACCATCATAGATGAGGGGGCTTTTGTGAGTATCCTTTCCTCAACTGCTTGGAAAGTGGTTGGTTCGCCATCGCTTTTGCCTGAGATGAGAAATCTGACAGGCTTTGATAAAGGAACTAGTCGACCGTTAGGGATCCTCCCCGATGTGCCCATAACATTGAGAAGGAAAACAGTTCACATGAACGTAATGGTAGTTCAAGAACCCCTGGATTAAAATCTACTCCTTGGACGAGACTATATTTATTGTATGGGAGCAATCATCTCCTCACTCTTTAGAGTAATGTGTTTTCCACATGAAGGAAGAGTGTTCAAGCTCGTGGACCAACTTTTATTTCCCGGATCATACAGAGAAAATAGTCATATACCATCCCTGAATGGTCTTTTCACGCAAGAAATGTCTCAATCTCCAGTCCGTCCTCCCAATGAGCGCGAGTGATTCGGAGGGATATGACTGAAACCCAGGGGGCATGCATCCTGGCCTGCTTCGACAGGAAAACTTCGGGTATAGGGTAGGTTTCCGCGAGAGAATATGACCTTCGTACTCCCGTCCGTGGTTGGAAGAGGGAGTTGGACTGGAACAAGATTCTCTTGTCAAAGTTATGTGAGTTGGCGAGCACCGCCGCTCACCTTTGTTTATCTCGGTAGACATCGCCGAAGAAGTGTTTTGTTTGCACTGTGAATACAACAATCTTTGGGTAACCTGTAAGAGGTAGGCCTCTCTCTGTAAAACAAATTTTTTAACGGACTAAAAAAGAGGTAACCTTGAAACTCTATTTTATACCTGGGGGCATGCAAACCTTTTGGAATGCAAGTGAAGAGCGACTATTTATTTTTTAAATTTTTAAGACCTCTAACCCTTTAAAACCGTAGGATTGGTCGTTTCCTAACTTGCATAAAGAAAGGACGTGGGGAAAAACTCTAAAAGTTGCCATTTTTATATGAGACATTCTTATCATAAGACTGGATTAATCGAGCAGTTTTAGCACATAGTTCAAGCTCGTTAAAAAATAAACATAAGACATGAGCAAATGTTTCTACCCGCGTTTAAGCTCATTAAAAAATGAACTATTCCCTGGTAAATAACCATCGTGAATGTAGTACTTCAGCCGTTAAAGCCTTGGTCGTGTTTGCACCATCACCTCCAGTTTTTCATTGGCCGATCATTCACTTCCATTTGATTGTTTACCCATTTTGAGGAACAGCTGCGAAGAGTGATTTCACTAGCCAACCTTGTGACACTGTCGTGATTGGAATATTCCAAACCTTACCTGGAATCAGCTGCTACCCGTTTTATCAGTCGTTCCTCAAAAGACGAGTCTCCTTTAAGCTCTTTTCAACTGACTCGTAAAATATGAAAAGATTGTCGAGTCCTTGGCCTTCCAGCCCGTTAAGGGGACAGGAAGTGCTATCCTTCATCTAGATTTTAATCTTTTTGGACCTGAGGGATTATTACACAAAAAAATCGAGCGCTTGTTTTTTTCGGCTCGTTAAAACTATCGAAAATTCATCCCTTCTGTATTGTTTTATACTTTTTTGGACTTAAGGGATTAGATGATGGAAAATGAATTTTGGAGTTACCTTTATGTTCCTTTTCAGACACTCTAAAATTGAAAAGGACCGAGTTATCTTTGTCGTTAAACTCGTTAAAAAGATTAATAGCGACAAACTTGTCTTTAGACGAGAACGAGTTTCACTATTGCTAGGCTCGTTAAAACATAGTGATGGGTTTGCCCGAAGGGAAAATTATAGAACAAGCATATGTTATCCTCCTCAAGCTTGACAAAAATAAAGAGGTACTGGTCACCAATGACTGGGGAAAATTGGGAAGAAAAACTCAAAGAATCTTTATTGGTAGCAAGTCGCTCTTGAACATGACACTTCCACTCCGTGTCCGAGTCGGGTTGGGTTGTTTCATTCACCGGTCACATCGCCATGGTCACACCATACCATCAACATTTGGGGTTAATGCTACCAATCCATCACATCAGTGTCGCCGATATGTTCAAGAGAAGTCATCCAGAGAAGTCACCTGTGTCTCACCCACTACCATACATTATACTCCATTCTTTCATGACCGCCACCCTGAACATTGTATCATCAGATCGTTTTCACCTCCATCAAAATAATTTGCTCCGTTCTGTGTCATTGATGTGGGATTCATTAAGGCCCTCCTATGACGGATCACTTCTTGTCGACATCAGCTCATTATCCAAGAAGTTGGTCTAGGAACACCCCATTCAGTACTTTGAAGCTTGCATGCCTCAATGGCAAGTTTCTCACTTCCGGCGACAGGTTTACATCAATGACCTTCGACCGAAATATTTTGTGTGGTGTTCGATGCCAAGTCCTTTATTCACACCACGTGAATTGTACTGCAGTACCTTGAGGATCATTATCATTATTGGTGATTCCTCTCACGCTTGTTAACAGTTTACATCATTGACTGGTAATCAAGCGATGTCTTTCGATGTTCGACTTCAAAACATTTCTCACACGGATCGACTTGTACTTCGAGTAGAGATCAGACAAGATTGAAGACCCCGGATCTAGTTTCATCCATCCGGGCTGCGATATATATTCAGGGAAATAAAGACATCAAATGTACAGCATTGTAGCACAGATAATCATCCTACCAAAAGGATGATGGCTCTATCAGAATCATCAGTCTACCCTCAGACGATTGTCTGTCCTATGTACATGAAAATGAATTTATAAAGATGAGCATGGGAATGGCCGCCTCAGCTAGATCATGAAAATAGTATGAAGATAATGTATTGTATTGTATCTTATTATAGGTCTCCTCCCAGCATTGAAAGAACTTCGGATCCTGATAATGAAGCATTTCACCCGACACCAAAAGGTTAAAGGCCTCATACATTAAGGGGAAACTGTTATAGACATTTTTGTGCCTTACAACTCTAAGCATGAAATGTCCAGAAACCAAGGGCTCCTAAGTCCCTAAAAGAGTTGTTCTAACCCCTAAAGGAACAAGGTCAACATATTACAGCTTCTCCCAGAAGTTCTCCACCAGAAACTGCTCAGAATAAGTCAAAACAGGATCATTTCAGCTGCTCCACTCGCTAGGTGGGTTGCATTGCACCTAAATACACTGCGAGGGTGCATTGCATTTCAAAAGTCCCTTTTGTGGGGTGCGATGGGTGAGAAATGACAAATGGCAGTGTCATTCCGCGAGGTGGAGAGACAATGGAAGCTTCCAGAATCTTCTCCTGTGACACTTGCCTCACTGAATTCGAAGAAGGATGAGTAAGAGGCCTTCAGTCTCCAAGTGGAAGCAAGAACTGACAGAGAGAAGAAACTAATCAAATCACAAGCTGACTCATCCTCCTTACAGATATCTATATATGGATCCCTCATCCCAGAGATCTAGAGGCTGGAATTTTGCATATTTTAAGGAATTGCTGTTGGTTTTTGAGACAAACATCAGAGTATTGGGTGATCTATGCTTTGTTTGAGGTGAAGAAGGGCTTCTTTGCTGGGAGGTTGATGCTGGGTCAGGAACCACCGGTTGTAACTCCTCCTGGATCTTTTCTTATTTATCAATAAAAACTATTTGAGTTTTTCCTCCATGCTTTTGTATCATTGATGCTTGTTACATTTGCATGGTTAACTTAAATCTGATCCTAAGTTGTTTATGAATATAGATCCATGTCTTTGTATAGTGTTCTTCTTCTATGATCTTACAAGTACTTTGTGAAGCTGGGCAAGTAAGGGAGCAGGTAGCTAGAGACTATCAAAGAAGAGAGGGATTGGATCAAAGGATTAGCGCAAGACACAGGTTGGTTCTTTCTATTCCTCTCTATCTATAGTTCATAAAGGAAATACAAAAGTAGTTTTTTCTCTGTTTGTTTCTAAGGTAGTTGTCACACCTTAGTGGGATAGAGCAGTTCTAAATAGACACTTTTCCCTGTAACAAGGATGTTTGTTGTAATATCCTATTAGTAACTAGATCACTCTCTTGTTAACTACTTCTATCTAGCCATCTGTTTGTGGATGAAAGGTTCTGATTTTATTTAGTTTGGTGTTCATTAGTTCCCACAGACTTGACCAAAACTTTCCCACAAATCGGGTGTCTCAATTACATACAGTGGAAGTGGGTAATCCAAAAAGAACCCATACATGTTCAAAGAATAGTTTTGCAGTTTGTTCAGCTATAATCTCCTTATTACAAGGTACTAAAATACACATCTTTCTAAACCTATCCACAAGAAAATATAGATAATCATGACCTTTCCTAGATTTGGGTAGACCTCCAGCAAAATCCATGGAAACACTTTCCCAAGGGTGAGAAGGAACTGGTAATGGAGTGTAGAAGCCTAGCTTTCTATTGTTGGGCTTGCTTTTAGCACACATAGTACACCCTCTTACATATCTAGAAACTCTCATTCATTTTTGGCCAATAACAAAATCTTTGTAGTTGTGCAACTGTTTTAATTACACTAAAGTGACCTAATACCAGAGAAGCGTGTGCTTCTCTAATTATTTTTACTCTCTCAGTTTGTGGAATGCATAACTTCCCACAATGGTATAAGAGTCGGTCCTTCACATGATAATCCAATTCTTCTACTCATTTTCCTTGACTTAAGGTTGCATATACATTTTTAATTCCATACCTTGAGGATATTGTTCAATGTAGCTTTCATGTAGCACAAAATTATGCTTAAATATAGTGGATGCATTTATAATGGGTCTAGATAACATGTCTGCAACTTTATTGTGTATGCCCTTTTTATATATGATGACTAAATGAAATTGTTGTAGAAAACCCATCCATATATAGTGTCTTAATTGATGCAACTTAGTTTGAGAGTGTAGATATTGAAGTGGTTGATGGTCAATATGTATTATTGTCTCTTTTCCCATTAAGTAATGTTTCAACTTTTTCACACTCTGAACTAATGCATACAATTCTTTATCATATGTAGGATAGTTAACTACTACAGGATTAAAAGTCTCAGGATGATAACATATGGGTTTACCATGATGTGTCAACACTACTCCCATGGCATAGTCACTAGCATCTGTTTGGATATCAAATGGTCTTTGAAGATCAGGCAGTGCTAGTACAGGTGTTGTACTAATATTTTCTTTCAAGTTGTCGAAGGATTTTTGATGCTTTCCTCCCCACTGAAACACCTTGTTCAATCCTGCTAAATCATGTAAGGGAGCTGAAATTGAGGAAAAGTTAGAAATGAACTTCCTCCAATATAGTGTTGCCCATAAGAAGCTTCTCACTTCTGTAGTAGACTTGGGATTAGGCAAGTTCACAATGACTGCCACCTTAGAGGGATCTATCTTCAATTCACCACCCCCTACTATATGACCCAAGTAATTTAGAGATGTTTTGCCAAATTCACCTTTTGAGAGTTTAACATGAAGTTTTTCTCTTTCAAAACATCTAGTGTCTGCTTAACATGCTTTATGTGTTATTCCCACATTTTACTAAAAATCAAAATGTCATCCAGATACACAATAACAAAATCATCAAGAAAAGGTCTAAGTACATAATTCATTAATCTCATCAAAGTAGCAGGAGCATTAGTTAAGCCAAAAGGCATAACCAGCCACTCATACAATCCCTGCTTTGTTTTGAAAGCGGTCTTCCGTGCATATTTTTCTGCAACTCTGACCTGATGGTATCCACTGTGCAAGTCTAGCTTGGTGAAATAAACAGCTTCTTTCAATTGATCTAAAAGATAATCTATGCGAGGAAGGGGATAATGATTTTTTATTGTTTTTTTATTCAGTGGTTTGTAATCAATGCACATTCTCCATGAGCCATCTTTCTTTCTCACCAAAATGATTGGTGACCCACATGGTGATGTTCTAGGTCTGATAAACCCTTTCTCGAGCAACTCCTACACCTGCTTCTTGATTTCAACATTCTCTAAAGTAGACAACTTGTACATTCCAATGTTAGGCAATGGAGCATCTTGCTACAAAATAATATTATGTACTATTTCCTTTTTGGGTGGCAGACCTTTAGGTTCTTAAAACAAGATATCATACTCTGAAACAACCTTTTCTAAATCAGCTTGTTGTTTAGCATTACAACCATCAGATACATTGGTTTTATTAGGTTTATTTTCCTTTACAACCATTAGTAGGAATTGTTTGCATGAATTTATCATTCTTTTCATCTGCCCTGAGTTAATGAGATTATAATTATTCTTGAGCTTATGAGATTTTACAAAGTATTCGATCCCATCTTTAAAGAGTAGATACGTGTTCTTAGCACTATAGAAAATAGCTTTCCTCTCATACAAGTAAGGACTTCCTATTGCAATTCCACATATATCCAAAGGAATTATGTCTAACTGAACCTCATCTACAAATGTTGACCCAAAAGAAAACTTGAGTTTTCACTATCTAGTCACTTCTAATTGTGCTTTATCATTCAACCATCCTAATGGGTATGGTTTCTTGTGAGGTGTAGTTGCTAATCCCAATTTCTTTACAATTTCTTCAGAAATTAAATTTACTTGTGAGCCACTACCAAACAAAGTATCAATGTTTTGACATTTGGAAATAACTCAAATATGGAAAAGCTCATGCCATTTTCTCTCATTTTCTTCATCAATGGTAGATTGTGAAAAATTACTAGTAGATGCTTCAGAATTCTTACCTTTTATACCTGTGGTTGAAATGGTTGTTTCATCTCCCGAGTCTGACCCCAAAACTTTTTCAATAGCTGGAACAGTCTTCTTCTCCTTGCCCTCGAACTTCTTAGGTCTCAGCTTTGGATGCAGAATCCAACAGTGCTCATCCTTATGCCCATCCCTTTTACAGTGAGTGCATGAAGCTTTTCTTTTCTGTGCAGTGTTAGCCTTCCTTACTTTCCACTTCTGCTTTCTTTACTCCTTGTGCTTGCTTGCAGTGGGTTGGGATGGTCCCCCAATTTCTGGATTTCCATTCTTTCCTCTAGCTTCTAGATGAGTAGCTTGTACAGATACCTCAACTATACTTGTGGGATTAAACATGAGGATGGTATGCCTCATGTAGCTATGTAGACCACCAATCTACTTCAAAAGAGCTCCAGGTGAGTCTAATGAGATTCCTAGAATCAGTTCTCTCTTTCTAAATTCTTGAGTGTACCTTTGCACACTTTGCCCTTTCAACTGTCGAATAGTTTACCAACTCATCATGCATTGTTGCATATAGGATAATGGATAGAACTACTTTTTGATTGCAGAAACAAATTCACTCCATACAGAGATGGTCTTACCATGTCTTTTCATGTCAACTTGGGTTCTGCCTTCCCACCAAACCAAGGTAGTGCCTCCAAGGCATAGGCTTGGTAGCTAAATCTTGCTCTTGTTTGAGTTGATATTCTAAACTCTGCAATATACATCAATTTTTCTAATCCAATTGTCCAACATTTCTGCATTTAACTCTCCATAATATATAGGTAGATCAATTTTAACATCCATTTTGATCAAATATGCTTTATTGTTATATACAGGGCTATTAGGAGGTGTGAGAAAGATTTCCTCTTTCCCTTTTCCTTTCGAGTGGTCATTGAAGTGAGAGTAATCTTCTCCTTTGTCTTGTTTAGAGCCTGATGAATCTTCATCCTTGTGTTTTCTGAAGTCCCTATACATTTCTTCTACCATGGACTTTATGGCTAGGAAACCTTCTACGAATTGAGGGTTTGGCCCCATAGAACCTTCCTCTGACATTGTGTACCGAGAATAGACTCTCCCAATTTTATGTTTAGTTTTGACCAACTCTCCTTCTCCTAATTTGAGGTTTGATCTAGTGATGATTCAACAACTAAACCAACACAAGCTTGTCTAACCTTGATAGCCTAAAGCTCTGATACCACATGATCTAAAAATCACCCTATGAGTGACCTCAATTAATTAATTATTGAATGAAGGTATTATAGCCTCATGTGCTGGTGGGTGTCTATGTTATTTTAGGCAATGGATCAATCAGATTGCAAAATACATAGACACAAGAAATGAAAAATAGCAAGAGAAGCACAATAAGCAAGTACAAAAACACAACAGTTAATAAGGAGTTCATGCTAATCTCCAGGGCTACGTCTGTAGTCTAGCTTTCAGTGGTGGCCTTCTCTTATTATGTCTCTAAAGCAGAGAATTACAATAACGAGCTCAATCTGAGTGTCCTGGAACAAAATTGCTTGGTAGGGTGATTCTTGGATTCCCGAAGCCACTAGAGTGCACAGGCCCTCTTCCTATCTAAGTCTTGACCTCTCTAGTCTTCAATGGGAGGAGCCCAATGTAGTGCTCAATTCCCGACAGATCCTCTCAGGAATTACTCGATGTTGCCGTATGCTGTAGATTAGCTCAGCTCTCTGTCTTTCTACTTTTTGCTTCACTGTCTTCATCTTCTTCTCTCTGGTTCTTTCTCTATGGTCTTCTCTATTCTCTGTTCATGGCTTTAAAGCCAGTCAATCTCATGACTGTTCGATTCCCCTTCCACCTCCATTGGATCGCTTGTGCCTATTGACTTGGGATCCCCTATCTTTGCGTCATCATTGATGGTTCACAGGGGTGGCCACTTTTCCTCTTGTGAACTGTGCCAGCTTTTGTTCGTCGGTTCAGTTTTTCGATTACATCATGGAATGAGTCATCCACCATCTCAGCGGTCAAATCAGACCTCAAATCCTTATATATATTGGATTAATCCCCTATCAAATTTGGTTCTCCATCGGGTGTGATCTCAGCCGTTAGATCTAGAGCCTGTAGATCGAACGTTATTCACTCATTTCGTGTGGTTGACTTGCGCAACTATTATCATGTGACGAGCATTGGTTTTCGCTCTCATCCACCTACCACACATCGGGCACTGAATGGAATCGCTTGCTTTTCTCCAAATCCACTTACCGCCCAAGGGTGCCCCCAATATATCACTCATTTTGGAGCACAGGTCTCGTCTTTATCCTTGAGTGCTTTCCCCCATGGTTTTCCTGGCTTCCATGCAACTGAGCACTCAGGGCCTTTCCTTCTCGATGGGATTTTCCCAGCATTATGTAGTTAGTGCTTAGCGCTAATTGCACATCAGAAACAACCTCTTTTTCCTAATCTGGGATTCCTAGGTGCAAGTTTTGCCTCCTGCACAGTTTCCATGGGTCTCGATCAGTGCGCTTTGATTGAGGCCCTTGTCGTTCCTCACTAGCTACCAACTGCCACTATTTAGAGGTCTTCCAGATCACTCTGTGCATCTTGAATTTTAAGTTTTGTCGTGATTTGATACAATCATGGTACTATGATAGTCTTCATGGATCCAATTCGGATCAGTTGGGGAGGAAGCTTTAATAGGTGAACTTTATTTTAGAGGTGTATAAATATCCTTCTCTGAAGGGACAACCTCTTCTTCTCTCAATAATTCGGGATCCCACTTCTTCCCCATTAAATCAATAAGTTCCTATGCATAGTTTGCTGAAAAAAAATAAAATAAAATAATAAAAGGTGAAAGAAGAGAAAGGATTCCTATGTAGAGAGGTGAAGTCAAAAACTTTGCTGGGTAACTATCTAGGCTTGTTGGTAGATAATAAATGTTTTTTTCCGTGAAGTGACTCCATCGGGGTACTGTCCAGGCCTACTGGCAGTGGAAAAACACCAAAGATGAAAACGAAGACTCTGACAATCCTGCTTCGCTTATGTCTCTATACACTCCACATCTCAAATCAAAGAAAATCTATTTTACTTGCCTTGAAAGTTTTATGCCGATCAAGAGAATGTTAGGGACTATATGTTAGAGTTAAGATAAGCAAAGAAGCTATGTTGATCAATGAAGGGAACAATACTTTTTGAATATTCAGACTTATTTAACATGAGCTAAGATCCATATAGAGAGATGGAGTTCTACCAATGTGTCGCTAAGTTTTGTAGCCACTAAAACCACCCTCAAAATTGTTTCCCATGCTTTGATTTTGTTGCCTACCTTCTATCCATAGGACCTTATCTTTCGCTATCATCAAGTATTCATGTTATGATGAAGACATATATTTTCATGCTTTTGTTGTGATGCATTAATCTTATTTTGATATCTTTTAGGCGCATGCTAGCCTATGTATTAACCTTGTAGAATTATTGTGCTTGCCTCTAGAAGCTATACAATCTTGGAAGGTAGACCAACCTTTATGATTGGAATTGCGCAATCTAGATAGGAAGGTCTACCTTGAGCTTAGAAACTGCCTAATTCTAGATGACAGAATAGCCTTGAGCCCAAAAAAATTGTAAAGGATCTCTTCAACTCAGAAACTGTGCAATACATTTTTCAAAGAGTTGTGCAGTACTTACAAACAAAGGAATCCCTATAAAATAGGTAGTTTATAATTAGTTTCCTGAAGGATGACACAACTTTCTATTTTTGGAATTTCGCTGTGTCACTTTTGGCTTGATTTTGGGCATGCATGTCATAAATCCTAACTTGTCTAAATATATATAATGGATACCCATAGAGTTCATTTATGAATTCAATATTTGATCTCTACCCTTCCCAAGGAGATCAAGGAACCTTAAGTAGAGTTTGCGGTGCTTTGCAGTGTAAGTTATTGTTTTGTCATCTTTTATCGCTCTTTTTGTTACTTTTTGTTGTTTTGCTTCTATGGATTTTTTTTTTCATGGTTACTAGTGTTTAACTTATGTAAGCTTTCACAAGTTTTCATTTGGTTTGTCGTTCTCCTTTTACGAGTGTTGAATCAACTTTCTTGTTTCTCCCCATCAGTGGTCATCATTTCGATAACTACCGATGTATGTTTATGTTTCCTTTTCCTTGTAGATATATGAACTTAATATTCATTTATTTATCTTTCCTTAGTCAAATCTACACTATAACTTACACCATCACTAAGATCTTCCAGTTTCCCATACTCTTTCGAGGTAGATTTTCCCTTCCCTTTGCCAATTCTTACCTTGTCTATTGTTAGAAAATTATATATTATAGAGTAATGGAACACATAAAATATTGCAGAAATATAAACACATAAAACACATAAAACAAGAGAGACACAGATATACATGGCTCACCCAGTTTGGGCTACGTCTGCGGAGAAACAACTAGTCCTTCCCTTTATGTTATCCAACAAATTGAAGAGATACAACCTATAGCAAATCCGATGTAATTCCCTCTTCTCTCTCAACCTAATATATCTTCCTCGCTCAGAATACATATATACATATACATAATACAACTCCATTATATATAGGAAGGGGTTGCCTTCTAGGGCAAAAAACCCTAAATTAAACATAACTTCTACCATTAGATCTCCACCTAATGAATGACCCAGATTGACTATGAAACTACAACAATTTACAAGGAAATTTTACATCTATTTTTAGCCTCGGGGGTGCTGCCCCTGATCCCTCACCGGGGGGGCTCCCAAAGGTCACAACTGCCCCTGCCTGGACCTCCCTTGCAGCAAAAATATTACGACTGGTGTCCAATGCGGCAATGCATCTAAATAAAGAATATATATAGGCTCCACACCAAAGAGTTTAGCTGGGAATCACACAAATCAATGCTCAGGCTTGATTCCTAGTCTTTTGGAATTTGTGATGTGTATCACTTGGATAGACTAAATTCAAATTATGTAGTTCCAGGGCTAAAAGCCCTCCTTTGGCCATTAAGAGTGAACAATTCCTAGTCCCCTGCTCAATCTTCCTAGGTTGAAATTGTGCATTGTGCAGTCTATGGCCTCAAGTTGCTCTCGTGGATGCTAAGAATACATAATGAAAAATACACAAATCCAGTCCCTCTCCCTTCACCTCAAGAATTGCATATTTTTCCTTGTTATTCCAGTGGTTATTGTTTGGACCTTTATTTGTGAGTCATTTTGTTGAAGCTAATCCATATTTCCCATGAGTGCATTTTCCTCCTATAGGTATTGCAGTTGTTCATCACTTCTCTTCATCAGCCATTGATGGCACGAAACCATAGATATCTTCTTGAAAGGATACTAATGAAAGCACCACCGGGAGGCAGTTGAGACTACTCCAATAAACTTGCCAATTTATGCAGATATCGATTTTTTCATAAATAAATAAGCATACATCACATGGCAGAAAGTGAATGAATCATTATTAGAAAGAATTTTTAAATAATACCTTGGAGGCTAGTAGGTGTATATCAATCTACAAAGGTAAGGCTTACATAAGGCTTCATGCATATACCTGACTTTCCCATCTGCAGACATCATCAACTGGATATTGTCTCATATAGATCCAAAGAATATGACTCTAAAAAATGGTAGTAGACAAAGGCTTGCTTCTTTTCTGGCATTGGATTATCATCTCATATACTATTTTCCAGAGCTAGAATCTCTCATGTATTCTTATTTCTATGCTTCCAATAACTACTTTAGCACAAAGGACATTGTTAAAAGTTGGGTGAAAGAGGTAGAAAATTTCCGTTAGACACCAAACAACACCTACAAGGTAAAATCTCTTAGGAGGGCCTACCATCTCTTGATAGTTTTATGTTGTAGAATCTATGGTTAGTAGAGCACTAAGATATTCCCTGAAGGGTTGACATTCTTACTGAACTAGGCTGTGAACGAGGGAAGACCATTGAACTAGTGAGACTTGTTGGCTCAATAACTAAAGATCCATGTAGCTAATTCACTCATTCCTCCCAAGGGAAATAGATCTAGATTTTACATGCATGCTTATCTACTAGATGCAATCTGTGCCCACAATACATTCCCTCACATGAATTGAACTTTGACACCACAAGACCCTTCTATGCACATTTATTGCAAGCTAATTTCAGAGTGTAACCATAGAGATGTAATGAAAAAGTTGATTGAGCACTTCCTCATTTTTGTTGTATAAGTTTATCTTTGAGGAAGTACCACCTTGCATGTCACATGGGGAAATGTAAGAACTGTCGAAGATAGTGGATTGGTTTGCCTCACTGGGTGACACTTTCCTCAAACTGTTTGGTGGACATAAGTCTCTACATATTTTCCCAAGGTATCGCATTGATAAATTAGTCATGAAAGAAGTTACATAACATCTCTGCACAAGGTTGTCAGTGGCTTTGCACAAGAAGAAGAAAGAATCTTGGCGTGTTATTTCTATGCAAATCAGATTGTATGAGATCAAGCACTTGTAGGTCACTGGCACTGAACGTAAGGAAATAGAGAAATTTGTATTCAATTGTTTGGACTTCAATCTATATAATCCTCAGAATGTTTTTAAAGAACACTGTGTGAGGATTCATTTCCTATGGCTAAGAGGGACATTCTGCATACCATTTGTTTTCACTAGAACATCAAAAGTTAAACTGCCAAAAGAAATGAGTCTAGAGGCAACACCAATAGAAAGGTGAAATTGAGTGCACAAAAAGGGAAAGAGGAAGGTTGCATATAACCCAGGTGGAGAGTGAAGCCATAAGATGAAAGCCAATCCAATCATTCTCAACATAACCATAGTAACAGAGAAGAAGATGAAATAACTGATGCAATAGGAAGAAAAAAATTAGGGGCAAGAACAAGAGAATAGTAGATTGGGAGAATAAAGGAAGAAGAAAGAAGATGAATAAATGTGAAGAATGGAAGAAGGAGAAGTCACATGAAGACAAGTTGAAGAATGAGAATAGAACCAATAGCTAGAGGAGGAGAGAAAATAGATGCATGAAAAGGAGATCACTCAAGAGATTGAAGAGTTGATCAAGATCCAACACATGGAGATGGAACGAGAGCCACGAAACCAATTTTTTTATTTGATGCAAAGTACACAACAATTCACCATTTAGTCTCCTCACCCTCTAGTTTTAGAGCTAGCCCCATGTGATGAAGAGGAAGTTGTTGTTGGAAATATTACTGAGAGGGTGGTGAATAAGTATTATCAGATCAATAATTTTATTTCCCAAACAGATTTATATATGATAGTTCAATGAAGTGAACTAGCATGTACACACGATTGTGATTAAGGAAACCAGCGTATATCCAAGGAACTTATGATTTAGACAATTTATCATGTGTCGATATTAAAGTAGTAT
Organism: Pinus tabuliformis; assembly: GCA_031772625.1. Lineage (NCBI taxonomy): Eukaryota > Viridiplantae > Streptophyta > Pinopsida > Pinales > Pinaceae > Pinus > Pinus tabuliformis. Next base: position 755,452,703 of record CM062806.1, read on the forward strand.
ATCATAGATGTATTAGGTAGTTCAATATAATCAGATTAAAGCATCACACATTATCAACACACATGAACACCAAGATGTAAGGTGGAAATTCAATGTGGGTAAAAACCACCTGCTGTTGTCATCTCTATCTTCTTTTAATAATAATAAAATATGTTTACAATCTTGTGCTAGTGAAGATTCATACTAGTACACAAGATTATACCTGCAAAAGGTTACAGCCTTCTCTCATTCTGTAGCTTCTACTGGAAGGGAGCTACAACACCCTAGATCTTGTACTAGGCAATATGTTTACTAGTACGTAGGTTCCAACCTACAGAAAAACTCCACTCTTCCACCATGGACTGTGTTTCATGAATTTTTAGACTAGATACTCGTGGATCACAACACCACAATCTAAAGGCCATGTTTCATAAAATTTTCACACTAGACCCATCATAACTTTTAAAATTAAACTACATCAACCAATATTTAGATAATTTGAGGAATTAGATCACTGACACCAGAACATTGTGCTGAACCCAAAACCTTGCATTATCATTCAGAACCAACCGTAACCTCAAAAATCATGCATTAAAGAGTATACACTACTTGGTTGCACCCAAACTACGTGTATATGCTACTTCCATTAATTGAACCTATTTATACCTTCATAAATACTTCAAACATAAACTTTTGAATCAAGTCTATACCAACTATCAACATTCCGAATATCTACATTCAACTTTCAGAGCTTCACACGGGTAGGGACAAAGATCACTTCTTCTCACTTATACAATCAATCAATCAAATGCCAGCCTCCTTATGCATTCATTTTTACATTCAGATATAATAAGACTTGATTGACAAGCAACAGTAAAATAGCAGAATTTTAACAGATAGATCAATTAGTTCCGAAAATAATATTTTATTTTTTATACGCTACTTGAAAGAATCAAACCTACGTGTAGGCATTGTTTGGATCCGTACAAATCTACAAATCTTGACTCCGAACTTTGCTATAATTTTAGACTTCAGACAAACCCAGATCATGATAGATAACGAATAGAATAGGAGAAAAACATTAGATCTAGTCTCACCCAATACCAGATCATTCAATAATAAGTCATTTCAAGTCTGATGATTCTTGATCCAATATTGGTTCAAGGTGCACATGAATATTTCACATCTAGTCCTAAACATAATCATGCAACACAAAATATACTTCAGATAGAATTATTCCTTATAATCTTATTGCTTACACCCTTGGCCTAATGATCTTCTCCTCCTTATATACTCTTAGGGCTTTCTCAATACCTTGGACCAAAACCACTTAGGACCAATACCTTGGAACAATACCTTGGATCAAATACTCAGTTTTCCAACATGTATGCACCTTTCCTCCTATGAAAGTGCATGTATACGTTATACACATATTTTGTTCTATTAAATCGCGGGTATATGATTCTTGGAAAACTTGAACCAAAGTATACCTCTCTTTCTTCATTCTTTGGAGTCTGATTTGTAATCCTTTGTTGTTAACCTACTGCACTGTGAACTATCAGCTAAGAGAGTTTCCATCAAGGACAACACATGTATCATAATGCAAACAATCTCCCCCTTTGGACTTGATGGCAACAAGAACACCAAGACACTCTCCCCCTTTGACATCAACGGTAAAGGGTAGACCAAGATATTCTCCCCCTTTGTCATACATTATGTTGTCCATGCTCCCCCTGAGTATATACTAAATTCTTTGATTGAGCTCCCATTTGTACATGCTGAGATGTACTAAAACCATCCATGCTCTCCTTGAGCACATGCAGAGTCTGCAAAAATATTTTCCAAAAGAATAACATGACTCTATAACTCAACTATGTGAGTATGACCTTCCTATTGCCAAAGACTCATACATACATCCATCTCCCAACCAAGTGGGGATATACCAAATTTGACTCTTCCACCCAATCAAGTGGGGATATACCAATTATTTATAGATGACAAAAATACAATAAATATTACATCATCCATCCCATGAAAAGTGGGGATACAAATTACATCATTTGTTCAATAAGACTCATTCAAATGTATGAGAAGACATAACATACCCTAGACTTTTACATGAATTAAGCAACAAATTGTATAAATATATGAAGCCATAGCTAGACTTAGCAACCATAATTCCAACAATGCAAAATGCGTGTGAAGGCTAATGCTCGCCTTGAACCTATGCTACCTGTGCATTGTTAACAAGTAAATGATCAAGGCATCTTTGTTAGTCAATTGAAAATTAATGAACAAAGCATATCGATAGATTGTAATCATCAACAACAGATAGAGCACCCATATCAGAGTCTGCCCCACTATTTTTCTTGACTGAAAAAAATATACTCTCCTTCACCCATAGAAATCCATGTGTATACATGACTACACTTCATGAAACCCTTGTATAATAACCTTTTTCTAAAAAACTGGATTTTGACAGCAGGGTGATGCAACAACTACTCCTAGTTTTTGTCTGAGATATTCAAATGTTTATCTAGGCAATGGTTTAGTGAATATGTTAGCAACCTATTATTTGGAGGGAACATACTCTAATTTGACCTTTTGTTCAAGCACTTGTTCTTGTAGAAAATGGTACTTGGTGGGTATGTTCTTGGTCTTGGAGTGCATGACTTGATTCTTTGAAATACTGATGGCACCTGTAATATCACATAGAATGGAGATGGGTGGAGTACATGTGATCTAAATGTCTAGCAAAGTTTGCATCATCCAAAGTAGTTGTGTGTAGCAAGATGCAGTAGCCATATATTCTGCTTTAGCTATTGATAAAGAAATTGAACTTTGTTTCTTGCTGAACCAAGACACTAACCTCGAACCCATATAGAATGCACCACCACTAGTTCTTTTTCTATCATCAACACTTCCGGCCCAATATGAATTTGTATATGGATGAAGAGTAAGATCTCCATCTCTAGCATAACATAAACCAAAGTTTTGAGTTCCTTGAAGATATTTGAAAATTCTTTTGACTACCTGAAGGTGTGATTCGTTTGGATTTGCTTGGAATCTTCCAACTATTCCTTCTACATGCATGATGTCAGGTTGGGTACCTGTTAGATAAAGTAGTCTACCAATCATGGATCTATAAGTTGGTTGATGTACTGTTGTTGATTCATCATTTGAGCTGAGACTGGATCTTATTACCATTGGGCTACATACAGGTTTAGAATCTTCCATTCCATACCTTTTCAAGATCTGTTTGAGATATTTGGTTTGTGAAAGAAAAATACCATCTTTATTTTGTTGAACTTGTAGACTAAGAAAGTAGGTAAGTTCACCAAGCAAGGACATTTCAAACTCTGGCTAGATTACTGAAGAAAAATTCTGACTCATGGATTCTTCATTGCTACCAAAAATGATGTCATCAACATAAACAATAATAATTAGAAATTTATCAGTTCCAATCTTTGTATATAGATTGCTATCTGTTGAACCTTTTGTAAAATCTTGTTGGTGCAGATATTAGTCAAGGTGGTAATACCAGGCCCTTGCAACTTCTTTTAGACCGTAGAGAGCCTTTTTAGGTCTCCATATAAGTTTTGCATCATTTCCACGAGTGAATCCTTTTGGATATTCAATATAAACTTCTTCTTATAAATCCCCATTAAAGAAAGCCGATTTTGCATCCATTTGTTATACTTTGAATTTCTAAAAGCTAGAAAGAGCAAGAAACGTCCTTATGGCTTCAAGTCTAGCAACATGTGTAAAATTTTCTTCAAAACCTATACCTTCTTGTTGAGGATACCCTTTACAAACAAGTTTGGCCTTATTTCTAATGACTTCTCCATTATCATTCAACTTGTTTTTGAATATCCATTTAGTTCCTATAATATTTTTATCATGAGGTCTAGGAACTAATTCCCAGGTATCATTCTTTTCAATTTTCTCAAGTTCTTCATCCATATTCTTGACCCAACACTCATCTTTGCATGCTTCATTTACATTTTGAGGTTCGGTGGAGGATAGTGATGCTAGATAGCTTGAGGTACCTGTAAGGGTTCTTCTTGTCTATACACCTACCTCTTTTTCCCATAAAATTTGGTTTTCTAGATGATTTTTCTGAACATACTTGGATGGAGTCTCTTCTTCTAGTGATATATTGGTTTCTTCTTCAATATCATTTTGATTTGATGTGCGAAAATAACCCCCATCTTCTTCATTATCATAATCTTATGTTTTTATCTGTTTTGGATTTAGGAATTCTTCATCAACTACAACATCAATGCTTTCAACAATTTTCCCAAGACTTTTATTATAACATTTATACTGTTTACTTCTGGAAGAATAACAAAGAAGAATACCTTCATTTGCTCTGGGTTCAAACTTACCAAGTTTTTCATCAGCCCTTTTGATAAAACATTTTCTTCCAAAGACTTTAAAGTATTTTATAGTAGGAGTCTTACCATACCAAAGTTCATGTGGAATTTGAGTGCTACTTACCCAAACATTTGCTTTGTTGAGAATAGTCATGACAGTGAATGCAGCTTCACCCTATAAGGTTGCAGGAGTTCCAGATTCATCTAGCATAGCTTGAGCCAATTGTTGAGCTATTTTGTTCATCCTTTCTATCACACCATTTTGCTGATGAGTCATTGTGATGGAGAATTGCATTTTTATTCCATGTTGTTCACAAAATTCAAAGGATTCATCTGATGTAAATTCCCCTCCTCGATCAGATCTGAGGCATTTGCTTTTTCGATCTGATTCATTTTCAACCAAGGCTTTGAAGGCTTGGAACTTTTCAAATTCTTCATCTCTATGCTTTAGAAGACCTATCCAATACATTATGGAAAAATCATCAACGAAAAAAATAAATTATTCTTCTCAAGGAGGTCAATTTTTCCTTGATGATCCACATAAATTAGTATGGACAAGTTTAAGAGGCTTACTAGCTAACCCTTCTTTTTCCATGAAGTGAACTCTAGTTTTCTTACTGATTTGACATGGTTTGCATATTGTATTTTCTGGGATGTTGATATCTAGAAGATCACAAACATCCTTGAGTCCGCATGCTTTTCTTATTTGAGAAAAGCTTAGATGTCCCAATCTTTTATGCTACAACTAGTTTTTACCGTTTTTCTTAGATAACACTGTTGTTATCCTCGCTTGAGTATGTATAAGTTGTTTGACGTTCTTGTAACTTTGATCATGGTCTCTCCTGTATCAAGATCACGAACAACACATCCATTTGGTTGAAACACCACTTCATTTCCTTGATCACACATTTGACTGACACTCAACACGTTATCCTTTAAACTATCTACATACATAACATTTCCAGCTTTAACCTTTTATTTCAAGAAAAGAGAACCTTTACCTTTTATGACGCTAAGAGTGTCATTTCCAAATGAGACATTCTTTTCTTTTTCTAAGGAATTATGTGAGTGAAGCTTTTCTTTTTCACTTGTCATGTGTTTGGAGCATCCATTGTCGATCTACCACTTATTTTATTCTCCTTAAGAATACAAGGCTATACCACATATTTTTGTTTGAGATTATTACCTTCTCCATATCTTGGGATTTAATGGAATTTGCTCCTTTTGATATGTTTGCCAAAATTTACTCCTGCATTCACATTCTTCATGATCGAAGTTGTTACATATTGATTATTCTGTTTCATTTTCAAGAGGATAAAATTTATTATAGGAACTTCTCTTGATTCTTGTTACATTCCTTTAATTTCATGCTTCTCTATTCATGATGGTTTTGTAAGAAACACATTGAGAAGCTTTGTGCCCAAAATTATGACATGAAAAACATTGCACATTAAATAAGTTCCTTTAGCTATTGAATATATTAACCTGGTGATTGTAGTTTATATTGATATTCATCTTTGGAGAAAATTGAGTATGATTGACCTGGTGATCAGCTTTATGCCCTTGCTGATGATTGTCATATTATTCACTGGTCTTTGCTTCATCAAGATAGATTTTGGTGGAGGTTGATGACTTTTGTGATTGAGATGCTTCTTCAGTATATCATTGCTATCATAAGCCATAAGAAGTATGTAATCTTGTCTAGTTTCATCTTCATCACTATTAGATAAACCATCACTATCTTCATGAGTACAGTAACTCATTTTATTCATAACTTGTTTTCTATTCCCTTTTGCATATTACTTTGCTTTTTCATATTTATCTTTATGAGGACATCTGGCGGCATAATGATCAACTCTGCCACCAGCAAGGCATTTTAAGGGTAGCTTAGCTCTAAACCTTCTAGAACCCCATTGAAGCTTCTTGACAAAGTTTGCTTCATCCTCCTCTTCAAATATGTCCTGATTCATTATGTTCTTCCTTTCCTTTTTCCGAGGCTTTAAATGCGGCTTCTCTTATATATTGATGGTCCTACTGTTCACTGGTCTTTACTGCATCAAGATAGTTTTTGGTGGAGTTTGACAACTTCTGTGATTGAAATGCTTCTTTACTATATCAAAGACCTATATTTATCAGAGAACGCTGAACTTTGATAGTTTCATTTAAGGTTTCTAATACTTTAGAAAATCTAAGATTGAGAGATTCCTTTTCCTCACGATCCTTTCCTAGACCCACTATTAGGTCCCTATAATACTAGTGATGCCCCCATTAATATTGTATTTGTATCCCTTATTAATATTTATATGCCCCTATTGTCCCCATATTGTTATTACTATGCCTCATGAATCCCTCTATTGTTATTTTTATGCCCTTATATTATTATTCTTAGGTTGGCTTTGTTATATTATGACCCCTTAGACTCCTATATATATAAAGGAGGTTTTGTCATTTGAATCATCCAAGAATTGTTCATTTATAAAATGTAAAGGAGGTTACCCACTCGAAGAGGCTAAATTCTAAGGCGTTGATCTATCTTTTCTATATTTTTGCAAGCTGGTTTCATAACATTTGGTATCAGATCTTTGGATTCTATGGTTTCGTTGCTCCAAATAGGTCATCATGGCATTTTCGCTATAAGTTTTTTTCTGCGATGTTTCAGAAGTGAAAAAAAAACTCATTTGAGACAAAATTGCATGGAACCTCGAGTCTGAATTTCAGAGCTTTTCACGCTATATTTGCAGAGAAATGATCTGAGGAAGTTGGTCTTTTTGTAGACTCCTGAATTACATTCCAAAGAGATGACCTGGGTAAAATCGTCATAACTTTCTCTCTTAGATCAGATTGAAATTTGGTAAGAAGGTACAAAAAGAGGATAGGCTGTAGTTTCTTGTATGTATTTTCAGAGCCAAATGTCGAAACAGTGACACGTGGCACTTCATATAAGTTTTCTCTTCTGGAAAGGTCTATAATCAAGTCATCTTGGGAGACTGTGCATAACTCTTCCTTGGAGAATCCAATTTGGATCAGAATAGTGGCATTGGAAAGAGGACGCAGAGGGCTACTATAGGTCACAATTTCAGAACTAGATGATCTGAAATTACATAGATACATCAGATTCAATATCAAGCTCCTACAAAGTGAAAAAATGTGTCTCGTTTCTTTAAATTTTTTCATAAGCTTGGTTTTAAAAATTACTTTGAAGCAATTCAAAGGGCATAGTAAAGCATTATTAATGGTAATTGATGCCCCGAGGAAAGAAAATGTAGAAACCTAGTAAGAAACCTGAAAGCTCTAGCATGACTCATGAAGAAGAGGAAGAAATGTAACATGAAATATCAAAATTATGAGACCAAGTGCAAAAAGTGTCACTTGCACAAAAAGTAACAGAACCTAAGATGGATGGTTTAAAGAAAGATGTAGAAGCTAATATGGATGGTTTAAAGAAAGGTGTAGAAGCTAAGATGGATTGTTTAAAGAAAGGCGTAGAAGCTAAGATGGATGGCATGAATGCTAAAATAGCTGGCATGGATGATAAGATGGAAGAATTGAAGATAAATATGAATAAATTGCTACAAGAAATGGTCACTAATGGTGAAAGGGTAGTAAAGTAAACTCATCATGAAAACAAAGGAAATGTTAGTCATGATTCCATAGACTCTAATGTTGGATCAATGACCTACCATATTCCAAAAATTGATATGAGGAATTTTGATGGGAAATATCCCGCAACATGGATATTACAGATGGAGCAATATTTCAATCTCAATAATGTGCAAAACACACAAAAGGTACGTATTGCAACTTTATATTTGGAACCAAATTAGTTTGTATGGTATCAATGGCTTTCCTCTCCTAAACAAATTATCACTTGGGTAATTTTTAGAGAAGAATTGACAACACATTAAGACGATACAGAAACCAACACTTTTTTTAGCTAATTGATAAGTCTCAAATAAAAGGGTTCAATAATGGAGCACGTTGAGGAGTTCCAAAAATTGAACATAAGCTTAAAAAATATTCCAGAGGAGCATAAGATTGATGTGTTGATAGGGACTTTAAAGGATAATATCCAGCATGATGTTCACCTTTGGGAAACTAATTCATTAGAGAAGGCATTCAGGTTAGCAAGAAAAATGGAAAGTGAAATTATGGAAACCAGGAAGCATACCACTCGAAACTATAAATATGGAAGTGTTGTTTCCCCTAGCCTTCCATAACCTATAAGGTTGACACCACAACAATTGGAAGAAAAAAGAGAAAAGGGCTTTGTTACAGTTGTGATAACAAACACACTAAATGTCATAAGTGTGCTGAGAAGAAAGTATTCTACATAGATTGTGAAGAGGAAGAAGAAAAGGAGCAAGAAATGTCAAAAGAAGAGGATATACTCCAGGAAAAAAGCCTAGATAAAGAAGAAATGAATCCAAACATATCTTGTAATGCATTGGATGGAATTATCACTCCTCAAACCATCAAGATAGAAGGACAAATCAAGAAGAAAGTGGGAATAGCGTTGATTGATTTAGGAAGTACCCAAAATTTTATTCATTGTAAGATAGCAAATGAATTAAAGTTCTTCCTATATCCAACACGAGAGTGTCAAAATATGGTTTCAAATGGAGGAACGATAAATTGCTCTGGAAAGTGCCATAATATCAAGCTATCCATGGTAGAATATGTATTGAAAAGCCCAATGCTTTCCATTCCAATAGGAGGTGCTGATGTTGTACCAGGAGTCCAATGGCTACAATCCTTGAGTACAATAGCTTTTAACTTTCAAGAAATTTTCATGAAATTTTATGAAGAAGGAAAGGAAGTTGAATTAAAGGGTATTGTAGGGAAACCAGGAAATATAATAAGCTCTAATGGTATGACAAAGCTTCTAAAAAAGGAACAATGAGGTGTAATTGCACAATTATGTTTGCTAGATGTTTTGACATCGAATTCATCTATCGCTCCAGATCTCCAAAAAGTATTGGACAATCATTCCAAGGTATTTGAGACTCCCAAAGATCTCCCACCTATTCATGATCATGATGATGCTATTCATTTGATTCTAGGAAGTGTTCATCCAAACATTAGGCCGTACAGATATCCCTATGCCCAAAAGAGTGGAATTGAACGTATGGTTGCAGAAATGCTTAAGGCTAGTATAATTCAACCTAGCCAAAGTTCTTTCTCTTCTCCAGTAGTATTGGTGCACAAGAAGGATGGATCATGGCACATGTGTCCGGATTATATGGAGCTCAACAAGCTCACTATTAAAGATAAGTTTCCCATTCTTGTCATTGATGAATTATTGGATGAATTGCATGGATCAATTTACTTCACCAAGTTAGATCTTTGTTCAGGATATCATCAAATCAGAATGAAGACTCAAGACATTTCGGAAACAACATTTAGAACTCATGAGGGTAGCTATGAGTTTTTGGTCATGACTTTTGGCCTTACCAATGCACCCTCTACATTTCAAGGTTTGATGCATTCCATTATCAAGCCATTCCTTAGAAAATTTGTCTTAGTATTTTTTGATGATATACTAATCTACAACAAGCCTTGGAAGGATCATGCTGAACACGTTGACAGGATGCTACAACTATTGGAGGAGAAACAATTATATGCAAAAAGATCCACATGTTTTTTTGGATTACAAGAGGTGGAATATCTGGGTCATATTATATCTCATAAAGGAGTTAAGGTGGATTCTAGTTCACTTCACTCAAGTAGTGTATATAAATCTATTTGGGAAATAAAATTATTGATCTGATAATACTGATTCACCCCCCTCTTAGTATAATTTCCATCAATTTGGTATCAGAGCAAGTAGTTCAAAAGAAGCTTGATCACTTGAAGGGAGATCCATCATCATGAATAATTTAGAAAGCATGCGATCCATCAGACTGCCAATCTTCGATGGGAGCAACTTTGTTTATTGGAAAATAAGAACTACAACCTATCTACAATCACTTGAAATGGATGTCTGGGAAATTGTCGAAGGAGGATATACATTTCCAATAACAATTCCCACAGATGTGGCAGGTAAAAGGAAATATGAAACCAATGCCAAAGCTGTCAATACTTTATTGGGAAGTCTATCCTAATTAGAGTTTTTCAAAGTCATCTATCTCAAATTAGCCAAAGAAATATGGGACAAAATCATTCTGAGCTACGAAGGAGACTCTCAGGTAAAACGTGCTAAGATTCAAACTCTCAGAATTCAGTATGAAACTCTTAAGATGCATAGTGATGAAAATATAGCTAGTTACTTCTTACATATAGATGAGGTTCTTAATTGTATGAGGAATTTGGGTGAAGAAATAAAGGAAGTCACCTTAATTGAGAAAGTTTTGAGATCGTTATCTACTAAATTTGAATCAAAATTGTCTGCCATAGAAGAAAAATAGGATCTGTAGAATATCACTATGACACAGCTTCACGAAATTTTAACTACCTTTGAGATGAGAAAAGGAGGACCATCAGATATGAGAGAAGCTGCATTTAAAGCCTCAACAAAAGGAAAGGAAGAACATAATGAATTAGGACATATTTCTGAAGAACAAGATGAAGCAACTTTGTCAAGAAGCTTTAACAGGGTTTTGGAAGGTTTAGAGGTAAGCTACACTTCAAATGATTTGCTTGTGGTAGAGTCAATCATTATGCTTCCAGATGTCCTCGTAAAGATATATATAAAAAAGAAAAGGAATATGCAAAAGGGAATAGAAAACAAGTTGTGAATAAAAGCAGTTACTATAGTCATCAAGAAAGTGATGGTTTATCTAATAGTGATGAAGATGAAACTGGACAATATTACAGATTTCTCATGGCTTATGATATTAATGATTTTTGGGATACTATCTAAAATCAACATATGTTTAGAAGAAAAGAATATTATTATAGATACCTTGACATACCAACTTGTTGAAAAGGAAAAATAATGCACCGTTACTTTCCTCGGGTCTTTCATCTTGGGTATTTCTTATGAAGTACTTGCTCTGATACCAATTGTTGGAAATAATACTGAGAAGGGGGTGAATCTGTATTATCAGATCAATAATTTTATTTCCCAAATAGATTTATATACACTACTTGAGTGAAGTGAACTAGTATGTAAATACGATTGTGATTAAGTAAACTAGCGTATAGCTAGAAAACATGTGATTTAGACAATTTATCATGTGCAGATCTTAAAGTAGTATATCAAAGATTTATTAGGAAGTATAGTAAAAGTAGAATAAAGCATCACACATAAGCAACACACATGAACACCAAGATGTAAGGTGGAAACCCAGTGTGGGTAAAAACCACCTGCTACTATCGTCTCTATCTTCTTTTACTAATAAGAAAATATGCTTATAATATTGTACTGATGTACACTCATACCACTATGCAAGCTTCTACCTGTAGGAGGTTACAACCTTCTCATGTTCTCCAGCTTCTACTAGAAGGGAGCTACAACACCTTAGCCCTTGTACTAGGAAATATGTTTACTAGTATGTAGGTGCCAGCCTACAGAAAAACTCCACTCTTCCACCATGGACCACATTTCATGAATTTTTAGACTGGATACTCTTGGATCACAACACCACAATTTGAAGGCCATGTTTCATCAAATTTTCACATTGGACCCATCATCACTTTTAAACTTAAACTCCACCAACTAATATTTAGATAATTTTCACAATCAAATCACTGACACGAGAACACTGTGCTGAACTCAAAACCCTGTATCCTCGTTCAAAACCAACTGTAACCTCAAACATCATGCATTAGGGTGTATACGCTACTTGGATGCACCCAAACTGTGTGTATATGGTACTTCCATTAATTGAAACTATGTATAGATTCAAAAATACTGCAAACAAAAACTTTTTAATCAAGTCTGTACCAACTATCAATACTCTGAATATCTACGTTCAAGATTTTAGAGCTTTACACAGGCGGGGATAGAGATCACTTCTTCTCACTTATACAATCAATCAACCAAATTCCAACCTTCTTATGCATTCAATTTTATATTCAGATCTAATAAGACTTGATTGATAAACAACAATAAAATAACATAATTTTATTAGATAGATCAATCATATCTGAAAGGAAGATTTTCTTTTGTATACGCTACTTGAAATAACCAAACTTGCATGTAGACACACTGTGGATGGGATGAACCTCCGTATAAATCTATAAATATTGACTCAAAGCTTTGCTACAATTCTAGATTTTAGACAAGCCCAGATCATGATAGATAACGAATAGAACAGGAGCAAAACATCAGATCTATCACACCCAATATCAGACCATTCAATAATAAGCCATTTCAAGTCTCATGATTCTTGATCCAATATTGAACTCAAGGTGCACATGAACATTTCAGATCTAGTCCTAAACATAATCTCGCAACATAAAATATACTTTAGATAGAAGTATTCGTTAGAATCTTATTGCTTGCACCCTTGGCCTAATGATCTTGCCCTCCTTATATACTCTTAGGCCTTTCTCAATACCTTGGACCAAAACCACTTAGGACTAATATCTTGGGCCAAATACCTAGGGTTAATACCCTGAACCAAATACCTTAGACCAAATACCTTGGACCAATACCTTGGTTCAAAATATCCTGGATCAAATACTTGATTCTCTGACATGTACGCGCTTTTCCTCCTGTGAAAGTGTGTGCAAAATTTATACTCATCTTTTGTTCTATTAACCCACATGTATACACTTCTTGGACAAAGTGAACCAACATATACCTCTCTTTCTTCATCCTTTGTAGTATAATCTATAATCCTTTGCTATTAACTTGCTACACTATGAATTGTCCTTTGAGAGAGTTTCCATCAAGGACAACACTTGTATCATAATGCGAACAGTTGTATGTCTTGATGATGGTCTTGCTATGGACACGTACAATATGACTTATCAAAATCTTTAGAAAAATATTGTATAAGCAAGGAAGAAATATTTTTTGGATGACTTCGCATCTCTTGCATTGATCGGAGAAAGGACGATTATGACAGACACCTAAAGAAATCCAAGTGCCATTATCACAACCACCATGGTCTTAGTAGGTGTTACAAAGTCAAACACAGAGTATCTGATGGTCGAGAAAAAATAGTTGGAAAATAACTTGTAGGCTGCAAGGCAAGAATTTGAACAACACTAAGAAGAACTTAAGGTGACCATACTTGGTGAAGTATCAACACTCAGAGAAGCTATGTGGAGCTTGTATGAAGAACTTGTCACAGTGCATAAGGCAGCTGACCACTTGCATGACATGTAGCATAAGTGTAAGGATAATTCCAGAGCTCCTAATACTATACGTACAACCATTGTTGTGATGCATGAATGGTCGATGCAATATAAAGGCGCACTACCTAAATTTGTGAAGAAAATAATGTTGGCATTATGATGCATGTGTTGTACTCGATGGAAACCCACCCATAGAACAACATCTCACTTATATACACTTAGATGAATCTACAAAAGAAATAAACAGAGAAAACAGGGCATTCGAGCCAAGAGTTACCAAGAGGAGACAAGAGGAGCCATGTCACATGTATATCGAGAGCCTATCGGAGCAAGAGAGGCATTCACATATGCAAGGAGGTCTTTGGAAGACACTACCAAGCCAGAGGAGTCTAGCGAGAGCCATCAGGAGCAGAGAGGAGTCTATTGGGAGCCATCGTTAGCACAAACAGTCTATCGGGAGCCATCGGGAGCAACAGATAGAGTTATCAGAAGCACAGACAAGCCTATCGGGAGTTATCGGGAAGCAGAGCATAGAAAGAGTTAACGGGAGCCATTGGGAGCGCAGACAGAGTTATCGGGAGTTATCGAGGTTACAAAACCCATGTATGCATGCTTTAACACTATCGGGAGTTATTGGGCTTACAAAACCCATGTATGCATGCTTTAACACTATTGGGAGTTATCAGGCAATTAAAGCCCATATATATGCATTCACAGCTATCAGAGCATCAATGCCAAAGGAATACACTATTGGAGGCCAAAAACATGCATATATGTGTTTAACTCTATTAAGAGGCGCAAACAGAGGATAAGGAGCTATCGGGAGTCCATAACACCATCAACTATGCACATATGTGTTTAACACTATCGTAGGGAAAACGGAGGCCAATACACATATATAAGGCAAACACACTATTGGCAAAACGTTTATATATATATCGGTATATATGAATATCGGTGCATCGATAATCGGTGGTTCAGCTATGTGCCACCACTGAAACCTCCGATTGCGATAATATATGTGGACTCGATGGCATATCTCAATTGGATTTATTGTTATATCGCATCCGTAGTAATTAAGGGTTGTCAACCCCAAACCTCCGATTGCGATATGTGTGCGGACCCGACAGAAATATAAAGCATGGTTAAACATCATATCGCATCCGATCCATCGGGTCGACCATCGAAAATTGGCTATGTTATGTGCAAGCGCCGATTGTGATAAGCATGCGGACTCGACAGGAATATAAAGCTTGGTTAAATACCGTATCACATCCGATCCATCGGATCGACCATCGGCAATTGGCCATGTTATGTGGAAGCGCTGATTGTAGTAAGGAGCGGACCTGATACATTGTAGTTGCGGATGAATTAAGCTTGAAGTCCGCCTCTTAGTCACTTGGACTATTTTTCATCATTTTTCTTTGTTTTATCACTTAAGTTGTCGTTTAAGTGATCGGTACAAGCTATTGAGCCCCAGGTTTTTGGATCCCCTGTATTGGTAATCTACGGTTTCGATTCATTGTTTTAACAAAAGCTTGACTATATAAGAGGAAAGGAGACCATTTGGCAAGATATCGGTGAAGGTTGAAAATCTTAAGAAAGAACAGTTCCGAAACACTTGCAATCGGTTGGGAAGTGATGGTTGAGATCTCATCGGCGCAATATGGGTATGCTTGAAGCCTAAAAATCATCTATTCACAAGAGTGATTCGGTGCGCAGAGCAGAAGATTGTGCAGGCGCATATACCTCCATAATAGAAAGAAGCATAGGCGCAGATGTTTACAAATGTTTTGGTGAAGTCGCAGTCCCTGGTCGAGATTTGTTTTTGACTAATCTGCAGAGTTCTGGGTGTGCAATATTATATCCTCTGTATTGATTATGTTGAGCCTCTAGGTGCAGAATATTATGTTTATCCTCTGTATTGAGTTCTGGTATTGGCATGATTAGCCTCTGTATTGATGGTTGACTAGATCGGGTGGATAACTATCATAATATACTTATATGTATATTGATCTGATGCTTGGGTGATTCTGAAGATTTGTTGTATAAGGAAATTAGTTGAATCTCATATACTTGATGATCATTTGATCTTCTTGGATCCAGTCTGACAATTAATGAAACACGGTCCTGTTGAGGGCCCAGAAATCGGGTCGACAACAAGGGGGATACCCACCCGGTCCAGAACCTGGTTGGCGGCTCCTTGCCTGTTTGGAGTAGCGGGTCCGACTAGGGATAACGGGACCAACTTCCCGATGCGAGGGATGTGTGTGTGTGTAAGTTTTGATTTATGTTGTTTCTAGAGAACTTTTGAGAACTAACTTTAATCTAATTCATCATCTGGCTATAAGCTGCTAAAATCAGAATAAAAATAACATATACAACCTACTCTAACCCAGGATATATCCTTTCCATCATGCGATCTAAAAAGATTTCATATAATAACTGGTAATGAAGATTATTCAGCTACTATAAGAATATAAACCATTTAAGATAAACCATCCTGCATAAGAAGTTAAACAGGACAGTTGTGGACTGCGTATCACATGATAAATCATTCATATGTCAAACATAAACAGATGATTCCACCGTACAAAAGTGCCAAATGGTAACCATAAATCTATACATTAACATACAAATAACATCAGCTGCATATCACTTTAAGAAAATCAGCAGAAATTCGTCAAGAGATAAAAGTACCATTTCTGACTAATTTCTACTCACAAACTTCAAGAAATAATGATCTACTTCTACTTACTTTGAACGCCTACTAAGAGTACAGAAATGCAACATCAGTAGTAGACATTAAAATGTAAATATAAATAAATCTGATCCTTCCATTCATCAAACCCTCCTCTGAGGTGCAGAAATGCATGTTCTGAGGACAAGTTTTTGACAAATTTCTGGACCCTTCTCCAATGCAATGAGAAGGGTTGAAATACTACTACCTAATCTTAATAATAGTATGTTTACAAAATTGAGGATACGGTTCTCAAATGACCGCCCTTTTTCTAATTTAGTTAAAAAGCAAAAACAACATTCTAAATGAAATTACTTCTTAATTTTGTCTCTGAAGTTGCAGCTGTCAAGCATAGGCTTGAGAAGAGCAGGCTGGCTGATTTTTGTGCTTAGCTGGGCTGCGAAAACAACATCCGTAAGAGCTGGCACTACTTTCTCGGCTGTGTTCATGATGCATGTCACTGTCATGCATTGGTTGGGAGGCTTAACTAAGTAAGTCCAGTAACTTTCCCAGTTTAGTCTAGCCAATGTCTGGATTCTCTTTCCGTTTGCCTGTGCTTTCTGTTTCCATTCTGCCTCCAGTTGCGACGCGATTGGTAGGTACCCCGGAGTGGACTCTGAAATCAAATTGGCCCTGTGTAAATTTTCATTTACACAATCGATAAGTATGCTCGCCTGTGTCGCCGCTGTCTCTGCTGCTTTCTCCGCCTGTGTGATTTGTTCGTCCCATTTGTTAAAGAGCAGCTCCTTATGATTTTCATTAATCTTGGGTGCTCCTGCTCTTTTCCCTTCCTCGTCATTTTGCCAAGTTAGATATTCTGTTACTCTTTTATTGGCCTGGTCATAGTCGTTCCGCAATTCCACCACCTGGCTGGTGATCTTGTCGCTTATTTCATAAAAATGCCTCCATTGTGATATTCTACGTACCATATCTTCCTGTTGCTGTGACAGTTGGTCGTTCAAGCCGATGGACTCTGAAATGAACTCTGACAGCTTAGGTTCATCTTTATGCATTTCTTGCACCGTCTATAGCTGCTTTTCTTTTTCTTCAAGATTTCTTTGATAGCTCACCTGTATCTGGCGAAAGTCTTCTTGTAGCTTCTCGAGCTGTCTGGAGGCTTCAGTGTTTGCATTGGCTTGCTGCAACTATTGTTGTAGCAGTTGTATTTGACTTTCACGTTCTTTTAGAAGTTGCTGAACTTCAGAGGCCTTGTCGATAGTTGCAGAAGCATATGCTCCTACAATCTGAGACAATTTCGTGAGATTCTCGGTTGGATTGTTATTCGGGTCCTTCCACAAGACATCTAGGTGTTCAGCATCTTGAGACAGTGCATCTTCAAGCTTCCTCTTCTTTCTTTGTCTTCTTACAACTACCCTATGCTGCGGACTGTAGAATACGTCCAGTGGAGGTATTTCTTCTATGCTGAGTAGAAGTTCTGAGGATGGAGCGATAGGAAGATGCTCCATTTCTGCGGCACTAGTGACCATGGTCGAGGCGACTTCTTGCACCACCTGTGTATTGGTCACAGGTGTCTCCAGGACTTGTCCTTCAAGATTTATGAGTTCATTGAAGGTCTCCCATTATTTATCCAATTCTTCAATGACAAGAGGTGTTTCGGCGACGGGAGGGGGAACTTCTCTTGGTGGCGAGGTGATAACTTGTTGCTGAGCCATCGTACTTGACTGAGCCGTGTCTTTGATTGTTTCTTCGTTCTTTTCTTCTTGGTGCACAGACTCTTCAGGATTTTCGGATATTTCTTTTACGGCGCTGGAATTAGATCTGGAAGCGCTGGAGTGTTCACTGAGGCTGATGATCGGAGTCGGTTCTCTGGTAGCTACTCGCAGTCTTTCCAGTGGAATGTTAGCCAACCTTCTTTCTCTATACAACGTGAATTTCCGGAGGTCGTTTGGGGACAACCTCGACTGAGCTTCTTGCAAAACTTCTTTGAGCGAGTTTTTACTCTGAAAGAGATCATCAAACGGATCTTTCTTCCCAGAGAACACACTTATCTTGACATTGGTTGTAAATTCCTGGGCCAATTTATTTGGGTCGAATGGTCTTGGTGAGAACTTAAATAGTTGGAGACACGTCACATTCTCCACCTCGCCAAAAGCGTGTCCCACATCGAACAAAGAGAAGGCCCCAAATGTAACGGGGAATTGAGGCCAAGTGGCCTTCTTTTTGTTCTTTAGGTCCTTAGTTAAACCACCTTCAGAACAAGTCTGATAAGTGATTTCTCGGGCCAACAGTTTATCCGGGACATACAAGGGTAGGACATGCGGAGGTGCAGTGCTTCCAAAAACTCGAATGTAGGTAAACCATTCTTCTCCAAACCATCTTGCTATGGGGATGATATCGTTTTGTGCCTCGGGAGAGCACCTTGGGGGGTCTTTATCATATATCATTCTATGCATGGGCAGTATGAGACCATGGCAAATTTGGTAAAAATGGGGGGAAAACTGGGAATCCCACAAGACTTTATGATAGACATGAATGGGCAATGGGTCCTAGGTAGTCCATTGCCAGCCCATAGTAGGGAATTTCAATACAAGACAGACAGAGTCCATTATATAGGCAGACAAATAAAAAGGAGGATAGACCCTTTGGGAGAAGGATCTCTTAGAACGGTAGTGGAGAACCGCCGTGTATAGAGTGTTAGAGAGGATTTTGGCCCAATCCACTATCTCAGAATTAGTCGCGGCATCACTTAATGGTAGCCATTCAGATGAAAATTTATTGATATCGGGCTTACCAAATAGCCTACAGAGCATGGCTGTAGCAAAACAATACGAAGAAGTAAGAGAACCAGTGTTATTCATACAGTTCTTATCTTTTTTCAATGGTTCATCTCTTCTTGACCATTCCTTAGTGGTGTCTGATAGGTCCGGATTCTCTGCTACGAACTTCCTAACAAACTCTGCATTGTAGGTTGCTTGTGGTTCAGGAAGATGATACATGAGCTTCAGGTCTTGAGCTGCAAACGATCCCACGAGCCAATTCCCCTGGACTTTGAACTGTCTATGATGGAATTCCGCATCATCTAAAATCCACTTGATCATGCCTGTATACGGTAGGATCTTCGGCCTTGCCGCTATTCTGTGGAGGAAAGAGCACGCTAGGTCTTCCAGGGATGCCTCTGAAGGACGTGATGCACCTGCGACGGCAGCAGTTACCTTAATTATTCTAGGGTTCTCTTCTTCTAACAGCCTATACATGCCTTCCCATGTTGAGATGCCTGCGTCTTTATTGCATGCAGTATCTGTGTAGAGGGGTGCCATCTCCTTGGTCTTTTCTCTTGTCTTTGAGCTCTGAGCTTTGTTCTTCTTCCCCATCTTGCTTAGCGTTTTTGTTTGATTTTGCCTTCGCACTTTGCTCCTGCAGGTTATGACTGAAATGGAAAGATTGATCAGAAAGGTGATGGTGTTATAGACAAATTTGTGCCTTACAGCAACAGACATGAATTGTCAATAATCCAAGGGATCCAAAGTTCCCTAAACATGATGTTCCTACCCCTAGAGGAACAAGGTCAGCAAACCAACAGCTCTCAGATCAGTTCTCCACCTGAAAACACTCAAAAACAAGCAATCCTGAAATCAAAGCAGGTGCTCCACTAGGTTTCTATGCTGAAACTCAGTTGCTCCATGGTGTACCTGCGTTGCAAAGCAAGTGGAACAAAGGCCACCTGCGCTGAGCGAGATGGGACAAGTGGCACACTGAGTCATTGCTCTGGAATCTTCCAAAAATGACACTTGGATCAGGTATTTCACCTTGTGATGAGTCAGAGGCTCTGTTTCTCCAAGTGGAAGCAAGGTTCTCCAAGTGGACTCAAGAACTGAAGATCAACTAAAGATTAACTGAAGAGAGAGAGGACACAAGGCAGCTACACATCAGTTGCAAGCTGACTCATCCTTTCTCAATTCATCTATATATTGAGCTCTCTCCTATGAGCTCAGGAGGCTGGAATTTTGTGCAAAGTAATGATATGCTGTTGGTTTCACTATAGAACTATTGGGTGATTGTTTGAGAGAGGTGAAGAGGAGAAATTCTTTCTGCTGGGAGGTGTTGCTGGGTTGGAGCCTTCAATGGTTGTAATACTCTCAGAACCTTTACTTCTTCATTAATAAAAGCTATTGAGGTTCTTCTATGTGCTCTTGTTTCAATAATATATTGTGATGATTGCATGTTTGGTTTACACTAATCCATGAACCAATTATGATTGCATGCCTCTTGTAGTTTCCTTCTTCGTTGTTTTGCAGGATCTCATTGTAGCTGGGCAAGCAAAAGAACAGGGAGCTAGGAGCAAGCAGCCAAAGAGAAGAGTTTGGATTCGACATTAAGCGCAACCCAACCCGATGTGATACGGAGGACAAAGTGTCATGTTCAAGAGCGACTTGCTACCATTAATGCTGTGAGGTTCTCCCAATTTTTCCCCAGTCATTGCTGACCAGTACCTCTTTATTTTTGTCAAGCTTGAGGAGGATAACATATGCTTGTTCTATAACCTGCCCTTCGGGCAAGCCCATCACTATGTTTTAACGAGCCTAGCGATAGGGAAACTCGTTCTCGTTGTCAGATGTCTTTTGCTTCTGATAGTTCCTTAGCAACAACTGTAAAACAAAATACTTAAGGTTTACTTCTTTATGAAAGCAAAAGAGAATGGAGAAATGCACTAACCGTTGCCTTGCACTTAATGTCGAATCCAAACTCTTCTCTTTGGCCGCTTGCTCCTAGCTCCGTGTTCTTTTGCTTGCCCAGCTACAATGAGATCCTGCAAAATAACAAAGAAGGAAACTACAAGAGGCATGCAATCATAACTGGTTCATGGATTAGTGTAAACCAAACATGCAATCATCACAATATATTATTGAAACAAGAGCACATAGAAGAACCTCAATAGCTTTTATTAATGAAGAAGTAAAGGTTCTGAGAGTATTACAACCATTGAAGGCTCCAACCCAGCAACACCTCCCAGCAGAAATAATTTCTCCTCTTCACCTCTCTCAAACAATCACCCAATAGTTCTATAGTGAAACCAACAGCATATCATTACTTTGCACAAAATTCCAGCCTCCTGAGCTCATAGGAGAGAGCTCAATATATAGATGAATTGAGAAAGGATGAGTCAGCTTGCAACTGATGTGTAGCTGCCTTGTGTCCTCTCTCTCTTCAGTTAATCTTTAGTTGATCTTCAGTTCTTGAGTCCACTTGGAGAACCTTGCTTCCACTTGGAGAAACAGAGCCTCTGACTCATCACAAGGCGAAATACCTTATCCAAGTGTCATTTTTGGAAGATTCTAGAGCAATGACTCAGTGTGCCACTTGTCTCATCTCGCTCAGCGTAGGTGGCCTTTGTTCCACTTGCTTTGCAACGCAGGTACACCATGGAGCAACTGAGTTTCAGCGCAGAAACCTAGTGGAGCACCTGCTTTGATTTCAGGATTGCTTGTTTTTGAGTGTTTTCAGGTGGAGAACTGATCTGAGAGCTGTTGGTTTGCTGACCTTGTTCCTCTAGGGGTAGGAACATCATGTTTAGGGAACGTTGGATCCCTTGGATTATTGATAATTCATGCTTGTTGCTGTAAGGCACAAATTTGTCTATAACAGATGCCCCCTAAAGTATGAGGTCGTTTATCGGGTGAAATGCTTTATTGAGAGGATCCGAAGTTCATTCAATCTGCTGAGAAGTGTCCTGTAATAAGATACAATACGATACATTATTTTTCATACATTTTCATGATCTAGCTGAGGCGGGCATTTCCATGCTCAGCTTTATAAATACATTTTGGTACATAGAACAGACGATTGTCTGATTGTAGACTGATAATTCTCTGCTGAAATTATCATCCTTTGAGAAGGATGATCATCTGCTGCAATGATGTACATATCAAATGTCTTTATATCCTGAATATATATCGCAGCCCGGATGGATGAAACTAGATCCGGGGTCTTCAATCTCTTCCGATCTTCACTCGATGTACAAGTCGATCCATGTGAGAATTTCTTGAAGTCGAACATGGAAAGACATCGCTTGATTACCGGCCAATGATGTAAACCGTTAACAAGCGCGAGAGGAATCACCGATAAGGATGATGACCCTCAAGGTACAGCAGTACAATTCACATGGTGGGAATAAAGGACTTGGCGTCGACCACCATGCAAAATCCTCTGGTCGAAGGTCATTGATGTATACCTGTCGCCGGAAGTGAGAAACTTGCCATTGAGGCATGCAAGCTTCAAAGTACTGAAGGGGTTGTTCCTAGATCAACTCCTTGGATAATGAGCTGATGTCGACAAGGAGCGATCCGTCAAAGGAGGGCCTTAATGAATCCCACATCAATGACACGGAACGGAGCTAGTGATTGTGATGGGGTGAAAACAAACTGTGATGTATGATTCAGGGTGGCAGTCATGAAGTGGATGAAGGATAATGTATGGCAGTGGATGGGACACAGTTGACTCTTTGCAGAACCACATCTCTTGAACATATAACGACACTGATGTGATGGATCGGTAGCATTACCCCAATTGTGGATGGTGTGGCGAGGACCATGGTTATGAGACCGGTGAATGAAACAACCCAACCCGACGTGATACGGAGGACAAAGTGTCATGTTCAAGAGTGACTTGCTACCATTAATGCTGTGAGGTTCTCCCAATTTTTCCCAAGTCATTGCTGACCAGTACCTGTTTATTTTTGTCAAGCTTGAGGAGGATAACATATGCTTGTTCTATAACATGCCCTTCGGGCAAGCCCATCACTATGTTTTAACGAGCCTAGCGATAGGGAAACTCGTTCTCGTCTAAAGACAAGTTTGTCGCTATTTAATCATTTTAACGAGTCTAACGACAAGGAAAACTTGGTCCTTTTCATTTTTAGAGAGTCTGAAAAGGTACGGAAAGTTAACTCCAAAATTCCTTTTTCGTATTCTAATCCCTTAAGTCCGAAAAAGTATAAAACAATACAGAAGGGATGAATTTTCGATTTCTTTAACGAGCTGAACAAAACAAGCACTCGATCTTTTTGTGCAATAATCCCTCAGGTCCAAAAAGATTAAAATCTAGAGGAGGGATAGCTCTCCGGTCGTTTTAACGAGCTGGAAGGCCAAAACTCGGCAATCTTTTCATATTTTACGAGTCAGTGAAAAGAGCTTAAAGACGACTCATCTTTCGAGGAACGAGTGATGAACAAGGCAGCAGCAAATTCCAGGTACAGGTTGGAATATTCCAATCACGGCAGTGTCACAAGGATGGCTTAGTGAAATCACTCTTCGCAGCTGTTCCTCAAAACGGGTAAACAAACATATGGAGATGAACGATTGGCCAAATGAACGGATGGAGGTGAGACTGCAAGAACACGACCAAGGGCTTTAATATGGCTGTCAAAGGTTACATTTACCAAGGTTATTTACTGGTTCATTTTTTCTGGGTGAGCTTGAACTCTAGGGGAAGATTGCTCACAACTTATGTTTATTTTTTAACGAGCATGAACCATGTGCTAAAACTGCTCGGATTTTTTGCATGCCCCCAGCATCATAATAACGCATGTCAAAGGAGGGTGCCCCCCAAGCTTCATTGCATTCAACTTGGTGGTCGGAATGAAGGTTTACCTTTGAATTTTGAAAAGGGGATTTGTTTCATTTTTTAATGAGGTTGACACAGTAAAAGAACTATCCTCATGACTCCTTGTTTCATTTTTTAACGAGGTTGACACGAGATAAGAACCGTCCTCGGAGTCAACCGTGTCCCATCCACTGCCATACATTATCCTTCATCCACTTCATGACCGCCACCCTGAATCATACATCACAGTTTGAGGCTGGAATTTTGTGCAAAGTAATGATATGCTGTTGGTTTCACTATAGAACTATTGGGTGATTGTTTGAGAGAGGTGAAGAGGAGAAATTCTTTCTGCTGGGAGGTGTTGCTGGGTTGGAGCCTTCAAAGAGTCAACCGTGTCCCATCCACTGCCATACATTATCCTTCATCCACTTCATGACCGCCACCCTGAATCATACATCACAGTTTGTTTTCACCCCATCACAATCACTAGCTCCATTCCGTGTCACTGATGTGGGATTCATTAAGGCCCTCCTTTGACGGATCGCTCCTTGTCGACATCAGCTCATTATCCAAGGAGTTGATCTAGGAACAACCCCTTCAGTACTTTGAAGCTTGCATGCCTCAATGGCAAGTTTCTCACTTCCGGCGACAGGTATACATCAATGAGCTTCGACCAGAGGATTTTGCATGGTGGTCGACACCAAGTCCTTTATTCCCACCATGTGAATTGTACTGCTGTACCTTGAGGGTCATCATCCTTATCGGTGATTCCTCTCGCGCTTGTTAACGGTTTACATCATTGGCCGGTAATCAAGCGATGTCTTTCCATGTTCGACTTCAAGAAATTCTCACATGGATCGACTTGTACATCGAGTGAAGATCGGAAGAGATTGAAGACCCCGGATCTAGTTTCATCCATCCGGGCTGCGATATATATTCAGGATATAAAGACATTTGATATGTACATCATTGCAGCAGATGATCATCCTTCTCAAAGGATGATAATTTCAGCAGAGAATTATCAGTCTACAATCAGACGATCGTCTGTTCTATGTACCAAAATGTATTTATAAAGCTGAGCATGGGAATGCCCGCCTCAGCTATCGCTGAGCCCCAATATCAGAAGCAAAAGACATCTGACAAAAATCCACACACTGCACCGACCGGGCCTAAATCGCCATGTGTCATTTGCAAAGGGACCCACTTCCATCGTGATTGTCCTTGTATTCCCCGGATACTAAGGGACTGGTCCCCCAGGTTGCACAATCCGGTAGCATCAACCTCTGGTAGTCATGTTGATTGCAATCCGTCAATTAGCGAGAGTGAAGGACGAAAAGGGAGACCAAGATCACCCTGTATGTTGTGTGAAGGTGATCACGCCATCCACCGATGTCCATTCTTAGATGAGGCGAAGAGAGTTTTGGAAGATCGTCCGGTATCACCGTTACGACTTCCTCCTGGATACCAAAAACTCGTGCCTAATCCCTCGATAGTTGAAAATCCAGCTGGCCCACTCAAGTGGTCAGCTGAAGTGTCGGTCATTGAGAATGAACCAACTGAATCCAGACCAGACGAAAGTCTAAAGGTCGAAACGGCAGTTGACCCGGTTCTTCCTTCAGAGGTTTCATCCTCAAATGACACCGTCGTTGAAGATTCATCTTCAAATGACACCCTCACTGAAGAGAATAAGGATGACACCGTCCAGATTCTTTTCATCAACACAGACTCTGATGAGCATCAGGGCAATGCGCCCATTCATTTATCGCAGGAAGGAACATCGTCAGGGTCGTATCCGGCCGTGTATTCAGTCCCACCACCAAGCAACCTGGTTGTATCCTTTGATTGGAACCAACTAGGCAGACCCCGGTTGCCAGCCAGTATACCATTCAGAATCATTGTCCAAATCTATAGAATGGTAATGGCTGGAACCATCATTGATGAAGGGGCATCTGTGAGTATCCTTTCCTCTATTGCTTGGAAAGCACTGGGTTCCCCGGCGCTTTTACCTGAGATGAGAAATCTATCGGGTTTTGATAAAGGAACCAGTCACCCATTAGGGATTCTCCCCAATGTTCCCATTACATTGAGGAAGAAGACAGTTCATATGAATGTCATGGTCGTCCAAGGACCCTTGGATTATAACCTACTCCTTGGACGGGACTATATATATTGCATGGGAGCTATAGTCTCCTCACTCTTTAGAGTAATGTGTTTTCCACACGAAGGGAAGATGGCCAAGCTCGTAGACCAACTTTCATTTCCGGGATCTCGCATCACAAATAGTCAAATACCAACCCTAAATGGCTTATTCACTCAAGAAATACCTCCACCCCCGGTTCTACTTCCCGATGAATGCGAGTGATTCAGAAAGATATAACTGGGACCCAGGGGGCATGCACCCTAGCCTGCCTTGTGCAGAGGAAACCCTCGGGTATAAAGTTAATTTCCGCAGAAGAATGGACTAGTCCGTACCCCGTCCAAAAAAGGAAGAGAGGGTTGCTCTAGGATAAAATTCTTTTGTCAAAGTTATGTGAGCGAAAAGATGGACTCCCTTTGTCTAAAAAAGTAGGCTCTCCTAAGGAGGAGATCCATTTGTGGCGGCAAGTAGCCACCATCTTTGAATGTCAAGCCTCACCCATTAAAACATATGTTTTGAAGGATAAGTAGGGGCAGTCTTCAAAGAAAGAGATGAAATTGCTGCAACAAGTAGTCACCATCCTTAGCAACCTAATGATAGACATCGCCGAAAAGAGAGTTTAGTTTGAGGCAGCAAACAAAACCATTTTTCGGATAATAAGTAAGAGGACAGAATCTCGAAATTATACTTTATACCTGGGGGCATGCAAACCTTTTGGAGTGCAAGTAAAGAGCGGTTATTTATCTGTTTTTTGGATTAGTCGTTTCCGAACTTGCATGAAGAAAGGATGTGGGGCAAAAGTCAAAACTTGCCAAATAGGAGCATAGCTTCGTGAGATAAAGCTCCTTAAAAAATAGCTATCTCACCTGAGGCGTTTCTTGTATTATGACTGGTATAATCGAGCAGTTTTAGCACACAGTTCATGCTCGTTAAAAAATAAACGCAAGATCCGAGCAGTTTTAGCACATAGTTCATGCTCGTTAAAAAATAAACATAAGTTGTGAGCAATCTTCCCCTAGAGTTCAAGCTCACCCAGAAAAAATGAACCGGTAAATAACCTTGGTAAATGTAACCTTTGACAGCCATATTAAAGCCCTTGGTCGTGTTCTTGTAGTCTCACCTCCATCCGTTAATTTGGCCAATCGTTCATCTCCATGTATTTGTTTACCCATTTTGAGGAACAGCTGTGAAGAGTGATTTCACTAAGCCATCCTTGTGACACTGCCGTGATTGGAATATTCCAACCTGTACCTGGAATCTGCTGTTGCCCTGTTCATCACTCGTTCCTCGAAAGACGAGTCGTCTTTAAGCTCTTTTCACTGACTCGTAAAATATGAAAAGATTGCCGAGTCTTGGCCTTCCAGCTCGTTAAAACGACCGGAAAGCTATCCCTCCTCTAGATTTTAATCTTTTTGGACCTGAGGGATTATTGCACAAAAAGATCGAGCGCTTGTTTTGTTCGGCTCGTTAAAGCAATCGAAAATTCATCCCTTCTGTATTGTTTTATACTTTTCCGGACTGAAGGGATTACAAGACGAAAAAGGAATTTTGGAGTTAACTTTCCGTACCTTTTCAGACTCTCTAAAAATGAAAAGGACCGAGTTATCCTTGTCGTTAGACTCGTTAAATTCATTAAATAGCGACAAACTTGTCTTTAGACGAGAACGAGTTTCCCTATCGCTAGGCTCGTTAAAACATAGCGATGGGCTTGCCCGAAGGGCAGGTTATAGA
Source organism: Pinus tabuliformis (assembly GCA_031772625.1). Lineage (NCBI taxonomy): Eukaryota > Viridiplantae > Streptophyta > Pinopsida > Pinales > Pinaceae > Pinus > Pinus tabuliformis. The sequence continues at coordinate 755,480,472 of CM062806.1, forward strand.
ACAAGCATATGTTATCCTCCTCAAGCTTGACAAAAATAAAGAGGTACTGGTCAACAATGACTGGGGAAAAATTGGGAGAACCTCACAGCATTAATGGTAGCAAGTCACTCTTGAACATGACACTTTGTCCTCCGTATCACATCGGGTTGGGTTGTTTCATTCACCAGTCTCATAACCATGGTCCTCGCCACACCATCCACAATTGGGGTAATTCTACCGATCCATCACATCAGTGTCGTTATATGTTCAAGAGATGTGGTTCTGCAAAGAGTCAACCGTGTCCCATCCACTGCCATACATTATCCTTCATCCACTTCATGACCGCCACCCTGGATCATACATCACGGTTTGTTTTCGCCTCATCACAATCACTAGCTCCGTTCCGTGTCACTGATGTGGGATTCATTAAGGCCCTCCTTTGACGGATCGCTCCTTGTCGACATCAGCTCATTATCCAAGGAGTTGATCTAGGAACAACCCCTTCAGTACTTTGAAGCTTGCATGCCTCAATGGCAAGTTTCTCACTTCCGGCGACAGGTATACATCAATGACCTTCGACCAGAGGATTTTGCATGGTGGTCGACACCAAGTCCTTTATTCCCACCATGTGAATTGTACTGCTGTACCTTGAGGGTCATCATCCTTATCGGTGATTCCTCTCGCGCTTGTTAACGGTTTACATCATTGGCCGGTAATCAAGCGATGTCTTTCCATGTTCGACTTCAAGAAATTCTCACATGGATCGACTTGTACATCGAGTGAAGATCGGAAGAGATTGAAGACCCCGGATCTAGTTTCATCCATCCGGGCTGCGATATATATTCAGGATATAAAGACATTTGATATGTACATCATTGCAGCAGATGATCATCCTTCTCAAAGGATGATAATTTCAGCAGAGAATTATCAGTCTACAATCAGACGATCGTCTGTTCTATGTACCAAAATGTATTTATAAAGCTGAGCATGGGAATGCCCGCCTCAGATAGATCATGAAAATGTATGAAAAATAATGTATCGTATTGTATCTTATTACAGGACACTTCTCAGCAGATTGAATGAACTTCGGATCCTCTTAATAAAGCATTTCACCCGATAAACGACCTCATACTTTAGGGGGCATCTGTTATAGACAAATTTGTGCCTTACAGCAACAGACATGAATTGTCAATAATCCAAGGGATCCAAAGTTCCCTAAACATGATGTTCCTACCCCTAGAGGAACAAGGTCAGCAAACCAACAGCTCTCAGATCAGTTCTCCACCTGAAAACACTCAAAAACAAGCAATCCTGAAATCAAAGCAGGTGCTCCACTAGGTTTCTGCGCTGAAACTCAGTTGCTCCATGGTGTACCTGCGTTGCAAAGCAAGTGGAAAAATGCCACCTGCGCTGAGCGAGATGGGACAAGTGGCACACTGAGTCATTGCTCTGGAATCTTCCAAAAATGACACTTGGATCAGGTATTTCGCCTTGTGATGAGTCAGAGGCTCTGTTTCTCCAAGTGGAAGCAAGGTTCTCCAAGTGGACTCAAGAACTGAAGATCAACTAAAGATTAACTGAAGAGAGAGAGGACACAAGGCAGCTACACATCAGTTGCAAGCTGACTCATCCTTTCTCAATTCATCTATATATTGAGCTCTCTCCTATGAGCTCAGGAGGCTGGAATTTTGTGCAAAGTAATGATATGCTGTTGGTTTCACTATAGAACTATTGGGTGATTGTTTGAGAGAGGTGAAGAGGAGAAATTCTTTCTGCTGGGAGGTGTTGCTGGGTTGGAGCCTTCAATGGTTGTAATACTCTCAGAACCTTTACTTCTTCATTAATAAAAGCTATTGAGGTTCTTCTATGTGCTCTTGTTTCAATAATATATTGTGATGATTGCATGTTTGGTTTACACTAATCCATGAACCAGTTATGATTGCATGCCTCTTGTAGTTTCCTTCTTCGTTGTTTTGCAGGATCTCATTGTAGCTGGGCAAGCAAAAGAACAGGGAGCTAGGAGCAAGCGGCCAAAGAGAAGAGTTTGGATTCGACATTAAGCGCAAGGCAATGGTTAGTGCATTTCTCCATTCTCTTTTGCTTTCATAAAGAAGTAAACCTTAAGTAGTTTGTTTTACAGTTGTTGCTAAGGAACTATCACCCTTAGAGTGGGATAGGGTCATCCGAGTCGGATACTTTTCCCTACAACAGATGGGAGAGTTTTAAATGCAAGAGATAAATCAGATACGCCACCTTACGTGAAGCAAATCCGAATTAAGGCACGCGTCTTTATTCCACTTAATAACTGACAACCAAATTTATTACTGTCATTAAAAGCGCATAATTTCCAAGTCAGGTTATAGTAAGTGGATTTTCTTTGGGTGGCGCGCCCGAAGGAGTCGTACTAAGGTGCTTTTATGACTCACCAACGTACCCTTGCATGTCGCGCGATCGCAAGTGTTAGTGATCGCAACATCGCAGATCGCAATAATTCAATGTTTGCCAACATACCCTGCCTCATTTCTGCGATATGCGATCGCGCGATCGCAACATCGCAGATCGGCAGACTTGTAAACTTTCGTTCATGGATGCTAGCATATTGCGATGCAATGTTGTCCACTAACACCGAGGCGATGTGCATATTGGCCTTTAGAGGGGAAACGAAGGCGTTTCTTATCTTTTTGCGATGCTATCTTAAATATTTGCTTTTATGAACACAGGTTTAGGCTTAAGTCATCCAAGAAACCTTTCCTAAGCTTATGCTTGTAATTTCAAAAGAAAAATTTGTTTTTTTTTTTTTTGAAAAATAACTAAGGGTGCCCATTCATTCTAGCATCGTGGCCGATACTAGTTTGAACGAAGGGGGGGGTTGTTGCTGGCCACAACAATTGGCAATTCACTTGGGAGAACCAGTTATCTCTGCTCTTTTTTCTATTGACGTTTCCAGACTTTTAAAATTTTTCTCAGGGAATTCGAACTTTATTATAAAAAGATAAAAACAAACAAAACTTCAAAGCGTCAATGATGTTTTGTTTCAGCCCCATTCTATTCCAATTACTTGCATTCCCAGGTTGTTTTCGAGTTTAGATCAGTTATTACATGGTCTTGTAAAACATAAAAATAAAGTGTTCTCTATGTATCAACCCCTTTTTAAGAATGCCCCTTTGTCGCGGGTAGAGCCACTGCTGCCAGCAGGCGTCCATAGCCTCGACAAGTTTACCTATTATCCAGGAATGATCCTTTATCCTGCCTTAGTTTTTTTTTTTACAACTTTTTCAGAAGAATTAACCCTTTCTTGATGCTTTTTCTTTTTTATTCTCTAAAGAACAATGTCTTGTTTTAGTGGCCAAATTATGACACAGTCATTCACTTGATTTACACTTTTGCTGAACAAGCTGGCTCGTGATGAGACCCCTTGTCTTTTGATCGCAACAATCTTGAGTCGTTGCCCTGTTTTGGTAGACAGTTTTGGCAAAGTCAGCAAGTTATAATATCTGTGATCATGATAAGTCGGCTCGTGATGAGACCTCTTATTCTTTGAGATATATCATCTTTTTAGGTTATTCTCCTGAACGTTGCATTTTCCTTTAGCAGGGAGGAAGTCAAATTCTCTTTCCTTAAGAAAGTTCCGGACGACAATGATAGGGCTGCTTTTGATAATGGCTGTTTTCACGGAGAATCTTTATTCTAATATTGATACGTTTTATTGTGCTGATCTAAAACGAATTCCTCACTGAGATAGCTTCTTTAAAAATTTTTGGGGTTGAACTTATCATCATTTCTAGGTTGAAGATCTATCGATAATAAAGATTGAATTCCCAAAAGATTTTCCATTTAAGAGAGTCGAAGTTCAAAATCTTTAACAGAGACACGGTTTCTTTAGCAAACGTCAAATATTGTTTAGCCAGAACGAACTTTTATTTGGGAGAGGCAACTATTCTCTAGGGTCATGTAGAGAATATAACTAACTTTGCCTATCAATTATTGGAAGCAAAATTAATAACCTAGCTAAATTACTCCTACTCCTATTCTAATTATATACAGGAAATAACTAAGTAAAATTATATTTCCAATGGAACCAACGATTCATTATTATCCCTAGCCGTATGAATTTCCCAAGCATTGGTAAAACGAATCGAATTTCTCTTGGATTGAATTTGTTGGCTAGGGAACAAGAACCTATAAACTCAATTGGAATTCTGCCTGGTTTTATTTTCTCATGATAGGTTCCTTCCAACTGAGTACCTATTGGATCATAGAAATTGAGATGGATTTCTTTTGTAGATCAGCGATCTTTCAATAGGAGGGATAACAAGCCAAATTGTGAAATGGGTTTCTCAATCTCGATGGCTTGTAACCCGTAGTTTGTTGACGTTAAGTTTTCAGCGATTTTGTTTGAAATGAAAGTGTTTATATATAAATCGCTGAAGTCTAATCTATCAAAAATTTGAAAATTTAAACAAAAATTGATTTTGTACAAGATGAGAGCGAGTGAGAAAGAAATTATTGGGTATGTATACACATAGTGGTGTCGCACGTCTGGGAGTTACTTGTAACTTTTTCCTTTTCACAAGAACTGGCCAAGTTTTGTGAATCAGGAACTGAGTTATGATTGCGAACAGGGACGAAACTTTCCTCTTGATATGAATCATAGATCAGAGTGTTGTCTTGGATAGTAAGATTATTCAAATGAGCTATCACTTTGATGTGAGGGTCAGCCGGTATAATTCCTGATCTAAGATGTTTTTTATCATCTGACCCTAGTTGAGTTGTGTGTGATAACTCAACATCATCATGATCGACAAAATGACTATCACAAAAGACTTTACAGTGTCCCCTACGTTCCTCTTTTTCATTATATGTTTTCAGACGAGGGAGGTGAGGCAGCTCTCGTTTAATATGGATCAAAGGCTGTGTTAAAGTGGTCTCTTTATTTTCAAAACCCAATCAGGGTTCGTTTGAATAACCCTCTGTGTCCGTTGAAATATGCTTAATATTATGAGGGAAAAAATCGTCATCACTAAAAATATTGGGGTAAAGAGAAAAATGTAAATCTAGAACAACGCATTTAATAGAATCAACTAAATCTCGTTCATCAGATTCACTATAAGCATCGGGTTTTAGATCATACCTTTTTGTGACGATACTTTTCGAAAGAGAAACAGTAGGTAGATCTAACCTTGGCATCAGCATTTTTCGATTTGAAATGATATTGTCTGACTCGATGTCGAAGTTATCTTCTGATGCTAAGGTATTTTCTCTTTCGGTATTTTTGCCTTCGTTTTCTGGTGTCAGAGCATGCAATACTCCTAAGCTGAATTCCGTTTGGTCAGGTATAGGGGGTAGGAAACACTCATCATAATCTAAAGATTCTTCATCTGTGAGCTCATCCTCGAGGTCATATTGTAGACATTTAAGATGAAATCGCATATTGAAATCCCTTACGGGTTCGCCTTCTTTCCGCAGATAGTCGATTTCATCATATACCTGGTCGTATTCATAGCAATCAAATTCCAAGATGAAAATCCTAATGAATTGGTCCCAGCTGTGAACTGATGCAACTGGGAGGCTTCTGCACCATTTTCTAGCTTCCGCTGTGAGTGTAAGAGTAAAAATCCTGCACAAAACGCCTTCGTCAATTTTTTGAATATCAGAACTCAAAACTCTTTGAATGAATTGCAGGGCATGATGAAATGCAGAAGAATTATTCTTACCATTGAATTTTACCTGAGACAATAGCCTTACCACATCTGGTGGAGTGTTGGAAGAGGCAGGAACATGGATGCAACTCCAAATAGGAATTCTGTGAGTAGCCATCCCGTTTCAAGATTTATAATTAAAAACATTCCAATCAGACAATGTGCTCAGGCCCTCCTTCTAGCGCCAATTTATGTTGAGGGCCCCGAAATCGGGTCGACAACAAGGGGGATACCCACCCGGTTCGGAACATGGTTGGCGGCTCCTTGCCCGTTTGGAGTAGCGGGTCCGACTGGGGATAACGGGACCAACTTCCCGATGCGAGGGATGTGTGTGTGTGTAAGTTTTGATTTATGTTGTTTCTAGAGAACTTTTGAGAACTAACTTTAATCTAATTCATCATCTGGCTATAAGCTGCTAAAATCAGAATAAAAATAACATATACAACCTACTCTAACCCAGGATATATCCTTTCCATCATGTGATCTAAAAAGATTTCATATAATAACTGGTAATGAAGATTATTCAGCTACTATAAGAATATAAACCATTTAAGATAAACCATCCTGCATAAGAAGTTATACAGGACAGTTGTGGACTGCGTATCACATGATAAATCATTTGTATGTCAAACATAAACAAATGATTCCACCATACAAAAGTGCCAAATGGTAACCATAAATCTATACATTAACATACAAATAACATCAGCTGCATATCACTTTAAGCAAATCAGCAGAAATTCGTCAAGAGATAAAAGTACCATTTATGACTAATTTCTACTCATAAACTTCAAGCAATAATGATCTACTTCTACTTACATTGAACGCCTACTAAGAGTACAGGAATGCAACATCAGTAGTAGACATTAAAATGTAAATATAAATAAATCCGATCCTTCCATTCATCAAACCCTCCTCTGAGGTGCAGAAATGCATGTTTTGAGGACAAGTTTTTGACAAATTTCTAGACCCTTCTCCAATGCAATGAGAAGGGTTGAAATACTACTACCTAATCTTAATAATAGTATGTTTACAAAATTGAGGATACGGTTCTCAAATGACCGCCCTTTTTCTAATTTAGTTAAAAAGCAAAAACAACATTCTAAATGAAATTACTTCTTAATTTGGTCTCTGAAGTTGCAGCTGTCAAGCATAGGCTTGAGAAGAGCAGGCTGGCTGATTTCTATGCTTAGCTGGGCTGCAAAAACAGCATCCGTAAGAGCTGGCACTACTTTCTCGGCTGCGTTCATGATGCATCTCACTGTCATGCATTGGCTGTGAGGCTTAACTAAGTAAGTCCAGTAACTTTCCCAGTTTAGTCTAGCCAATGTCTGGATTGTCTTTCCGTTTTCCTGTGCTTTCTGTTTCCATTCTGCCTCCAGCTGTGACGCGATTAGTAGGTACCCTGGAGTGGACTCTGAAATCAAATTGGCCCTGTGTAAATTTTCATTTACACAATCGATAAGTATGCTCGCCTGTGTCGCCGCTGTCTCTGCTGCTTGCTCCGCCTGTGTGATTTGTTCGTCCCATTTGTTAAAGAGCAGCTCCTTATGATTTTCATTAATCTTAGGTGCTCCTGCTCTTTTCCCTTCCTCGTCATTTTGCCAAGTTGATATTCTGTTACTCTTTTATTGGCCTGGTCATAGTCGTTCCGCAATTCCACCACCTGGCTGGTGATCTTGTCGCTTATTTCACAAAAATGCCTCCATTGTGATATTCTACGTACCATATCTTCCTGTTGCTGTGACAGTTGGTCGTTCAAGCCGATGGACTCTGAAATGAACTCTGACAGCTTAGGTTCATCTTTATGCATTTCTTGCACCATCTGCAGCTGCTTTTCTTTTTCTTCAAGATTTCTTTGATAGCTCACCTGTATCTGGCGAAAGTCTTCTTGTAGCTTCTCGAGCTGTCTGGAGGCTTCAGTGTTCACATTGGCTTGTTGCAACTGTTATTGTAGCAGTTGTATTTGAATTTCACGTTCTTTTAGAAGTTGCTGAACTTTAGAGGCCTTGTCGATAGTTGCAGAAGCATATGCTCCTGCAATCTGAGACAATTTCGTGAGATTCTCGGTTGGATTGTTATTCGGGTCCTTCCACAAGACATCTAGGTGTTCAGCATCTTGAGACAGTGCATCTTCAACCTTCCTCTTATTTCTTTGTCTTCTTACAACTGCCCTGTGCTGTGGACTGTAGAATACGTCCAGTGGAGGTATTTCTTTTATGCTGAGTAGAAGTTTTGAGGATGGAGCGATAGGAAGATGCTCCATTTCTGCGGCACTACTGACCATGGTCGAGGTGACTTCTTGCACCACCTGTGTATTGCTCACAGGTGTCTTCGGGACTTGTCCTTCAAGATTTATGAGTTCATTGAAGGTCTCCCATTCTTTATCCAATTCTTCAGTGACAAGAGGTGTTTCGGCGACGGGAGGGGGAACTTCTCTTGATGGAGAGGCGATAACTTGTTGCTGAGCCATCGTACTTGACTGAGCCGTGTCTTTGATTGTTTCTTCGTTCTTTTCTTCTTAGTGCACAGACTCTTCACGATTTTCGGATATTTCTTTTACGACGCTGGAATTAGATCTGGAAGCGCTGGAGTGTTCACTGAGGCTGATGATCGGAGTCGGTTCTCTGGTAGCTACTCGCAGTATTTCCAGTGGAATGTTAGCCAGCCTTCTTTCTCTATACAACGTGAATTTCCGGAGGTCGTCTGGGGACAACCTCGACTGAGCTTCTTGCAAAACTTCTTTGAGCGAGTTTTTGATCTGAAAGAGATCATCAAATGGATCTTTCTTCCCAGAGAACACACTTATCTTGACATTGGTTGTAAATTCCTGGGCCACTTTATTTGGGTCGAATGGTCTTGGTGAGAACTTAAATAGTTGGAGACACGTCACATTCTCCACCTCGCCAAAAGCGTGTCCCACATCGAACAAAGAGAAGGCCCCACATGTGACGGGGAATTAAGGCCAAGTGGCCTTCTTTTTGTTCTTTAGGTCCTTAGTTAAACCGCCTTCAGAACAAGTATGATAAGCTATTTCTCGGGCCAACAGTTTATCCGGGACATACAAGGGTAGGACATGCAGAGGTACAGTGCTTCCAAAAACTCGAATGTAGGTAAACCATTCTTCTCCAAACCATCTTGATATGGGGATGATATCGTTTTGTGCCTCGGGAGAGCACCTTGGGGGGTCTTCATCATATATCATTCTATGCATGGGCAGTATGAGACCATGGCAAATCTGGTAAAAATGGGGGGAAAACTGGGAATCCCACAAGACTTTATGATAGACATGAATGGGCAATGGGTCCTGGGTAGTCCATTTCTAGCCCATAGTAGGGAATTTCGATACAAGACAGACAGAGTCCATTATATAGGCAGACAAATAAAAAGGAGGATAGACCCTTTGGGAGAAGGATCTCTTAGAACGGTAGTGGAGAACTGCCGTGTATAGAGTGTCAGAAAGGATTTTGGCCCAATCCACTATCTCAGAATTAGTCGCGGCATCAATTAACGGTAGCCATTCAGATGAAAATTTATTGATATCGGGCTTACCAAATAGCCTATAGAGCATGGCTGCAGCAAAACAATATGGAGAAGTAAGAGAACCAGTGCTATACATACCGTTCTTATCTTTTTTCAATGGTTCATCTCTTCTTGACCATTCCTTAGTGGTGTCTGATAGGTGTTGATTCTCTGCTATGAACTTCCTAAAAAACTCTGCATTGTAGGTCGCTTGGGGTTCAGGAAGATGATACATGAGCTTCAGGTCTTGAGCTGCAAATGATCCCACGAGCCCATGCCCCTGGACTTTGAACTGTCTATGATAAAATTTCGCATCATCTAAAATCCACTTGATCATGTCTGTATACGGTAGGATCTTCGGCCTTGCCGCTATTCTGTGGAGGAAAGAGCACGCTAGGTCTTCCAGGGATGCCTCTGAAGGACGTGATGCACCTGCGATGACAGCAGTTAGCTTAATTATTCTAGGGTTCTCTTCTTCTAACAGCCTATACATGCCTTCCCATGTTGAGATGCCTGCGTCTTTATTGCATGCAGTATCTGTGTAGACGGGTGCCATCTCCTTGCTCTTTTCTCTTGTCTCTGAGCTCTGAGCTTTGTTCTTCTTCCCCATCTCGCTTAGCATTTCTGTTTGATTTTGCCTTCGCACTTTGCTCTTGCAGGTTATGAGTGAAATGGAAAGATTGATCAGAAAGGTGATGGGAGAGTTTTAAATGCAAGAGATAAATCAGATACGCCACCTTACGTGAAGCAAATCCGCATTAAGGCACGCGTCTTTATTCCACTAAATAACTGACAACCAAATTTATTACTATCATTAAAAGAGCATAATTTCCAAGTCAGGTTATAGTAAGTGGATTTTCTTTGGGTGGCGCGCCCGAAGGAGTCGTACTAAGGTGCTTTTATGACTTGCCAACGTACCCTTGCATGTCGTGCGATCGCAAGTGTTAGTGATCGCAACATCGCAGATCGCAATAATTCAATGTTTGCCAACGTACCCTGCCTCATTTCTGCGATATGCGATCGCGCGATCGCAACATCGCAGATCGGCGGACTTGTAAACTTTTGTTCATGGATGCTAGCATATTGCGATGCAATGTTGTCCACTAACACCGAGGCGATGTGCATATTGGGCTTTAGAGGGGAAACGAAGGCGTTTCTTATCTTTTTGCGATGCTACCTTAAAGATTTGCTTTTATGAACACAGGTTTAGGCTTAAGTCATCCAAGAAACCTTTCCTAAGCTTATGCTTGTAATTTCAAAAGAAAACTTTGTTTTTTTTTTTTTTGAAAATAAACTAAGGGTCCCCATTCAGTCTAGCATCGTGGCCGATACTAGTTTGAACAAAGGGGGGGGGGGGGGGGGGCGGGTTGTTGCTGGCCACAACAGGTCCTTAAAAGATGTAGGGCATTGTAGCTCCCTTCCAGGAGAGACTGGAGAATGAGAGAGAGAGAGTTGTATCACTCTGCAGGTAGCAGCCTGCGTACTAGTAAAGGATTGCACCAGTACAAGGTCATTGTAAAAGAAGTTCTATTTGAAAGAAGATAGAGACATATTGCAGCAGGTGGTTTTGACCCACATTGGGTTTGCACCTTATATCTGGTGTTCCTTTGTGTGACTATCTATTTTTCACTGTTCTTGTTCATTATTATATGGTACTAAGATACAAGTTAATTATCAATATCAGGAGATTAATTTAAAATATAAATCTGGATGGTTTATTGAAAATAATTTGATAATACTGATTCACACCCCCTCTCAGTATTATTTCCAACAAATAAGGCAACAGGTATATTTGGAGAAAGCACAAGTGTATATGATCATTCAAAGCAACAAATATTCCCCTCATTCATCGCCAATATTCAGGTCTCATATGCATGATTATACAACAATGTGGTTTTCATGGTGAAATCACACAAGATCCCATCAGATGGCTCACCCACTAAAGTGAAACACAGGAATCATGTGAGGCAGGAGGTTGATAAATACTTGGACTGGTTTAGATAGATCGCTACTGAGGAAGATACTAAAGTAAACAAAAAGAACATGTAGAAGTACATTGGTGGCCCTTTCCAAATCAATATTATAATTATCCTTCTAAAGAAGGAAATATAAACTAGTTCTAAACCAGTGTACCCAAATGCCATGGAGGCTAGAGTCTGCTTTCAGCCTGATCTCATTGCACAATTTGGGGAAGTCATCATGAAGTACAAATCTTAGCACTAGAATGTGACCGAGAACCTACAAGTCGAACTTTCTGAGTTAGAGTTTCCTGAAACTCAATCTTGAATTTTGTCTTATTAGGTTGTCTAGTTGGCTCTATCTTATTTTGTCTCATATGGGTATGAGTATATTGTAATATTATTTTGCAATTAATTACTAAGTGAAATTCTAGGTGTCATATGTGAAATGTGAAGGGTCATGATGAAATGAAGTTGAATAGTCATTTTGTAGAGCAGTTGAAGAGTCATGAGGGAAGTCCGAGAGTCACAATGGGAAGTGAATAGTGACCCCTTTTGTTATAAATACACCCTCATAACTCATGTAAAGGGGATTTTGGGGCACCAAGGTTTTGGCTAGACCTTTAGCTTAGGATTGGGAGCTTGGGAGTTTGTTGAGATCCTTGGCTTCTTCGTAGCATAGAGGGAGTTTCCTTATTTGAAGGAGCAAGTGTAGACTTCATGTCACAGTTTTTGGGCTAGTTATTTGTCAATGGTATATGTATGCTTGGAACTTTCACTTTAATAAAGGTTCATGGATGACACATATTTATGCATAAATTCTGAATATTGTAGGACTATTTTTGTTATGTTTGAAATATATATTATTTCACTTTCGCTAACACTTATTAATTATTTCATTTGCATTAGAATGAATCTGGCTGAATGTGTGTTGTTGTTTATTTGCATCATGGTTAACGTGTGAATTATTTTTTAGGCTAATTCATGATACCTTTATGCTCATATGTTCCTTTCAAGTTGCATACTGTTAAAGGCTTCCAAGGGACTCACTCATTTCCCCTCGTGTGTTAGAAACTTTCATACATTTCTGTGGCCCTCCATAGAGTGACACTTTTTTTCACCAAAGTCATGATTTCACCACTCTCTATGTTATTGCAACCAAGGCACATCGTTAAAACCCATTACTTTGACAACTGTGCCATATTCTCAATGGGGATTCTACTACAAACTATGTGAGGTATAATTGGGACTTCATATTGGGCAGGCCCCCTGAATGTTGGTGGGTCCAACACCATCAACATGGAACTACCAAAAAGGGTCCTATATTGGATGTGACATTTTCTTTGTTAATAAAAAGCTACTCTCGTTGTGAAACTAGCTCGAGGGGAGTTCTAGTAGAGGGTAACATATCTCATTGGTTGGGTGGAGCCTCCTTTTCTCCACTGTTATTTCGTGGCAGGCCATATTCAAACAATCATACATGTGGTGTTTTGAAAATGAATTGTTCTATAAATTATGGAAAGGAGCTCATGTTTTCTCTCTATTTACAGTATTATGAATAGAAATAAATATTAAGTTTGATATAGGTCAGTTACTCAGGTTAATACAGACTCGAGTAAAGTCCAAAAAATAGTAAAAGTAATAGTCCTAATATTAAAGTGAATGGGTTTAGCAAGTATATGATAGGTCTTAGAGATAGGTCCTACCAAGATTTCCAGACTGCACATTGTTAAATGTCTATGTGTGTGTGTGTTTAGATAGTTAAATATGTATGTATGTGTGTCTATATATATATATATATATATATATATATATATATATATATATAATAGAATAATAGGTGAGGATATAAAATAACATAATGGGGTTTAAAGAAAATCTCTAAATTATTTTCATAGCCTTAGTGTTTATTCTGCTAATCTAATTATAATATGTTAGTGTAAAAGTAAGGAATGAATTCTAACTTATATGTTCTTGAATGAAACCTAAAGAAAATTGTTGAGATCCATGCAATAATAATAAGAAGGAAAATATATAATAAAAAAGATATAGTTTCGAACATTACATATAAAATAATAGTAAATTATCCCAAGGAATAAAGTTACTTTAACTGAAGGTAACATAAGTAATGTAAGGAAGCTTTCCTTTTAATTACTCAACATATTTATATATGAGACAACAAGGAATATGATAAAAAAAAATTATTGATCGCCATAACAAATTTGTGGAAAACTTTAGAAGTCTGCAAGAAGAACTTCAATTATAATAACCATTTATAATTATAGCAAGTCGCAAGAAAGTATTAATTAAAAATAATCATCTCCTTTCCTTTGAAAATGGAACAAATATCAAAATAGGCATTCACAGCCACAAGTTAACAATGAGGGTTTTAAGAAAAATTTGTAACAATTAAGTTTACATATATAATACAACTAGGGCCATGGTCAATTAACCAAAACCTTTGGTATTGGGAAAGTGAGGGCCACATAGGTAGTATCAATGCCAAACTTTTTATTGCATGAAAATGAAAACATAAAAGTTTAATGCTAGTTAACATAACTTAAAAATCATATTCATAAAACCAATCAGTTCCTTAGTTGAGAACATTGGAAATAGAACCCTCATCAGTGGTTTACATTGACAACAAATTAAAAAATTTATGAGGCTACATGTTCTTGAATATAGAGACTATATACATATAATACATGTCCTTAAAAATGTTGGCCTAAGAAAGATAGTTTTCTAGCTATAATTTGGAGGTGCAAGCACTCACAATTCGCCCTTCGCGTAACCTAGAGTAAAAATGAGTAAGAAATTCGGTAAGAACCTGAACATGATGAAATATTTGCAAGGGATTATTAACAAGTAATTCCTTTAATGGGTATTCACTTGGGAGAAGGATAATGTCTAAGATTTAGACATCAAAGTGTCTAATGTCCATAGATGATTTATTTACATGAAATATTTAACCCGGGGCTATACAAACACCTCCCCCTTGGGGGAATAATCTCCTTGGTGTTCTATGACTCTTATGACAAGACAAAACTATAGAAAATATGACAAACACACTGCTTATTGGATATTTATAAAGACAACTTGATACAATATTTAAAATGACACACACACACACACACACATATATACAAGCTTATTTGCTTCAACCAACAAGTAAAGAAGGATATAATTCCACATCTTATCATCCATCTCCCATGTGGCTTCCCAGTAGAAAAGATCCCCATGATTAGCTCCCTTTTTTTCTCCTTTTTATATTTCCAGTTTTAGTGTATTTTTCTCCAATTTTTAGAAAAAGTCGATGTTATTTATTGGGATGCCACTATTTTTGGCATTTTTTGCACTGTCCAAATGATTTAGGCACTAAATTCGGCAATAAATCACCAAAAATAGTGCCAGAAAAATGCTAGAAATAGTTCCAGAAATATAACTGAAAATTGTGCTTGAAATTGCAGCAATTATAGCATCAGATTTCACTCCCATTTTTTTACCTAAATTAGTTCTTTTGTTAGCTACATTTTTATCACTGGATTTAGCATCATATGTGCCTAAATAACTAATTAATTTAGGTGTTTGAGGTTATGTGGATAGGGGATTTGACGATTATGGGATTTAGGAATTGGGGGTATAGGGATTAAGGGTTAAAGGATTAATTGTTAAGTTCTTACGGCATAAGGGTTTATGGATTAAGGGATAGGAAATAGTGCTTAAGGGTTGATGGCTTAGGGGTTAGGGGATTTAGGGCTTCTGCATTAAGGGATTAGTGATTAACTAATGTTGATGGATTAAGGGTACTTTATGGATTAGGGTTGAAGGATATAAAGGTAAATGTAGGCTTAGGGACTAGGGAATTTGGTGTTTTATTAGAACTCTCTTGAAATTCCATGGAATGTATTCCAACATTCCCATCACCAATATCATCTATTATTTCCACATGGTGAGAAGTTAATGTGACCAACATTGAAAGTTATTCAAACTATTCTTGTACGCATCAAAATTTCACATGGTTAGACTAGACACGTGCCTTGACAATATGCGAGGGTTTCAAGACTCAAGGATGCTTGACGCCCCCACATAATCTTTGATATGTTCCATGTTTGTATCAACGTTCATCATCTATTTTTATTTTCATCATTTTTCAATCCCATTTATGGAATATTTTTCTAAAATCTCCTGAAATATCATGGAACATGTTCCAACATTCCCATTACCAATGTCATCCATCGATGTCACACAATGAGAAGTGAATGGGGCCAACATTGAAATTTATTCAAATTATTCCTATATGAGTCAAAATTTTACATGGTTATATTAGACACATGCATTGATGGTATTTGAAGGTTTCAAGAGTCAACGATGCATGATGTCTTCACATAATATTTGAGATCATCCACAATTGCATGAATGTTGATCATGCAATACCATTATCATCATTCCTCGTTCTGATTTATGGAATCTTTGTCTAAACTCTCTTAAAATGCCATGGAATGTCTTTGAACATGCCCAATCAATAATGTCATCGATTGATGCAACATGATGGGTAGTGAATGTGTTGGGTCCCTATAATACTAGTGATTACCCCATTACTATTGTAGTTATACCCCTATTTATATTGTTGTGCCCCTATTACCCCCATATTGTTATTTCTGTGCCCCATAGAATCCCTCTATTGTTATTTTTGTGGCCTTCTATTATTATTGTTAGGTCGGCTGGATTATATTGTGACTCCTTAGATTCCTATATAGAGAAAGGAGGTTTTGTCATTTGAATCATCAAAGAATTGTTCATTTATGTAATGTAAAGGAGGTCGCCCCCTCGAAGAGGCTGAATTCTAAGGCGTTGATCTATCTTTTCTATCTTTTCTTGAGCTGGTTTCATAACATTTGGTATCAGAGCTTTTGATTCTAGGGTTTCGCTGCTCCAAACAAGTCATCGTGGAATTTTCACTATAACATTTTTCTGTGATGTTTCAGAAGTCGCAAAAAAAATGCATTTGAGAAGAAATCGCGCTGAACCCTGAGTCCAAATTTCAGAACTTTTCACATGATATTTGCAGAGATATGATTTGAGAAAGTTGGTCTTTTTGCAGACTCCTGAATTGCATTCAAAACAGGTGACTTGGAGAAAATCATCATAACTTTCTCTCTGGGGATCGGATTGAAATTTCATAATAAGGTACAGAAAGAGGATAGACTGTAGTTTATTGCATGCATTTTTCAGATCCATAGGTTGAAACAGTGACTTGTGGCACATCATACAAGTTTGCTCTACTGAACTAGTCTATAATCAAGTCACTGTGGGAGATTTCGAATAACTCTTCCTTGGAGAAACCAATTTGGTTCAGACTTGTGGCATTGTAAAGGGGACGCATAAGGCTACTATAGGTTGCAATTTCAAAACTGGATGATCTGAAATTACAGAGATACATCAGATTCAATATCAGGCTTCCATAAAGTGAAAAAAAGTGTGTAGTTTTTTTTTTTTTTTGCGTAAGCTTGGTTTGAAGGAATTCAAAGGGCATAGTAAAGCATTATTATCGGTAATTAATGCCCCGAGGAAATAAAATGTAAACACCTAGTAAGGAACCTGAAAGCTCTAGCATGACTCATGAAGAAGAGGAAGAAATGCTACATGATATATCAAAATTACAAGAACAAGTGCAACAAATGTCACGCTCACAAAAGTTAACAGAAGCTAAGATAAATGGCATGGAAGCTAAGATGGACAATTTGAAGATAGATTTGAACACAAATTTGAAGACAGGCATGGCAGATTTGAAGACAGATTTGACAAATTTTCTACAAGAAATACTTACTAATGGTGAAAAGGTAGTAAAGGGAACTCATGATGAGAACAAAAGAAATGTTAATCATGATTCCATAGACGCTAATGTTGGATCGAAAACTCACCATATTCCAAAAATCGATATGAGGAAGTTTGATGGCAAGGATGATGCCACATGGATATTACAGATGGAGCAGTTATGGCAACTGTATATTTGGAACCAAATCAGTTTGTATGGTATCAATGGCTTTGCTCTCGTAAACAATTTATCACTTGGGTAATGTTTACGGAAGAATTGATAGCACATTATGAGGATACAAAAAGCAACACTTTTTTAGCCAATTGATAAGTCTCAAACAAAAGGGTCCAATAATGGAGCACATTGAGGAGTTCCAAAAATTGAACATAAGGGTAAAAGATATTCCAGAGGAGCATAGGATTGATGTGTTCATAGGGTGTTTAAAGGATAATATCCAACATGATGTTCACCTTTGGGAACCTAATTCATTAGAGAAGCCATTCATGTTAGCAAGAAAAATGGAAAGAAAAATTATGGCAACCAGGAAGCATACCACTCACAACTATAAAGACGGAAGTGTTGTTGCCCCTAGTCTTCCACAACCTATAAGGTTGACACCACAACAATTTTAAGAAAAAAGAGCAAAAGGGCTTTGTTACAATTGTGATAGCAAATACACTAAAGGTCATAAGTGTGCTGAGAAGAAATTATTCTACATGGATTGTGAAGAGGAAGAAGAAAAGGAGCAAGAAAGGTCAAAAGAAGAGGATATACTCCAGGAACAAAGCCTAGATGAAGAAAAAATAAATCTGACCATATCTTGTAATGCATTGGCAGGAATTACCACTCCTCAACCCATCAAGATAGAAGGACAAATCAAGAAGAAAAAGGTAATAGTGTTGATTGATTCAGGAAGCACCTACAATTTTATTCATTGTAGGGTAGCAAAATATTTGAATTGCTTCCTATATTCAACACCAGAGTGTCAAGTGATGATTGCAAATGGAGGAACAATAAATTGCTCTGGAAAGTGCCATAATATCAAGCTATCCATGGGAGAATATGTATTGACTAGCCCAATGCTTTCCATTCCAATCAGAGGTTCTAATGTTGTACTACGAGTCCAATGGCTACAATCCTTGGGTACAATAGCTTTTAATTTTCAAGAACTTTCCCTCAAATTTTCTATGGAAGGAAAGGAAATTGAATTAAGGGGTATTTCAGGGAAACCAAGAAAGATAATCAGCTCTAATGGTATGACAAAGCTTCTAAAAAAGGAGCAAAGAGGTGTAATTGTACAATTATGTTCGCTAGATGTTTCCACATCAGAATAATCTATTTCTCCAGATCTCCAAAAAGTCCTTGACAATAATTCCAAGGTATTTGAGACTCCCAAATGTCTCCCACCTATGTGTGATCATGATCATGCTATTCATATGATTCCAAGAAGTGTTCCTCTAAACATGAGGCCGTACAGATATCCCTATGTCCAAAAAAGTGAAATTGAACGTATGGTTGGAGAAATGCTAGAGGCTGGTATAATTCAACCCAGTCAAAGTTCTTTCTCTGCTCCAGTAGTATTGGTGCACAAGATGGATGGATCATGATTCATGTATCCAGATTATAGGGAGCTCAACAAGCTCACTATTAAAGATAAGTTCCCCATTCCTGTCATTGATGGATTACTGGATGAATTGCATGGATCAATTTAGTTCACCAAGTTGGATCCTCATTCAGGATATCATCAAATTAGAATGAATATTGAAGACACTCCAAAAACGACATTTAGAACTCATGAGGGTCATTATGAATTTTCGGTCATGCCTTTTGGCCTTACCAATGCACCTTCAACATTTCAAGGTTTGATGAATTCAATTTTCAAAACATTCCTTAGAAAATTTGTGTTAGTATTTTATGATGATATACTAATCTACAACAAGTCTTGGAAGGATCATGTTAAACATGTTGACAGGGTGCTACAACTCTTGGAGGAGAAACAATTATATGCAAAAAGATTGAAATGTTTCTTTGGAGTCTAGGAGGTGGAATATTTGGGTCATATTGTATCTCATGAAGGAGTTAAGGTAGACCCTAGAAAAATTAAAGCCATTAAGGAATGGAAAATCCCCACATCCATAAAGCATCTGCAAGGATTTCTTGGGCAGCACCTCTAACAACATTATTGAAGAAATATGCATTTTCATGGACTCCGGAAGCAACAAAGGCCTTTGAACATCTTAAGAGGTAATGTGCCAAGCACCGGTCTTAGCTACACCGGACTTCACAAAAACCTTTATTATCGAATGGGATGCTTCAGGAAATTGAATTGGTGCTATTCTGATGCAAGATGAAAGACCCATTGCTTTTGAAAGTCATCCAATCGAGGGAAAGTTTTTAAGCAAAGCTATTTATGAGAAGGAAATGTTGGCAATACTCCATGCACTTAAGAAATGGCGACCCTACCTAATGGGAAGACACTTCAAGGTAAAAACGGATCATGATAGCCTTAAATACTTTTTAGAACAAAGACTATCCTCTGAAGAGCAACAAAAGTGGGTCTCAAAGATGTTGGATTATGACTTTGAAATCATCTACAAAAAAGGGAAGCAAAATGTGGTGGCAGATGCACTCTCAAGAAAGGATGAGGATGTGGAAGCCTTGTTGTGCGCCATTTCTATTATCCAAGTAGATTGGATGAATGAAGCGTTGGCATTATGTTTTCTGGTATGACTGTATGTTACAGATGTTGTACTTGATGGCAACTCCAGTGGCAAGGCTCTCAGTTTGTTGAAATTAAGAAAGACGCAGGAAACCAGTTCAGAAGGTGCGTACCCGCAGGTACACCATGCCGGGTCCGCGTCCGAAGACGCAGGGCAACCGTTCAGGGGGTGCGTCCACCCAGTGCACACATTTCAAGGCAGAGAAAAAGCACGTGGGGGTTTCTTGTGTGGTTTCTAGCCGACGGTTTTTGTGTTTCTATGGTGTCGGCCCGCGGTATTGTTCCATGTTTTGAGGAGGAGCTTGCCTATATAAAGCAAGGAGATCATTTGGCTAAGTGTGTCTTGCCTTGTGGAATATCTTATTGGGTCAGATCTGGTCTAGATCTAAAAGGCGAATCTACTGAAGGACTAAGATCTCTTTGGCGCAAGATCATATCTGTAGATCTGACTGTTTGGGTTACACTTAAGGTCTTGAAATCATTCATACCCAAAGGGATGCAGGTACAGTGAAAGTAAAGCGCGCCGGGACGTAGTACAGAGTTCGGAGACCTGCGCCGAGACGCAGGGCAGACGAAGTTCAGGTGCGTCTGGGACGCAGCTCAGTGACAATAGATCTGCGTGGGGACGCAGAGCGATCAAGGTTCAGGTGCGTCTCTGAAGTAGAAGGACGCGGCGCGATTGTGTTTTTGGGTGCGTCCCTGAAGCAACAGAACGCTGAGCAGTTGAAGGAACAGTGCGTGGGTACGCAGCGCAGCAGAAGGATATCTGCGTGTGGACGCAGAGTAGCAGAAGGTGAACTGCGTCTGGTCGCAGGCCACAGAAAGAAAAGCGGCGTCTGGTCGCAGGTCACAGAAAGAAAAACTGCGTCTATGTCTTAAGATGTTCTGTTGATTGAATTTCTCTGTTGATAAGGTGTTCTGGGTTAGTTCTGTTATTGCTGATCTGATATCTGTAGTGGTCTGTAACTGTTATGTATTTATTGATCATCTGATGCTTCATGAAAAGAAGTAGGGGGTTGTAGCTCCCTTCCAGGAGTAGACTGGAAAACGAGAGAGAGAGAGTTGTAGCTCTCTGCAGGTTGCAGCCTGCGTACTGGTAAAGGACTGCACCAGTACAAAATCATTGTAAAAGAAGTTTCTAAATTGAAAGAAGATAGAGACATATTGCAGCAGGTGGTTTTCACCCACATTGGGTTTCCACCTTACATCTTGTGTTCTTTGGTGTGACTATCTGTTTTTCATGCTCATTATTTTATGGTACTGACATGCTAAAATAATTCAAAGATCAAATAAGGAAGATTTATTAAATTGCTAGATAATACTGATTCACCCCCCCTCTCAGTATTATTTCCAACAATTGGTATCAGAGCCGGTCCTTCAGAAAAGCTTGATCGCTTGAAGGTAGATCGTTCATCATGAGCAACTATGAGAGAGAAGCATCAATCAGGCCACCAATTTTTGATGGGACAAACTTCAATTATTGGAAGGTAAGAGTTACTGCATATCTTCAATCTCTTGGTACAGAAGTTTGGGACATTGTAGAAACAGGCTATGCTTTTCCTTCAGCTACTCCTACAGATCCAGCTGAGAAAAAGAAGTATGAAACAAATGCAAAAGCAGTCAGTACTCTATTAGGAAGTATATCCCAAACAGAATTCATGAAGGTAATGCACTTCAAATCAGCAAAAGAGATATGGGACAAAATGATCACGAGCTATGAAGGAGATGAACAGGTAAAACAAGCTAAACTTCAAACTCTCAGGATTCAATATGAGACTCTCAAGATGTATAATGATGAAAGTGTGGCTAATTATTTTCTTCGGGTAGATGAGATTGTTAATTGTATGAAAAATTTGGGTGAAGAAATAAAAGAGGCTATAGTAGTTCAAAAGATTCTAAGATCATTATCCCCCAAGTTTGAATCTAAAGTATCTGCAATAGAAGAAAAGGAAAATCTCCGTGTTCTCACTATGTCTCAGCTACATGGAATTCTAACTGCTTATGAAATGAGAAAGGGAGGTCCATCAGACAGAAGGGAAGCTGCTTTTAAGGCATCAGGCAAAGAAGATTACTATGAAGCAAGCCATGTTCCAGAAGAAGAGGAAGAAGAATCAAATTTTGTCAGAAATCTTCAAAGGGGTTCTGGAAGGTTCAGAGGTAAGCTACCTTTCAAATGCTTTGCTTGTGGAAGAGTAGGTCATTATGCTGCAAAATGTCCTTATAAGGATAAAGGAAAGGAACCTGCTAGATGGAACAAGAAACAAAGTGCAAATAAGAAAAGCTACTACACCCATGAAGATAGTGATGGTCTATCAAACAGTGATGAAGATGAACGAGGTAATGAATATAAGTTATTAATGGCATTTGAAGATGATGATTATATGGATGCTATAGATGTGGATAACCTTTATGATGAAATCACTAGACTCAAGAGATGTATAGAAGAAAAGAATGTGATCATTGATACTCTACAATTTCAAATTGATGAAAAGGAAAAACATCTTGAAAAACTAGAAGGAGAAATTGTTGGTCTTAGAAAAGAGATTGAGAAAACAAAAGCTATTAATCTTAAGTTTGTCAAAGGATCTGAAACTTTGGATAAGATTATCAATGTGCAGCGGTCTCCTCTAAACAAGACAGGTCTGGGCTACAATGGAGAAACCTCTCAAGCATCCACCTCAAAGAGTTATCTTGATGCAGCAAGAAGAAATGAGCAAAAGAACAATGAAGATCATCAGGTAAAGCAAGGACGAATTACAAACAGAAACTATCAAGGGCAATCCATCTTAAGGATGAACCAGTCACAGGTAAAATCTTCTCAATTTGGTCCAAGAATAGATGAATATAGAAATTACAATCAGTTGGCTGGTAGATTCGATAACCGCAGAAGTTTCTTCAATGGACAATGCTTTTCTTGTCATAACTTTGGCCACAAAGCAGCTCAATGTGTTGCATATAAAACAATCATGACTAGGGAAGCTCAAAAACAAAGAAGCATGACAGGGATGACAAAAAGGACCTATAACAACTTTTCAGTTCTTGAAAATGAAGTCGAATGTTCTATTTGCAATAACTTTGGTCATGAAGAATCTGAATGCAGGAGCAGGTTTCAGCAGAAAAAGGAGCAAGCCTCAAGCACCAAAACATGGAGAATAAAGGAACCTCAAACAGAAAGATGTGGAATAGCATTTTATGCAGAAGGACAGGAAAATCTATGGTACATTGACAGTGGATGTTCGAAGCATATGACAGGTGATAAAGAAAAACTTGAATCTTATTCTGCTCTAGAAAAAGGAAAGAAAGTCTCTTTTGGAAATGATACTCCTGCAACCATAAAAGGAAAAGGCATTGCTCAGTTAAAAGAAAAGGTCAAAGCTGGAAATGTTTTGTATGTTGATGGATTGAAGCATAATCTTCTAAGTGTCAGCCAGATGTGTGATCAAAGAACCGAGGTTATTTTCAGATCAAATGGATGTCTTGTTCGTGATCTTGATACAGGTAAAACAGTACTCAAAGGAAAAAGAACTCCAAATAATCTGTACATATTTGAAGAAGGACAACAACAATGCTATCTGAGCAAGGATGAAGAGCACTGGTTATGGCATCGAAGGTTGGGACATCTAAGCTTCTCACAAATAAGGAAAGCATGCAAATATCAGGCAGTTCGTGATCTTCCAGATATCAAAATTCCTGACAACACCATATGCAGATCATGTCAGTTTGGAAAACAAACCAGAACTAACTTTCCAGAGAAAGAAGGATCAGCTAGCATGCCTCTTGAGCTAGTACATACAGATACATGTGGTCCATTCAGGAAAAGAACACCTAGAGGAGAGGAATACTTGATATTATTTATTGACGATTTCTCCAGGTTTGTCTGGTTAGGACTTATGAAGCACAAAGATGAAGCATTCGAAAAATTCAAATCCTTCAAAGCCTTGGTTGAAAATGAATCAAGTCACAAAATTAAGTGCCTCAGATCCGACAGAGGTGGGTAATTTACTTCAAATGAATTTTTCGATTTCTGTGATGAACATGGGATAAGGAGAGAATTCTCTACAGCTAGAACTCCTCAGCAAAATGGAGTTGTTGAAAGAATGAACAGAACAATCCAACAAATGGCTCGTGCTATGCTTGATGAATCAGGAACTCCCGCAACTTTCTGGGGTGAAGCTGCACATGCTGCGGTTGTTATTCTCAACAAAACAAATGTTCGGGTGAACAGCACTCAAACTCCTCATGAGCTTTGGAGTGGCAGAACTCCTTCGGTAAAACACTTCAAAATCTTTGGAAGCAAATGCTATATCAAGAATACTGATGAACAGCTTGGCAAACTTGAACCTAGAGCAGATGAAGGCATTCTTCTTGGCTATTCTCCACATAGCAAAGCATACAAATGCTACAATAAAAGACTTGGCAGAATTGTTGACAGCATTGATGTAGTGGTTGATGAGAAGGGATACATGCCTAGGCAAGTACATCATGAAGATATAGAAGAAGATGAAGGCTACTCTCAAAGACAGAATAATGAAGAAGAAGAACCCCAAGGAGAACCTCAAGAAGAACCAGAGGAGCAAACAAGAATAGAAGAGAAAACTCCATCCAGATATGTTCAGAAGAATCATCCAGAATCTCAGATTGTGGGGCAGAAAGAAGCAGGTGTACAAACAAGAAGAACAGTTGCAGAAGCCTCAAGCTATTTGGCATTACTCTCCTCTACTGAACCACAAAATGTGAAAGAAGCATGCAAAGATGAATGTTGGGTGAAAGCAATGGATGAAGAACTTGAGCAAATCGAAAAGAACAACACTTGGGAGCTGGTTCCTAGACCAAAGGATAAGAATGTTATCGGAACAAAGTGGGTCTTCAAAAATAAATTGAATGAAAATGGAGAAGTAATTAGAAACAAAACCAGACTTGTTTGTAAAGGGTATGCGCAGCAAGAAGGAATAGACTTTGAAGAAACTTTTGCTCCTGTTGCAAGACTTGAGGCCATCCGAATGTTCCTTGCTCTCTCAAGTTTTCAAAACTTCAAAGTATTTCAAATGGACGTGAAATCAGCCTTTCTAAATGGAGACTTGGAAGAAGAAGTGTACATTGAACAGCCAGATGGGTTCATTCTTGGAAATGATCCAAATCTTGTATGCAGATTGAAAAAGGCTCTCTATGGTCTCAAACAAGCTCCAAGGGCTTGGTACTACCGGTTGGACAAATATCTTCATCAACAAGGTTTTTCAAAAGCTTCAGCAGATAGCAATCTGTATATAAAAGTTGAAAATGACAAATTGCTAATACTTGTTGTGTATGTAGATGACATTATTTTTGGCAGCAATGAAGAAGCTATGAGTCAAAGCTTTGCCTCGGTCATGCAGAAAGAATTTGAAATGTCCTTGCTAGGAGAACTGACATATTTCCTTGGTTTGCAAATCCAACAAAAGGAAGGAGGAATCTTTTTATCTCAAACCAAGTATCTCAAACAGATTTTGAAGAAATATGGCATGGAAGATGCAAAACCTGTATGTACACCCATGGTCACAGGATGTAGTCTCAGTGCAAATGATGAATCTGCTGCAGTACATCAACCAACCTACAGATCTATGATTGGAAGTTTACTATATTTGACAGGTACCCGACCGGACATCATGCATGCAGTTGGAATAGTTGGAAGATTTCAGGAAAATCCGAAGGAGACTCATCTTCAGGCAGTAAAGAGAATTTTCAAATATCTTCAAGGGACTCAAAATTATGGCTTATGGTACCCTAGAGATACAGATCTTACTCTTCATGCTTATACAGATGCAGATTGGGCCGGAAGCGTGGATGACAGGAAAAGCACAAGTGGTGGTGTGTTCTTTATGGGTTCCAGACTGGTATCTTGGTTCAGCAAGAAACAGAGTTTGATTGCCTTGTCTACAGCTGAAGCAGAATATGTTGCTGCTGCATCTTGTTGCACCCAACTTCTTTGGATGATGCAGACTTTGCAGGATTTTCAAATCACTTGTACACCACCTATCCCCATCTTATGTGATAACACAAGTGCAATCAGCATCTCAAAGAATCCGGTTATGCATTCAAAAACCAAGCACATACCAATCAAATATCATTTTCTCCGGGAACAAGTGCTTGAACAGAAGGTCAAGTTGGAGTATGTTCCTTCTAAGGAACAAGTGGCTGATATTCTCACCAAACCATTGCCCAGGGACACTTTTGAGTACCTCAGGCAAAAGCTGGGGGTTGTTGATGCATCATCTTATTGTTGAACCTTTTCTGATTGATGGTACAGGTTCAGGGGGAGCATATAATGCATTGTTGGCATTATGGAGGATGGTCAGAAGGAGATCTTGGAAATAGCTGCAATATGTCTCTATCTCTTTCATGGAGGATTATGGTTCTTTGTTACAGATCTGGTTCAGGGGGAGCATGATCTTAGGGGGAGCATACCCTTTGCCCTTGATGTCAAAGGGGGAGAATGAAGCTGAAGTTTGAAAGGTTGCCATCAAGTCCAAAGGGGGAGATTGTTGGCATTATGTTTTCTGGTATGACTGTATGTTACAGATGTTGTACTTGATGGCAACTCCAGTGGCAAGGCTCTCAGTTTGTTGAAAATTAAGAAAGACGCAGGAAACCAGTTCAGAAGGTGCGTACCCGCAGGTACACCATGCCGGGTCCGCGTCCGAAGACGCAGGGCAGCCGTTCAGGGGGTGCGTCCACCCAGTGCACACATTTCAAGGCAGAGAAAAAGCACGTGGGGGTTTCTTGTGTGGTTTCTAGCCGACGGTTTTGTGTTTCTATGGTGTCGGCCCGCGGTATTGTTCCATGTTTTGAGGAGGAGCTTGCCTATATAAAGCAAGGAGATCATTTGGCTAAGTGTGTCTTGTCTTGTGGAATATCTTATTGGGTGAGATCTGGTCTAGATCTAAAAGGCGAATCTACTGAAGGACTGAGATCTCTTTGGCGCAAGATCAGATCTGTAGATCTGACTGTTTGGGTTACACTTAAGGTCTTGAAATCATTCATACCCAAAGGGACGCAGGTACAGTGAAAGGAAAGCGCGCCGGGACGCAGTACAGAGTCCGGAGATCTGCGCCGAGACGCAGGGCAGATGAAGTTCAGGTGCGTCTGGGACGCAGCTCAGTGACAATAGATCTGCGTGGGGACGCAGAGCGATCAAGGTTCAGGTGCGTCTCTGAAGCAGAAGGACGCGGCGCGATTGTGTTTTTGGGTGCGTCCCTGAAGCAACAGAACGCTGAGCAGTTGAAGGAACAGTGCGTGGGTACGCAGCGCAGCAGAAGGATATCTGCGTGTGGACGCAGAGTAGCAGAAGGTGAACTGCGTCTGGTCGCAGGCCACAGAAAGAAAAGCGGCGTCTGGTCGCAGGTCACAGAAAGAAAAACTGCGTCTATGTCTTAAGATGTTCTGTTGATTGAATTTCTCTGTTGATAAGGTTTTCTGGGTTAGTTCTGTTATTGTTGATCTCATATCTGTAGTGGTCTGTAACTGTTATGTATTTATTGATCATCTGATGCTTCATGAAAAGAAGTAGGGGGTTGTAGCTCCCTTCCAGGAGTAGACTGGAAAACGAGAGAGAGAGAGAGTTGTAGCTCTCTGCAGGTTGCAGCCTGCGTACTGGTAAAGGACAGCACCAGTACAAAATCATTGTAAAAGAAGTTTCTAAATTGAAAGAAGATAGAGACATATTGCAGCAGGTGGTTTTCACCCACATTGGGTTTCCACCTTACATCTTGTGTTCTTTGGTGTGACTATCTGTTTTTCATGCTCATTATTTTATGGTACTGACATGCTAAAATAATTCAAAGATCAAATAAGGAAGATTTATTAAATTGCTAGATAATACTGATTCACCCCCCCTCTCAGTATTATTTCCAACATGAAGCAAGGGAGGAATGGAAGAATGAAGAAGAAGTGTGGGCACTTATTCAAATGCTACAACAAGATTCCAGTATGTCTGATACATTTAGCTAGAAAAATGATTCATTATGGTACAAAGATCGCTTATACCTCTGTGATAATTCCCAGCTAAAACAAAATATTCTTATGGAATTACACACTTCTCCCTTAGGAGGGCACTCAGGATTTTTAA
This sequence comes from Pinus tabuliformis, assembly GCA_031772625.1. Taxonomy (NCBI): domain Eukaryota; kingdom Viridiplantae; phylum Streptophyta; class Pinopsida; order Pinales; family Pinaceae; genus Pinus; species Pinus tabuliformis. The sequence goes on from CM062806.1 coordinate 755,508,265, forward strand.
AAACTTACCATAGGGTTAAGAAGGAATTTTTTTGGGATGGCCTTAAATCAGATATTCAAAAGTTTGTGGCGGAATGTTTGGTTTGCCAACAAAATAAAGTTGAAACAATGGAGAGACCGGGTCTATTACAACCTTTATCCATTCCAAGCCAATGTTGGGAGGAGGTTTCAATGGATTTTATCACATGTTTACCCAAGTCTGAGGGAAAGAGTGTCATCATGGTGGTAGTTGACAGACTTACCAAGTATGCACACTTTTGTGCATTATCACATCCATTTAAAGCCAGTACAGTTTCTACTGCATTTATGGAAACAATTCAAAAGCTACATGGAAACCCAAAGATTATTGTAAGTGACAGAGATCCCATTTTCACTGGAATTTTTTAGAGAGAATTATTTTCTTGCCTTGGTACTCAGTTAGCTCATAGCTCATCTTATCATCCTTAATATGATGGGCAAACTGAGATAGTAAACAACTATTTGGAAGGATATCTTCGTTTCTTTGTATCTGATAAACAGACACAATGGGTCAAATGGTTGCCTCTCGCTAAATGGTGGTATAACACTTCCTTCCATACAGCAACAAAAATGACCCCATTTATGGCACTTTATGGATATCAACCACCATCCATCAGATCATATTCAAGAGAAAATTCTAAGGTTCAGGTAGTGGAACATCACATCAAACATCAACGACAAGTCCTCCAACTCTTAAAGGATAACCTCGTGTTGGCACAAAATAGAATGAAACAATTGGCAGATCAACATCGCAGTGAAAGAAGTTTTGATATAGGTGATTGGGTATTTCTATGGCTAAAACCATATAAGCAAATGTCCCTAAAGCAAGCTAAGAAGGATAATAAATTATCACCAAAGTATTATGGTCCATACAAGGTGTTGCAAAATATTGGCACTATGGAATACAAACTGGAGCTTCCTGCAGCTTCTCGATTGCACCCAGTTTTCCATGTTTCATGCTTAAAGAAGGTTATAGGCGACAAGCTCCCAGTTCAAACAATATTGCCAAAACTTGACGAGGAAAGAAAAATTATATTGGAACCAGAAGCAGTCACAGAAACAAGAACTCGACAGCTACGAAATTGATCAATTTCAGAGTATCTTATCAAGTGGAAGAACCTATCCGCTGAAGATTCCACATGGGAGGATGAGAATTTTATGCAGAAGTATCCAAAACTACTCAAGCGTTGAGGACAACACTTTTTTGAAGGAGAGGGGCATGTTGGATCGCTATAATACTAGTGATTACCCCATTACTATTGTAGTTATACCCCTTATTTATATTGTTGTGCCCCTATTACTCGCATATTGTTATTTATGTTCCCCATAGAATCCCTCTATTGTTATTTTTGTGGCTTTAAATTATTATAGTTAGGTCAATTGGACTATATTGTGACTCCTTAGACTCCTATATATAGAAAGGAGGTTTTGTCATTTGAATCATCCAAGAATTTTTCATTTATGTAATGTAAAGGATGTTGCCCCTTCGAAGAGTCTGAATTCTAAGGCGTTGATCTATCTTTTCTATCTTTTCTTGAGCTGATTTCATAATAGAATGGGGCCAATGTTGAATTTCTTCAAATTGTTCATGTATGCATCAAAATTTTACATGTTTAGACTATAAGGAACATGGCTTGAAAATATATGAAGGTTTCAATACTGAAGGATGCTTGACATGCTTACATAATCCTTGAGTTTCTCAGCATTTGCACCAATGTTCAAGATGCAGTCTCATTGTAATCATTCCTCATTCCCATGCATGGAATCTTCGTCAAAACTCTCTTGAAATGTGATGGAACTTCTCACAAAACACCCATCGATAATTTCATCAACTGATGTCACTCGATGAGTAGTGATGGGGATTGATATTTCTTCAATATTTTATTGTATCCATCTAAATTTGACATGGTTAGGCTAGTCGACACCTGCCTTGACAATATGGGAGGGTTTCAAAAATCAAGGACGATTGCTGTCCCCACATAATATTTGAGATCATACAAGTTTGCAATAATATTCATCACGAAATATCATTTTCATCATTTGTCATTCCCATCTATGGAATATTGATCAAGGCTCCATTGAAGAGTCATGGAATGTCTTCCAACATGCCCATCACCAATGTCATGCACTAATGTTGCATGCTGAGAAGTGAATGGGGGAAATGTTGAAATTTCTTCAAAATATTCCTGTATGCAATGTAATTTGACATGGTTAGAATAGGAAAATTCATTTATTGTATGTGAGGGTTTCAATACTCAAGGATGCCTGACATCCCCGCATAATATTTGAGATAGTCAATGTTGTATCAATGTTCATCATGCAATCTCATTTTCATCATTCCAAATTCCCAAATAATTAATATTATTGAAACTCTCTTGAAATGGTGTGGCATGTCTTCCAAAATTCCCATCACCAATTTCATTCATTGAAACTACTCGGTGAGCAATGAATGGGACCAATGTTGAAATTTCTTCAAGTTGTTCTTGTATATGTCAAAATTTGACATAGTTAGACCAGGCACATACATTGACAATATGAGAGTTTTTTAAGGCTCAAGGACATTATTATTGATCATCATTGTCACCATCATCACGTTTTTTATTTCCATCATGTTTAGTGTCCATTTTATCTTTTTATATTCTACTTTGGCTTCCTATTAGGGGTAAAGGGAAATAAGGGCTAATTAGGTATGATATATATGAATAAAAAAAATAATGATTAATGGTTAAAGGTTAGATATTTTAGATGTGTGGGAATAAAATGGTTATGGGTTAAGGTTTTTGGAAGTTAAGTTATTTTGTAAATAGAATCATTGGGGATTGGGGTTTAAGGGTTATGTGGGTCATAGGTTATACAACTAGTTGGATGATAGAAGGTATATGGATTTGGTGTATAAAAGTTATGTGTTATTGGACCCTATAATAATTGGATGGGGATTAAGGGTCCTAGGAGTTTTAAAGGTTGACAATTATACATAATAAGCATTAAAGATGACACTTATAAGTGATTTGGAATTAGGATTAAGTGTTATAATGTGGGGGTGCACAGTTATAGAGTTTATGGGTTACATAAGTTAATGACAAGGGGGTTTATGCATAAAAAAGTTATTGGTTAAAGATTGTATTAAATTAAGGGTTAGTAAAGTTGATGGCTTAATCAGGAAGTATATATAAGTGGTTATTGATTATAGGGTTAGGTGTTATATATTTGGGCTTGTTAAGGTCACTAGCTATAACATTCACCTTACGTGAGTTAATGATTATGAGTGATAAGTGTTATGGTTTGCGAGTTAGGAGAGTTGAATATTATATGGTTTATGGGATATAAGATTAGTACGTGTTCATCACTAAAGACTAGATTATATCTATATATATATATATATATATATATATATATATATATATATATATATATATATATATATATATATATAATATTTTATATGCTACATCGTCTAAGGTAATAAGGGCTTAATCTCATGAGGACATTAGAGGTCATAATGGTTAGGGATTCATGGTTAAAAATTAGGAGTGATAAGGGACTAAGCATTATGAGATATAATATGGGTAACTAATGAGAGCTAATCATGGTTAATTGTTTAATGATAAGTCTTATAATCGATAAAGGCTATACATGTCAAGGGTTATGGGTTAGAGGGTAGGGTTATAAGAATTAGGGGTTTCTAGTTAGAAATATAAAGGCTATAACTTAGGGGTGATACTGGTAAAGAGATTTAGGAGTTAGATGTGGCAAGTGGTAATAGGAGTAAAGGGTGATATAAGCTACATAGAATAGTAGTTAATGTTATGTGTTATTATGCTAAGGTATTACAATGGTTAATTAGGAATTAGGGGTTATTGTTAAGGATTATGTGATTTGGCTGAATGGTTCGATATGTTCTATAGGTTTTGATTTATAGAGATCACTAATTATAGGTTTAATTTCTAGTGAAAAGTGTTTCATGGGTCAAGAGTCATGTGTTGTGGGAAATATGTTAGGGCTTATAGGTGATAGGAATTAAAGGTGGGAAATTACCATGGGTTATGTTTTATAGATGTTACCATATATGGGTTCTAGTGGTTCATATTTAGCAAGTATGGGGATTAAAGATTGTGGGTTAGCTATTAAGGTTTACAGGGGATAAAGATAAGGTTTATAAGGTCACACATTGAGGTTTATTAGGATTTATATATGCTTGGACTATGGGATAGATGGATTAATGATTATATGGGCCAGAAAATAGGGGTTTTGAATTACGTGTTAGGGTTATTAGGGTAATATGTCAAGGGTTAGGGGTATTTTAACGAGTTATCAGTTGAGTATGTATAAGGGTTGTGATTTTTCATAGTGTAAGGATTATAAGTTAATATAGCAGTTATTAGCTATAGTGGATATAATAATTTAGGAACTTTTGTTATTAATTCCAAGTCCAAAGGACATATGCACTTAGGGATATGGGTTATTTGGTTTATGGTTTAAAAAGGAAAAGGCTTTGGACGTGTCATAGAGGTTATGGGTTAGGGAATATAGGAGTTATATAATATGATTGTATATAGGATTAGGTTATGGATCATATATGTTCCTAGTTAATAAGTATAGTTGGAATGACTAAGAATTTATTAGTCTTAATGGTTACATTTCAAGAGTTAAGGGTGATAGGGATATGCTTTTTGGGATATATTTTTTATGGTTACAAGCTATATTAGATAATATATGTTTGAGGTTTAAATTAGTAGTGTTAATGGTTATAGGGGCTTGGGATTATATTTTTTATGCGTTATACAATTTAGGGTTGATAAGCCTTGGACATTGTTGGGTCATGGGATAGTAATCTTTTTCATACTTATTTTCCTATTTCCTTTATCCCTTTTTGACCAACAAGACCATATATTATTATTTTGATAGACCTTATTCACCTAAGTACTCTGTTTTTCAATTGTCACTCTCTTAGTCCAACTCTACATATAATATGACATTAGAACTACTATCTTAGGCTTACTTTTATCATAAAACTAGCATATGGGACGTTTTAGGTTTGAATGGTATGTTGAAGCTTTCTGTTATAGGATTACATTTCAGTTCCTTTACCGATTTGGATTAATTAAGGTTCCAAGAGCTATTGTTGTTACATAAACAATTGCTTAAGCACGTGTTGCCTTACCTAATTAGACAATATCTAGCAAATATCGGGACCCTCCTACTATGCATGTTATTGGAAAACTATTCAATGTAATATTGGAAATAATGCGCCTAGAAAGTATGAGGACTCTGGGAACCCCACTGTAACTATAAATATCGGTCGAATAATTCCTCCTAATACATTAATTGATTTAGGGGTTGCTATGAATATACTATTGATAATATGAACACATATAGTCTGATGTACTCTTTACTGCTAATACCGTATTTGTGGTTGTATTATAAATCTTCATCACAAGACACAAATAAAATTTAATCATTGAATTTGAACAACAAAGTAGCTGTCACAACATTTAGTTATACAGTACAATGACATTTTGATGGTAAGTTAAGCATAGGTATGCATCATTTTCCAATTATCTGTGGATTTTTTACTTGAGAAGCAATGAACATGACAATATGTACACATGTCGAGGACGACTGCCACAATAAGATGGCAGGGAGGAGTGTACAATTTAAATGATGCGTGATGATTTCACCTAAATGTTTTTGGGTAATTAATACATATCTCACCTTGCCATACCACTACATAATCATACCATTATGACATTATTACTTTTTAATATTACACCTATATAGCTATAATCGTTATAACCAATAATTGTTCATTATTATTAAGTTTTTTTCTTTATTATTCATGTTGTTACATCTGGAGATCAATTAAATCTTTCAAAAAGTAATTTTGTTTTAAAAGTTATAAATTGGTAGTAAGGAGGAGTAACCCTCGATAATTCCAACAACTTGACATTATCCCATCAGCAAGGATTTGTGCATGTTAAAGCAAATTTGTAACAAGTTCCTAGGAGTGTTGAGTAGTGTGGTTGTGAGTAGCTATGGGTGGAGAAATTCTTAGAAACGAATATGACTTTGTTATTGTGTTGTTCCAACATTTGGAATCATTGAAAATGTTTCGAATGTATAGATGGTTGAGTTATTTTGAAAAATTATAGGGTATCATTGAATTGGTCACTTTAGAATTTTCCCAAGCCTTAGTTGAACAATACTATGTGGTCATGGGATTCATTTTTTTTTTTCTTTTACAGAAGAAGTTATTGAAAAATTTATAGGGATACGTAGGATAGGAGATTGGTGGTTCTCAAGGAAAGTGGCCAATATAGAAGCTAAGGCCATGCTCTTACAAGAGGGAGAAGAATTGAGGTACAAGGGAAGTGGTTTTGATAGAAAATATCTTCCTCACCCTTGGGATGATGTAGATCTCTTCATCCAAAAATTCATTACTTATGAGGGTTTTTGTGTGAGTATTTTCAATTATCAGTATCAATTTCCAACACATCTAAGGATAAGCCAATTGATTAATTTACCATGCTACTTAATGAAGTCATTACAAAACATAACAGAGGCTGTAAAAGAAGAAAAACATCGAGGAACTTGACTCACTAACCATGTGATCATTAAATTAACCATCATGCATTCATTGTGGAGAAAATGGAGCTTGTGGCATGGTTTGATAATGAGACCTTATGCTAGTGCAAGGGAAAAGAATGAAGAGACTATTGAGGAAACACTTATTACTCAAGAAACACCTAGGGATGAAAAAATCCCAAGTATTAAAGAAACACCCAACATTGAAACAACACATGTTACTAAAACTAATACATCTTATAGGATAAAGACAACCGCAACCTATAAGTGGAGTAGGGCTAATACACCTCCTATGACTAGTCGATGAAACCCTAAGAGGTGGAGTTTGATTAGAATGACCTTTAGATCATCCTCATAGGGAAAGGGGATGTGGTTAGAAGAACATGTGGGGGTGTATAGCGAGTCATCAGAGGAAAGATAAGGTGGGTGCCCAATTACAGAGGAAGCATTAGAGGAAGAAACTGTTGGAACAACAACTATGCTTGAAACTAGAGTTGAGGAAGTGAAGAACCCTAAAGAGACGAGGGGAGTATCAGAAAAGGTAAACGTGTAGAAACGAAAATTTAAAAGGATAATTGTTGGGAGAACCCCTAGAAAAGGGCATGGGTAGCTATTATATGAGAAGAGACTCAAAAACCTACTACTACGATTGCAGAGGAATATTTTGATACAACTGGACCTGTTCTATTTGAGGAGAAATGAGATAAAGAAAAGTATGAGAAGTATACTAATTAAGGCTCCTATACATCTATAATCTTGGATTCTACTCCAGAACCTCAACAAGAACTAAAGAAACAATAAGAAATATAATGACCAGTAATCAAAGAGAAAAGAAAACGACAAGAAGTTGTTACCTCATCTAGTAAGATGGAAGTTGACACTCATTCAAATTGAAAATATATCAGAAGAGACTTAAAAACGTACTGCTACAGTTGACGGGGAGTGTGCTAATACATCTAGACCTAATGGGTTTGAGAAGGAATGGGACAAAGAAAATCAAGAGCGGTATGCAGAAGAATGACCTTATACATCTAAAATCCCAATTGTTACACCAAAGCCTGAACAAAAAACAAATAAAAAGTAGGACATAAAAGAACTAATAACATAAGAGCAGACAAAAGAACAAGAGGCCTTTACTTCACTATGTAAGATAAAAATTCAACCTCTCATTCAAATTGAAAATTTGAGAAAGGAAAACGAGCAATTAAGGAGACAACTTGGTTTTCTTAAACAAAATCTTCATTTTAAAATGATATTGGACTGGGTATGTTGGAAGAGGTAATATAAATGGCATCTTCTATTGTCTTAGGAAAACTTTGTAAGGGATATCGACAAATTCTTTATGAAGCAGAAATCATAGAAACAATTATTGTTTCATCAAGAGTGCGGGTGCGGGAGAAGGAAGAACAATTTTAACCTACTATTTTATAGGAACCTATTGATGATGCTGACGTTACACAATAACTAACAGATAAAGAAAAGAAGGAAGATTAAAAACAATATACTATTCCATGAGAACCTATTTACAATGTTGGTGTTACACAACTACCAACAGCTAAAAAAAATTGGAATAAAAATAAAAATATTAGTGTTCGAAAAGAAGTTATGGATGATGTTATTGTTACACAAGAACCAGTAGTTGAGATAAAGCAACAGGAGGAGGAAGGGGATCAAAAATTGCATGATGAGACAACATCTGAAACAACACACGTTAAATCCAAATATTTGATGAGGACAATAGAGAAATGGGATAAAATTGGTGTTCTTTCCCAAGGATAAAGTCATTTTTAAAAAAAATCATGCACAAATGGTCAATAAGCATAAGAGTGAGTGGCCTGTGAAATTAATAGTTTAATATTTTGTAAAAACTTAGGAGAGGAATCAAGAAATGAAGTAGGTGAAGGAATTGCGAGGACAACTTAAGTTGTTAAAACAAGAAAAGGAGTTCGTCTATGATGTAATTAATTGTTTAATGTGTGGAAGGCTTCCTTCTCATTCCTACTCTTTATACTTACAAGAAAAACATTACATCTTCCAATAAAAATCCCTTAAGTAAAAGTGACCATATAAAAAAAATAAAGTACTTGAGAATTCTAGGAAAGCTTTCAAAGTGTAATTTCTCATGATAACATTTGTTGTATCATTTTTACCTTTGTGATCTCACTTGATTTTAAATATCAATCATTTAATTTGACACCCTATGTTGGAGATGTAAAACTAAGGGATTTTATGCATTTTATGCAAAATCATATAGGATAGAAAGCTTCCTGTGATATTGTAACAACTAATGAGGGATGGGTATAACTATATATTTGTGGAGAACCTGGTTTAGCTAATACTATTGCACATACATAGAATAAAATATTCTAGTTCCTAGCCATGAAGACACTACTGGTGGATCATCAAGAATCAGTTCTACGGAGATGCCAAAGAAATCCAAGGAATGAGAATCGGTTCCTTGGAAGGAAGCAAGTTGAGATGGGATATTTCCTTACCATAACTGTAGGAGGGATATGCGTATTGTTATCAGGATTTTGAGCAGGAACTTTCCAGATTTCATTAGTATGTTGATTGTATTATGAGGAGTGGTGCAGGCTGGATAAGACATAGATTGAAGTTTTCTCTTTCTTGGTTACCCACCAATCTGAATCAACCTGTATATAATTTTACTAATAAGATTTGGGAGGTAGAATTTGTTACTTTTTAAGGGTATAGGGTCAGATGTCAAGATATGATATAAACTTACAACCTCACACAACTTGACTCTTAGAACGTTAGGCATCAGTGACATGAATCCGCATGAGGACATGTAGAAGATTAAGTTGGGGGGAGATGTTGGGTTACAAAATTGTCATATTCTTCCTACCTATTTTCATACTTCATTTATCCTTTTTTGACTAATAGGACCATATCCTATTACTATACAACCCTTATTCACCTAAGTACGTCATTTTTCACTTGTCACTCTCTTAGTTGAATTCTACCTATAATTTGACATTAGAGTTACTATCTTAGGATAATTTTTATCATAAAACTAATGTATAGGCTATTATAGCTTTAGATGGTTTGTTAAATCTTGTTGTCACATGATAACATTTCAGTTCCCCTACGAATTTCGATTAATTAGGGATTCGAGAGTTGTTGTTGTTACACAAACAATTACTTAAGAATGTGCTACCTTTCCTAATCAAATTGGATCTAGTAGCATGTCAAAGTCAAAATAAATAACTCATCACTTGGAGATATTTGTAGCATCGAGATCATGTGGTTGAGATCTTTCTTAACTATATTTTTAATTAAAGGAAATTGTTATAGTTCAACCCCTTCCATGGAAATCATTGTATAATTTTTAAGATATCATTTTATTTTATGACCACATGAGAATCAAAAGACTCTCATGATGATTTTTTCATTGTAATTAAGATCTATAAAAGATAATAATATTTGGACAAAATGGCTAGAGTGAAGAATTTGAGAATATGAGTGCAAAGGGAATGCAACAAAGCTCTATAATCCTGATACTTTTATTAATGCAAATCTCAACTTTGTTGTTCAATAATTTCCTCTAAGTAGTTTGTGTGCTTTTTAGTGCACTAAACCCTACTGAGGAGGAAGGGACCTCCTTCTTAGTAGGGATCATTGGTTAGTTAGAGTGGAATACTTAATTGAATAAATATTTCGCAGCTATGTGATTCTTGTTATTTTTATTGTTACAATTATTTTTATGTGTAATTTAATTAATTGCACTAAGATTTGGAAGGTGTGACAACTTAATTCTTGGACATGTCCCTCAGTTTAGTGTCGAAGTGAATAATTTTCTTTGTTGCTACAATTGAACTTCCTTTAATGTGTGCATATTGAATAAGTGATGGTTTTCAAGAGTGTTGTGAGAGCGTTTGAATGAAATTGTAGCTTATTATGTAGTATTTTTTCACATTGAATCTGTGTAGAGTGTGTAACAACTTTGTTGATTTTTGAGAGTGTGCATGTAATAAATTTGGGTTGAGATTATTTTATACTAGTCATCTTCTCCCTTAGCCTAGACTGTGTATGATAGTATTGCAAAATTTAAATCCTACCTGGATCGATAATAAAATGTATGAGTGGGTTGACCAACACTAAAATGCAAACAATATAAAAATAATGAAGTTAACGAAGTTGCTTGTTCAAATTATTGTGATATACATGCATTAATATTTTATTAACTCCTATGTCCTCACTAACATATGTTGATAAAAATGAATGGAAGAAACATTGAAGTAATACTAATTTTTTTGTCAATAATTCATACCATTTCTTGAATGATTTAATGATATTGCAATAGGTAATTTGTATTAACACAAATAGTACTAAAGCATTTCAATGTTTAGGCCCTAAGAATCTTCATTATTAAACATGGATCACAAATAATTTTGAAAATTTAGATGTCTTCATCATAAACATAATTGTCTACAACAATGTCATCTAGTGTATCATTGTTAATGTGCATATGATCTTTCAAGTAGTTAGTATTATCATCATCCTCATATTGACCTGCATCAGCTTCATCATCATTGAAATCTGATTGTAGGTCATCCATATTGTTACCAGATGCATTTCAATCATCATTTTCTATACCATCCATATTATTGTCTTCCATAACATCATCTAACTCTATATTGTTTTCTTCTTATTCCTGAACATAACCATCTTTAGAATCATTATGGATGTCAATTTCTTCAATGCTATTTTAATATTGGATCATAATGTATGAAAAATATCCATTTTGGGTCAAGAATATCTTCATAGAAAAATACTCAAATATGAAAGGGTACATAAATATGTTAGGTGTATGTTATAATAATCTTATTGATTAATAAACACATGTATGTATTTGAAGTAAACAATGTATTAATAGATTATTGATAATTACCATTTCTTATTTGAGTTAAAGAAATACCTATTCACAATGAATTGGTAGAATCTAAAGCTCCTTATACTCTGGTAGGAACTTTGAGGAATCTATAGAAAACAATCCACTATGGCTATCATGCATTGCTTTCTTATAAAATGCCTCATACCTTATACAATCAAAATACAGCATTTAATAGAGCATTGATTCAAATTAATATTTTCTTGTATTTTCCCAACATATTATAAATTCCATTCGATAATATTCTTATCTTTGGAGCTTGATTGACTGGATTGTTTCAAGTCAACCATGATTCCAAAATTGAACGATCATCTCTTCACATCTAGACATTCTACACAATAATGTCGATCATATGCCCACATTGCTAGATATTTCCTTGCCTATGAAAGATCATTTATTTCAATTAAAAAAGATATAATAACGAATATTAAAATAGTTAATACTGTCAGAAATGTAAGGAAACAAAATTCTGTAGAATTCCAATTGTACCTTTCTTTCACATCCTCTAGACATGTTGATTTCATCTTATGTTATGTTTAAATATATACCTACATGTTCTATTTTATTTTAAATTTGTTCAATAACCCATTCTAGTGTGCAATATTGGCCCCATTCCCCTTGCAGATCAATAGGAAATGTGGTATTCCTTGGATTTAATCTCTTAAGTTGCCTCCTTACTTCTAACACTTCTTCTCTCTCTTTTCATAGAAATAAATCCATTTTTTCATAAAGTCCGTGTGGTACGAAAAAAACTTGTCGATTATAGCACTTTCATATACACCTATTACATTTCAATATGTTTATTTCAAACTCCAAAGGCCATGCTGATAACTTGACAAATAATTACAAAGTAAATTAAAGGTTGCAATAAAAATAACCACAATGATCATGAGTCTACTTACTAATTCATATTTGAACACTATTAAATTGTGTTTTTTGTCTATCAATAATATTTAATGCTCATTCTCCATCCCAGAAGTGTGGCCCATCTTCAAAATCCTTACGAAGTAATTCACTTAGGAATAAAAATATTCATTGAATACATACCCTTGAACCATACAACCCTTTATATCTACCTTTTCTTGGGCATATATTTTTAGCGATTTTATATACCTCTGAAAGAAAAACATCCACCTCATCGATATGACACTATTTAATTCAATGTCATCAAATAGGGGTATAAGTAAGTGGAATTTTAGGTCGATGAAACTTGTAGGGAGCTCCTTCTCAAATACACATACAATTTCAACAATTACCTTTTTCCATCTTGGCACTTCACATTGGTGGACCTTTAGGAAAAATTAGTATGAACCTTTAGGAAAAATTAGAATCCAAGACAATAGCTCTATGTCTCTAACACATGAGCATTCCATACCACATATGTTGTAAATATTGGCAATCGACTTATGTCATTCCTCTAGTCAATAGTTAGACATCAACCACCCCAATTTCTAATGGAACGATATGATGTCAAACACATTTGTCAAAGGTCATTAATTAATATTTTCACACAATAGACTGTAAAAATATATTTAGTACCTAATAAATTTTATCAATAACTGTCAATGATGATATATAATACCTTCATAAAATTAAGAAAATCATGTGTTTTAAATGTTGTGATATGTCCATCAACTCTAAAAGATTTATCTGATGATGACACATAGCTAGTAGGAGTCCTTATTGAGCATATGCCATTTTTTAGTTGGTCTAGCTCTTCCTTCTTCAAAATCCATGGAGCTTCTGCATATTTATTATTTTCCCTGTTTGGCCAAAAATGTTTTCTATCAAATTTGGTATGTGAAAGAGCAATATCTCTCCTCAAAGACAAGGTGTCATTTTCTTTGCATGTTATATGTCGAAAATTGGAATCTGGGAAATTTTTGAAGATTCACACAGGAACAAATAGGTGATATATTAATAGATCCTTCTAGTATTTCAGCTCCTAAAATATGGATTTCCTTTGCATCCTTTCTGACATTTTAATTGCAACTTGTTATGTTTCTTCAATAAAATCGCCCCGATTAAAACAATCTTTCCAAGAGTCCAATTCAACATCTTCATACTAAGTTAAGCCAACTAGCTAGACCCATGATAATGGGAGGGCCTTTATTTTCAAATTTTCCATAAAAGTGACTCTGATGGATGTTTCTAAACCTATAATCTTGTGGTAGAAAAAAATGTTGTTTGTGTCCATACATTTATGTATATCTTTAGAATATCACCCTTAAAATTTTTCTACATATCTTGGACATGCAAATATCACATTTTTTTGAAACCCTGCAATTCAATAAGTAAGTTTAATAACATTAAAGAAGTAGTATAAAATTGAGTATGAAAGTTGGGATGAAAACAAATTATGAGTGTAAATACATACTTTTTTTTTATCTTACCAGAACTAAAACCAAGTCTTGGGAAATCATGAGTAGTCCAACATAGCACACCATAGAACATGAAGAACCTATTTCATCGAGGGTGTGATATGTCATGCATTTTGATGCTTTTCCATAACAGTCGCATCTCATCAATAATAGGCACAAGATAAACATCCATGTTTTTAGCTTGATTCTTTCCTCGAACAATGAGATTCAGCATAAGGTGCTACATTCTAACATTCATCCATGGGGGAATATTTTGTAGTATCAATACAACTGTAAAAACAATATAATTTGAGCTAATGTAAGAGAATGGGAACACTCCATCAATTGAAAGACAAAGCCTGATACTACAGGGGTTCATCTTTGAACTTTATTTTCAATTTTTATTCTATGTGTTTAAATGATTTGGAGTCGGTCAAAATTCACATGAATCCATCTTTAATATAATTCTTTGCATGTCATTACATCAATTGTGAAAGTGATTTTCGAAGAAATATTTTTTCAAGTCTAAGTATAATTTGCATGTGATGCAAAACCTTCTTTGTTACTATAATACCTTGCACATTTGTACGATATCTCTTATATTTATATACATGCCATTATGCCTTGTCCTCGTATTCATATCTATATAAAATTAAATCATTTTTACATCGATTAATTTGTGTATATTCAATCCCCATCTCAACAAACAACTAATGGGACTCTTTGCAAGTTGATGGAAAAACATTCTCTTCAAGAAATATTTTAGTTTTTAGTTCCTTATAAGATTGTCAAAGATTAGATCAATTGAATGTTTTAATTATCATGAACATGTTTGATATCTCAATCTATATTATGAATATCGATATAAAATATATGGTTTTAAAATATTCTTAAAAAAATAAAAACGAAGTTCATGGATGTTTACGAATTGTTTACACCAATTAGAAATGAATTGCAACAAATAGATTTCAATTCACTCTAGTAGGGTGGTGAATCCTTTGTTTGAACAACCATATTGTCGCTTGACTTATAATAATATTAATGTGCATGCTAGTTTTTAGGTTCTACTTTCACCCAATTTGAACACGTGTTTCCTTGTTGCTTGCTTGATGGAGTCTTTTAGGATGTTATCATCAACATTAGGTTGGTAGTAATTACCTTTGTTATCATCGTTATTGTTAACCATATGATGATTATTTCCATCATTGTTAACCTCTAAGAATTTCATTTATTCCTCCATGAATTGTGTTTTCACTATCATGACCATCATCATTAAGGCTAGGTGGCATATCATTGGTGTATGATAATCTCATCATCCATTCAAATTTCTCAGGTGGTAGAGTTCTCTTTAAATACACTATTTTCACCTTTGTATGGTTTAAAGGATGGTTTGGATCATCTTGTCCAGTCAATTTGGATATTGGCTATTCATAGTCATTATTTCATCATCATCTTCTACTTATCAGCAAATTCAACCATTATTTATGTTTGGAAAGAATTGGATAAATCATAAATGTGTTAATTTCAACGATATATAATCAAATATCACTTAACAAATACCATCCCATGTACTATAGTCTTGACCAGTCATATTTTTTAGAGAATTTATTTGTTTTGTCTGGAGGATCCATTGTCATATTATCTTCCACCCACTGTGTTCTTCATGATTTGACAATTTTAGGTCCACTCGCTTGTACATATGTTTTTTTTTCTTTTGCTAGTTGAATGCTTAGGTTATGAACTTGCACCAATCTCCATCTGAAATATGAAAAACATGAATTAATTTATTTCAAGATTGGATAATACACTATAAATTCTAATAATAATGTGAAAAATGATGGAGATATCACAAAATTCTTCCTAAGTTAAGTCAAAATTTGATTTCCAGATGTCCCGCGACATCCATTGCGTCCCTACTTCATATTAGACCATTTGTTTCCATGGAATCATCCTTCCCCTATAATAAATAACATATTCAATGTTGTTTAGTACACTAATTATATTATTTCATTAAATATTCTATCCAACACAAAACCTCACTTTACTCATATATTTGACATATTGATATCGCGTTTTGGATTTGAAAAAAAGAATAACATAGTTTATGTAACTTTATCTCGTCTATGTTGCCACATTTTTTAATTCACAAACACAATACACCTTTGGTTAAGTTTGATTTATATTCTTATCTTTTTTGCATATGCATATTCCATATCTGATTCAGTGGCCACCCACTTTTCTCTCATTTATTTAGTAGGTCTACATCATCCACGTCCTTTGTCCATGGCCTCCTCTAGATCCCGTAATACACAAAAATGAAATTAGTCATATATTATCAATTCACTTTTTTTCTCTCCATCCAATTGGCTAAACACATAATAAGTTTAAGCATAGCTAGTTTTCAATGCACCTTTCTAACTAAAATGCCCCTATTTTCAATATATACCCTTTTTGTTAATTTCTACTCCCAATATGGTGACATGACACAACTCTTACAAGTATTAGATAAGGATTATGATAAATAATGGAATACTTTTTCTTTTTTTCATATTTTCATTAAACATAATTTTAAACCACTAAATATCTGTATTTTTGTATATTAAAAAAAAATATTTGAACCTATATGTTAGAGAATATATTATTTTAAATTTTGAATTTTTAATACCTTTAAATGAACTCAATATATAATATAATAACTAGTATAAGTTAAATTATTGATGAGATATATCTCCAATGCCACTATCCATGCTATAAAGGGGTAAAGAGTGAGTTGTGGGATTGAAAATGATTGTGTCACATGTATGCATAATCAGTAAGCGACACAAACTTTAAAGGTTAAAATGTGTGTATGTGATTATAAATAGTGGATTGTTACTTTACGAGTCATTGGATATTAAAATAAAAAGTTTGAAATCACACAAAATTTGGCTTTTGGGAGTCACAAAATAAATTTATGCATCTCATTCACTCCATATTAGAGAAAATAATCAAACACCTATCCATCCATTTTGCATTACTTCTATTTAATATAGTTAGAGGGAAGGGAGAAAAATGTAGGGAGAAAAGAGAAGGGATTTTCTATAGCTTGAAGGAAAAAAAAAAATCACCATATGATGCCAAAAAATGTCAAGTAGTAAAGGGAAATGAGAAGAGGGATCTAATTCTTTCCATAATGAAGTATTTTATTCTAAATTTATAGATTTCTATATGTTTCCATTTCTTTTTTGAATTTTATTTTTTAGTTTTTAATTTCAAAATTATAAAGGAAGAAATTAGGGTTTATTTTTCTATTTATAAATTTAAAATAAAAATTTGATTGTACATATGTAGGGACTTCATAGTGAAAATATGAAAGACGCAATGGCTTCTATATCAGAGGTAGAAGAAGTGAAAACTATAGAATATACGGACTTGTGTATGCCTTCAAAATTCATAGAAGAATGATCTAGTAAAGGAACTGAAACAATCCAACCAAGGAAACCTTGTCAAATGGAATTGATTGATTCCCCGTTGACTCTTGGATTCAGAAAAAGATCTAGGAAAAAATCAATCACAATGACCTCTATGAATGTGGTAGAGGGTATAGAGAGATCAAATGTCCTAGCCACTCTTGGGACAAGGGTTACTTCCACCACTAGTAAATGTTATGCATCTTACATTAGTGCATACAAAACTGAGGTACAATAAGATGTTTTTTCTAGGAATATCAAAATGAAAAATATCGGGAAATTATTCAATCATAGGTTGAAGGAATCATGCCTTCGATGCTTCTAAGAGCATCTACATCTTCCATTACAAAATATACCCATGCACCTTGAAAAGGTATTCATCCATGACATGATGACTAAATTTGGTACAGGCTAGTTAGTAAGTACATAAAAGAACAAGTGACTCAAAATTGCAACAGATTCTGTTGCAACCAAATGAAAAAGATAAAACAAATGCCTCCCAGTATGAGCACAAAAAGAATGTGAAATGATGTAAGCATCAAGGTATGGATAGAGATCATGAAATAATATGATAGAGCATATGCATGGAGCAAATTGAAAGAGGAAAGAAAACATGTATATAATTTTTGTCATAAGATTATTTCAAATTCATTAAATGTTTTTTTATATTTTACTTGTAGACAATTAAATTGAATTAGTTTATGTTTCAGGACAAGGCCTCAAAGGTCAAGCTTTCCAGATATCATGCCACACTTCACAGTGGCCAAACAGGCTTAGATGCCTTAATGTGAAAATTTGTAAGTATACTTAATATTTGAAATTATATATATTTTTTAATTTTGTACAAAAAAGTAAATGATTGGATATTATTTACTCTAACTAGTCCATATTGGCCATTATCCATTACAATTGGAATTATATATGATACAAGACAAAGGGTGGCCTGATTTTGTTATATGGATGGAGAATATAGTATCATTGTTTGACCTTCAATAACTTAGTTGGATATTGTTATGTTAATATTTGAATTTTGATTTCTAGTGTTGATTTGTTTATTATTTGTGCAATGAGTTAATTGGTGCTCCCATGAGTCATAACACCCTTATAAATCACCAACCTTACATTATGATCAAGTCCTTAGAAATAAATATGTAATCATGGCTTTATCAAGTCCTTTGCCAAAAACCTTAGGCCAAAGGAGAGATGCAATACCATGTAATACATAACCTGTAGACAAAAAACTAGATTACATGGTATTGATTATGGGTACTTGGGTTGAGCGCACATTACATGGGATTGCTTATGGGCCTAAGATAAATGTGTTGAGGAGCATGTGATGATTTTCTTGGAGAGCAAGAATTCTTGTTATTAAGAGAACTTAACACTTGCAACCAATGCTTAGAGAGCACACCACCCAAGGATTGGTCTCTTAATGTGTATACCTTGGGGAGAGAGAAATTCACTTAGAGACCTTATCGAGTGCATTAAATTAGATTTCTTGTGTAATTATTACACTTTACCAATGTTTTCATCTGCCACCTACTCTATTTTTAGGTAAGAGAATGTATTTGTCTACATTGTACTCATTATTCCATTTATATGATTGTCATGGAAAATTCTTAGTGCCCGTGTGATGCAATAAGGGAAGACCTAAAGTTTGTGACCTAAACCATAGAGAAGAAATGAAGTTGAATGCTAGCACTAGGGTTGATCTTGAGTCTTATAACTTGTCGTAGAAATTATTTCCCATATGGTAGGATGAAGGGTGTACTGACGTCTAAAACATTTGTTTTGTATCTCTCTCTCTCTCTCTCTCTCTCTCTCTCTCTCTCTCTCTCTATATATCTATCTATCTCTATCTATCTATATATATATATATATATATATATATATATATATATATATATATATATATATATATATATATATATATATATATATATATATATATATATATATATATATCAAATGAATTAAGCATAAAGTAGGGACATGGATATTGGAATAAGAACATTTATGATGTAGGTCTGTGTTGGAACTTGTTTGAACTTTGATGGCTTGGTTTGAAAGAAAGGACCTGAAACTATTTAGGACATTTCCTATTTTATTCCTATGGGGAGTATAGTTAGCATACAACTTGGTGAATTTTCAAAACATAACTCTTCCTACATTATGTACTATAGTACAAGTATGCTCACTATTTCGGCCCTATCGAAACCTTATTAATCTTGAAACAACTAGAAAGGTGGGGTAGATGCAATGTGAACAAGTATTTAGATAGAGTAATGAATAAATTCAACTGGCCTACTTATCTATGATTACAACCTTTAAAATTGATCTTGTAGTATAGAGAGATGAACATAAATAATTTCTAGGTTTAAAGCATAGGGATAAACAAAATCCTATGCATTATATCTACAAGGGAGAGCATGAAATGGAAGAAAATAAGATGCAAAAACTGTAGAGTTCTTCCTTAATGTTTCTTAGATAAAAGTCATAGGTATCTCAATAATGTTCACAACATTGACAAATTTGTTAATCATTAGAGAAATTTTGATGTCTAAAATGGGCATCCTAATGAATATTATAAAATAATAAAATAATATTAGATTACATCATCAAAATTTATAAGGAAAAAAGAAAAAACTATTTTTTCAAATCGTATTTTCGACTTATCTCCCTATGGTTCAACACAATGTTTTAGCATGAGAAATCATTAGATGTGAATTTTAATTCCTAATCCAAAGTTTACCTATGTTACATATTTCCAATGAACCCTGCTACATGAAAAATGAGAAATACCCTAAAATATGTTATTGCAATAATTCTTTTCATGTACTTCTTATTTTTCCTATAGCAAGGTCCATTGAAAGTATGCAACATGGGTACTCCGATAAGAAGTCAAATTATGTATCCAACGAGTTCTCCCACTTGAAATTTTAGTAAAACCATAGGGATATAAGTTTAAAATACGAGTTGAAAAAGTTACTCTTTATTTTTCTATTTTTTAATCTTTTCACTATATTACTCTAGAAAGTGGTGAATAATCCCCCATGGTTGACATCATCATCTCAAATCTTATTTGTTCTTATAAAGTTTGTTTTCCTTATACATTTTATTTTGAGGCCCATTTTTGATCTTAAAATTTCTACAATGGAAAGAAACCAACAACTTCATTAAACATGTATTAGAACATGAATAACACAAATGAAAAGTTAATAAGAAAAGACAACATACTGCAAACATCATATACCAGGAATCATTTGAAACTTCTCCATTAAATTCTAAAAAGATTCGGGGCACACTACACAACAAGATTCAATAAAACTACCCCTTGGAACCCCAAAAGTTATTCAACTAATTTGACCAATTGATCCCACTCTAATTAATCCCACTCTTCATCTACTTGAAAACCAAGATCAATCATTTTCCTATATGATTCAACTACCTCAATATACTTTCCAAATTAAGTTTTTAAAATTAGGAAATGTTTGACTTCATAGCAAATGAAAATATCATTAACTAAGATCTAAAGTAGTTTCTAACCACGGATTTCTCCCTGAATTCCAACAAATTTTGACTTACCTAGTGCTTATCTATTTGATAGTATTTGATATTATTCCTCGTTTACCATTTGACCACGTTCATCCTTGAAGGATGGAATACCATTCTATTGGAGAATATAAAATTTCCTGTAAAATCTTTTAATTTGCACTTGTAAATTTTCACATTTATCTTTTGTCTTTATCATAAGGGTTTTCTTCCTTATAACTTTTGAGGTTTGAATGACTAATTTTGTTCTATCCTGAATTCCAAATTCATCAAGATCTTCTCTTGACATTGTGCTTACGGTTTTAATTATCTGAATATCCTGCACAAGTTTGTTTCTCAGTTCTATTTTTATTTCATCAATTGCTTCCTATTGACTTTATAATAACTCCTCTTGTACTAAAATAATCTCAATATAATAACAAATATTATAAATCAAAGACATAATATCCATCCAGATTCATTCTTTGGTCATTGAAAAACATTGAAAAGTATTATAGCTACTTAAATAGGGCTCAAGTTATTTTTGTAAAGCACTGGTCTTTTGCATGTCAGTTACTAGAGCATTGTTTGAATTTATTTTAGTATCTTCTTATCTCTTCAACTTCTCCTTCAGTTTGTCAAGTTATGCATTCTACAGAATGAGGGAAGATAGTGCCTCTTCCATCTTAAATATATGGTCTTCTACTTAACCAGCTTCTACTTTTGCAATGACTATGTTTCCATCTTCTTCTTTTTCCTTTATCTGTTTCTCCATTTATGTTTCCATTTTTTGTATTTGTATGCTATTTTCAATTATATTATCCAATAGAGAGTTTCTTTTCTTTCTTTAGTTCTCCTACATATTGAGCTAGTGGAACCCCAAAAGTTATTCAACTAATTTGACCAATTGATCCCACTCTAATTAATCCCACTCTTCATCTACTTGAAAACCAAGATCAATCATTTTCGTATATGATTCAGCTACCTAAATATACTTTCCAGATTAAGTTTTTAAAATCAGGAAATGTCCGACTTCATAGCAAATGAAAATATCATTAACTAAGATCTAAAGTAGTTTCTAACCACTGATTTCTCCCTGAATTCCAACAATTTTTGTCTTACCTAGTGCTTATCTATTTGATAGTATTTGATATTATTCCTCATTTACCATTTGACCACGTTCATTCTTGAAGGATGGAATACCCTTCTATTGGAGAATATAAAATTTCCTGTAAAATCTTTTAACTTGCACTTGTAAATTTTCACATTTCTCTTTTGTCTTTATCATAAGGGTTTTATTCCTTATAACTTTTCAAGTTTGAATGACTAATTTTGTTCTATATTGAATTCCAAATTCATCAAGATCTTCTCTTGACATTGTGTTTACGATTTTAATTATCTAAATATCTTGCACAAGTTTGTTTCTGAGTTCTATTTTTATTTAATCAATTGCTTCCTATTCACTTTATAATAACTCCTCTTGTACTAAAGTAATCTCAATATAATAACAAATATTATAAATCAAAGACATAATATCCATCCAGATTCGTTCTTTGGTCCATGACAAATGTTGAAAAGTATTAGAGCTACTTAAATAGTGCTCAAGTTATTTTTGTAAAGCACTGGTCTTTTGCATGTCAGTTACTAGAGCATTGTTTGAACTTATTTTACTATCTTCTTATCTCTTCAACTTCTGCTTCAGTTTGTCAAGTTATGCATTCTACAAAATGAGTTAAGATAGTGCCTCTTCCATCTGATATATAGTGTCTTCTACTTAACCTGCTTCTACTTTTGCAATGACTATGTTTCCATCTCTTCTTTTTCCTTTATCGATTTCTCCATTTATGTTTCCATTTTTTGTATCTGTATGTTATTTTCAATTATAATATGCAATAGAGAGTTTCTTTTATTTCTTTAGTTCTCCTACATATTGAGCTAGTGGAACCCCAAAAGTTATTCAACTAATTTGACCAATTGATCCCACTCTAATTAATCCCACTCTTCATCTAGTTGACAACCAAGATCAATCATTTTCCTATATGATTCACCTACCTCAATATACTTTCCAAATTAAGTTTTTTAAATCACGAAATGTTTGACTTCATAGCAAATGAAAATATCATTAACTAAGATCTAAAGTAGTTTCTAACCACTGATTTCTCCCTAAATTCCAACAAATTTTGACTTACCTAGTGTTTATCTATTTGATAGTATTTGATATTAATCCTCGTTTACCATTTGATCACGTTCATTCTTGAAGGATGGAATACCCTTCTATTGGAGAATATAAAATTTCTTGTAAAATATTTTAATTTGCACTTGTAAATTTTCACATTTCTCTTTTGTCTTTATCATAAGGGTTTTCTTCGTTATAATTTTTGAGGTTTGAATGACTAGTTTTGTTCTATCTTGAATTCCAAATTCATCAAGATCTTCTCTTGACATTGTGTTTACGGTTTTAATTATCTGAATATCCTACGCAAGTTTGTTTCTCAGTTCTATTTTTATTTCATCAATTGCTTCCTATTCACTTTATAATAACTCCTCTTGTACCAAAATAATCTCAATATAATAACAAATATTATAAATCAAAGACATAATATCCATCCAGATTCGTTCTTTGGTCCATGACAAATGTTGAAAAGTATTAGAGCTACTTAAATAGTGCTCAAGTTATTTTTGTAAAGCACTAGTATTTTGCATGTCAGTTACTAGAGCATTGTTTTAATTTATTTTACTATCCTCTTATCTCTTCAACTTCTGCTTCAGTTTGTCAAGTTATGCATTCTACAGAATGAGGGAAGATAGTGCCTCTTCCATCTTATATATAGTGTCTTTTTCTTAACCTTCTTCTACTTTTGCAATCACTATGTTTCCATCTTCTTCTTTTTCCTTTATCAGTTTCTCCATTTATGTTTCCATTTTTTGTATCTGTATGTTATTTTCAATTATAATATGCAATAGAGAGGTTCTTTTATTTCTTTAGTTGTCCTACATATTGAGCTAGTGGAACCCCAAAAATTATTCAACTAATTTGACCAATTGATCCCACTCTAATTAATCCCACTCTTCATCTACTTGACAACCAAGATCAATCATTTTCCTATATGATTTAGCTACCTCAATATACTTTCCAAATTAAGTTTTTAAAATCAGGAAATGTTTGACTTCATAGCAAATGAAAATATCATTAACTAAGATCTAAAGTAGTTTCTAACCACTGATTTCTCCCTGAATTCCAACAAAGTTTGACTTACCTAATGCTTATCTATTTGATAGTATTTGATATTAATCCTCGTTTACCATTTGACCACGTTCATTCTTGAAGGATGGAATACCCTTCTATTGGAGAATATAAAATTTCCTGTGAAATCTTTTAATTTGCACTTGTAAATTTTCACGTTTCTCTTTTGTCTTTATCCTAAGGGTTTTCTTCCTTATAACTTTTGAGGTTTGAATGACTAATTTTGTTCTATCTTGACTTCCAAATTCATCAAGATCTTCTCTTGACATTGTGTTTACGGTTTTAATTATCTGAATATCCTACACAAGTTTGTTTCTCAGTTCTATTTTTATTTCATCAATTGCTTCCTATTCACTTTATAATAACTCCTCTTGTACTAAAATAATCTCAATATAATAACAAACATTGGAAAGTATTAGAGCTACTTAAATAGTGCTCAAGTTATTTTTGTAAAGCACTCGTCTTTTGCATGTCAGTTACTAGAGCATTGTTTGAATTTATTTTAGTATCTTCTTATCTCTTCAACTTTTGCTTCAGTTTGTCAAGTTATGCATTCTACAGAATGAGGGAAGATAGTGCCTCTTCCATCTTATATATAGTGTCTTCTACTTAACCTTCTTCTACTTTTGCAATGACTATGTTTCCATCTTCCTCTTTTTCCTTTATCGGTTTCTCCATTTATGTTTCCATTTTTGTATCTGTATGTTATTTTCAATTATAATATGCAATAGAGAGTTTATTTTATTTCTTCAGTTCTCCTACATATTGAGCTAGTGGATGCTCAATGGTGAGAAATTCAACCTTTTCTTTAGAGATTCGGTATTTGTATCTTTCTTCTAAATAATTTCATGTGAAACATTGATACCATGAGGATCCACCCCTAGGTTTGTAAGCAAATCTTCTAAAGATTTAATTATCGTATCCTTTGCAAAAAATGCCATTATGTCCATATTTAGTTTGCTTAGTTTATTATTTAGTGAATATTGCAACCTTTTGACATTCATGGATGAGCTTGTCAGAGAACAAGAGATCATCTCTCTAGTTTATTTATGTACATTTATTTGGTCTATAGGGTGGATTTTCCTGGGATTCAAAGAGAGTAGGGAAATTTTGATATCATCAGGATGTTTTTCTCCTTGAACATTCGTCTAAAATTGATGCTTCATGCCAGTTCCCACCATTTCCCGGCTCAAAAGATGGGTTTTCTCAATACCCTTGCTACTCGGGCCCTAAGGATCTTAGACAAGAAGAGCTTTGAGAAAGAAAAATCCCATCTGCTTGATGTCTTTGTTGAGAATGGTTATAGTGGATACATGGGTGAGAAGGCTTTCCTTAAAGCTTCCAAGAATTCTCTGACTAAAAGGGAACCAAAGGAATGAATTCCAGGTGTCCATATTCCGTATGTTCAAGGGGTCACTGATAGAATTGGTAGGATTCTCAGGAAGCATAGTATCCCTGTGACTTTTAGGCCCTTGAACACCATTCGTATGTCCCTCAGATCGGTGAAGGATCCTATCGACCCTAAGGATATGAAAGGTGTTTATATGATCCCTTGTTCCTGTGGGACCCCCTATATTGGGGAGACTGGTCGTTCCATTAATCAAAGGATTAGCGAGCATGTAGCGGACCTTAGGCATAGGAGAGCTAAGTCTTCTGCTTTAGCTAAACATGCTGAGAAAACCAATCATCATGTTTGTATTGAGGAGGCTAGTGTTATTGCTAAGATTTTGCATTTCCATCATCGTAAATTTAGGGAAGCGCTTGAGATTGAAAAGAGGCCATGCAATCTCAATAGGGAGGATGGCTGGAAAATCAGTAGATGTTGGGTCCCAGCACTCCCTACCTAGTCGTTTTTTCCGCCCTCCTCCTTGATTGTTTTTTACTCATTTATTTACTTATTTGTTTTTATTTATTTATTTATTTTTTATTTTTTATTTTTTATTTATTTATTTATCTTATTTTTATTTTTATTTTTTTTTCTTTTATTTTTATTTTTATTTTATTTTTATTTATTTATTTTTATTTATTTTATTATTATTATTATTATTATTATTATTATTATTATTATTATTATTATTATTATTATTATTATTTTTATTTTTATTTTTATTTTTTTATTTTTTTTTATTTTTATCTTTATTTTTTTTTTATTTTTTTTTATTTTTTTATTTTTATTATTATTATTATTATTATTATTATTATTATTATTATTATTATTTTAGTGTTAATTTTCTCATTTCTTTTAACTTATAGGTCCTTTGGTACTAATTTTCTTTTAATTTTATAAATATTCCCCTCTTTACAATTAGTTTTATATATTTATTTTATTATAAGGTCCTTTACATAACTAATTTCCAATTAAATTCTAATCAACTTATACTTTTTAAATATTTTTATAACTAACCTAGCATCCTTTTGATATTATTTTATTTTTATTCTGATATTATAATTCCCTTTATATAACTAATTAACTTATAATAATTCTTTTAAGTAAAATTCCTTTATATTTATTCAATTTATTCATATATTATAAGGTCCTTTATTTAACTAGATTTCCTTTAAATACTAATTAACTTATAAAAATTTTATAATTACTAACTAATTACCCATTAGAATTTTATATATTTATCCCAGAGATTAATTATTAAATTAAGAAAATAATTTTGACCCCCGTCCTAGAGTCAAACTAGTCATTGGACAAGTTAGCCATTGGAGGCTCTACTCAGACTATTTAACTTGCTAGGCTGGATCTGTTTCTTCAACTTGTCCCGACGATGAACCACACTAGTTGGTTCGAAATGCGTCAACAAATGATATTCCATGTGATTTCCGCCGAAAAATCTCTCACAAAATATATAACTATTATAAGTCTACTCTTGTGGAATAAGTTTGTCTCCAGAATTGCGTATAAGTGGTTTCGTTCAGAATTTCATTTTTTTTCTTGATCTCCAAATATTTGGAAAATAAATTTGGAGTAGAAGGAGTACACTATCATGATACTTCCCCAATGTTTTCAACTCTAAATATAGGCGCACTTGAAATTACAGTAGTTGTTTTTGGTGATGAGACCTTATAAAATATTGACTCTGACATGATTTCCTCTATTTCGCTCGTATTCTTTCTTTTATATACCATAAATTGGCCAGTCTCTGAACTTGATACAATATTAAACATTCTCCTCAACTAATTTTCTTTCATATGGGGTGTATTCAACACCTTTGGTCCCATTGGTTGTTCCAGAAGTTGTGAACAATGATATTTTAAATATTTCCTATGAGATCATATGGCGAAGTGAAACTCAAGTTAAACTTCATTTCTACTAACAAAAATTCTTATTCTTTATTAGTTGATCTGTAATTAACTACAAGAGGCCCTTTTTGTGCTTTAAGCTCCAGGAAAGTTTTCTTTCTCCTTGGCAAAAAAGTACTTGATCCACATTCAAACTCTTCCTAATATTTTCAGGAGAAAATATGGACATAGGAAAGAACACAAGAAATTGGTATAGTGGAATTTCAAACCCATCTAGTCTAATTTCCATACAGTTTTTATATGGATACAATCCCCCAAACTTTGTTTGATCACTAAGTTGCAAAATTATTTTAACTTCTAATGAAGTTGTAGGGACCCACTTCCTAGTTAAAATACTATAACGTACACAAAAAATTTATCCACAAAGTCAACAAAATAATGTTCTTCAAAATTTCTTCTGACTTTGGAGGTATAATGTATCACTAGTAATTAATTTCCCTGTGCATCCTGTCTTTATAGCTGAATTTGAAATTTGTCCACTTGATGATATAAAAATAAGTACATTAATACAGACTTATATTTGAAATTCCTCCCACTTCCCAATGTTTGAAACTGATCATGAATAGAAATGAAAAGTTATTGGATAAAATTTAATAATATCTCTGACTTCTTTTCGGTTAAAAAGTTTGATAGAAAACCTACAATAGTCTCATCGACTGTATCATTATTTAGATACCCTAACAAATAACTTATCATGGATATGACTTGTCTAGAAATATCAGGAGACATTTATGATGGATAGGGTGGGGTTTGAGAAGGAATACTTGTTCCTTCAGGAATGAGTGATTTAAAAATGGAAGCCCTCTACTAAAAAGTTAATTTCTAGTAAATGCTTAGTAACACTTCACTGGAGAATGGATATAGAGAATTTGGAATAGTGACATTTATAGCTTGCAAGATAAACTCATAGGTTATATAAAATAAGGGTTGAAAATTATGGGCAATAAAAACTCTTTCACTACGTAAATACCTATCGACAGAATATATCATAAATTCAAGAAAATAATAGGTTTTGGGAAAATTAAAACATGGTAAAAAATATTCCCATGAGGATAATTCATCACTGTTGTCTTGATATTTTTGCAATTTGCATCTCTGAAGTTCATACATGTCAAATTCAAACTTGGTTTCTATGATTCTACTATCTTGGTCTACTAATGGTAATTCTTCTAGTCTGGGTGTTTCAAAGGATGTTATGGTCCCAGATTGATTTTAGAGTTCTTCTCCCTGCTACGAAGACATGTTGAGAATTAAAAATAATTAAATATTTTAATTACCTGTGAATTGAATGTTTCAGTGAATTCTTGTAATGACATGAATTAAAATGATTTCTTCGATTATATTCTTCATTGCAACTATAACTCTTCCTAGACGATTCTACTATAAAAATGGAAAACGAGAGTGAGGTTGGAGGAAATTCTGGGTGATATGGAGAAATTAGATGTGGGTAGAATTTAATGAGATAAATTTTTGAGTTATAATGGGTGGTATGGTTGATGGTAATCAAAATGGTAATGGTTTTAAATATAGCAGTGGGGATAAATGTTTGTTGGGATTCTAAAATGGTTGAAGGATTTAAAACTTGGCGGTGGGATAAAATAGTGAAAACTACAGTAGCTTTGCATGGAGGGTAGGTGTGATAAGTGGTTTAATTGGAGTTGGGGTGTGTAATGTATGTTAGGCCACAACATCACAAGCGTAGAAAGGAGTAAACCACGTTTTGCACCGCCCCTTCTGTTAATTGTGAAGTAGTTGATGAGCCTCATAAATGGGTAAATATATGGGTTCTTTTTAGCTCCTGACCTAGTCAAACCAAACATTCTCTTAGCTTATTGTATGTTTTTCTGATTATATTTATTCTTGTGGAGTGAGTTAAGTTATTTATGATGACATATGGTCTAACATGTGTTTAATGTAGATTATTGATGAATTTTGAGGTCAAAGTCAAGGATCTAGTGGACAAACGACATAAATAACTCGAAGTGGACAAAGGGGAGGACTCATGGGAGGGAATCCCCCTCATTTATTTCTCCTCACTTCGAATTCTCCTTCACTCAGCTTGGAGTACAAGCAGCCAAATCATACACTAGAAGGCAGTCGAGTAAGTGGAGGATGACTGATGATTATCTCGCATTTTGTGAGCAAAGCCTCCCTGATTTTAGGGAAGCTATTGGTAGCTTCATTTGTATAAGTAGAAAGGCCTAGGGCCTCACTCGAGTTGGGTTTTTGTCGGATTTTTGGTGGATTTTCTCTTATGTAAACTCTGCTCAACTTTGAGCCTACCATCTTGTAACAGTTTCATGTAATGTTGCTATTGTTTTGGAAATAAAGATGGAGTCCTTTTTTAGTTAGCATTGAGTTACCTTAGAGGGCTAAAGCTCTTGGGCTAGGGCCCAATCTAATCAGCCAAGCTCCTCTTTACTTTTATTTGTATGTTTTATTTCAGTTTGTAGATTGGGTCATTGTTAGATGTATTTCTTGTATGGTTAAGAATAGCTTGCTTTCGATGATTCATTAGTTTGCCTCCATTTGTGCTTTCTATAGAAGGTTAAGTAGTGATTAAAAGAAGATTCAAAAAGCTAGCAACAGTGCCTTGGCCTCTCTTCCTACCTTTGGGACCATGATTTGAGGCAAAGACCCTATTGCTTCCCAAAAAACATAGATTTCCTCAATCATAGGACTTCTAGTGTTTGCAACTTTTTAGTAGGTTAATAGTCTAGTTTTTCATTGCTTCAGATCTTCTTCATCATGCTCACTTCCTTATTTGCAATAGTCTTCTCTCATTCTTTCCTTTCTTGCATCATTTCTCAAAATTTCCTTTCATAGATCGTAGTTTAGACTATTTTGATGCAAAACTTTGTTTTTCTAGATGCACTCATTTCATTGCTTGATCGATCTTATTTGTTGAGTATAAGTTCCTTTGTAGAAGATCTCTTCTTATAGTAGGCTAGCTTATCAGCCATCACATCCTCCATCCAATCCATGCTCTACAGGTCACCCAAACCTCACCTCTATTCTTCCTTAGTTTCCTGCATTTTCCATTGAACTTCTTCCTCTCTCCTTGTGCAAACCCAATCATCTTCCTCTCTACCTGTGATTCATGGTAGACCTTAGGAACCATAAGACCTCATTCCAAACTTCATCCACCCTTTTCATCCACTCTTACACCCTCAAAAATGTGAAAACTACTCTAGGCCTCCTCCTGTAGGCCTCTTGTAGTTCCCTGTTTTCCTCCTATCGATTTCCTATGTCCTCCTGTAGATGAATAGGCTTTTCTTTTAAGTCTGAGTGTGGCAAAAGCGTCTATAAGACCACCTAAGACCTCCTAGGACCCATCCACACCATCCTACATCCTCTCAAGTCGAAAAACCACCCTTCAGCACCACCTATTCACTGCCACATTCACACACAATAAATTACATGCATGTCAAATTCACATAAAAATACATAAAAACCCTAAAAGGTGTTTTTTGCTTATTTACTTCCAAAAATAGCTTAGTTAGATGTTGTTTACTTCCTTGAATAGGTAATGGAATTCATTTCATGGTTTTCATAGTGCTTTCTGTAGAAGTAGGATTAGTTGGTTAATTAGGGTTTACTAGGTTTGCTTTACATTTCACTCTTTCTCCTTTCTACAGTTAGAGTAGCATCTGTAGAGTAATCTTTCTCTCCTCTCATCACATATAAAGCTTCTTCTAGAATACATAGAAGTTTTCTTGAGCTCCTACTGATCTTGCACCAGCTAACGAAGTGACAACTTGTAGTGAGAACTAGTAATTGTGCATACAACATCGACGCTTCCAAGTTTGTTACGAACTACCAGGTTGATAAGAGTAAGGTAGGCACCCTAGTTGTTGTAGCATCATTGTTGCAATGTTGGTGCTCACCAGTAGTCGAGTGGGTGTGCACTCTATCGATCTAGGCAGATAATATCTCCATCATCCGAAGGTGCTCGTGCTTTAAATAAAGTGATTTATTAAAAATTTATCATAAACAATATAATACATAAAAAGAAAATTAGTATGTTAAATTTTATAACTTAAGCATGCAAATTATTACAAAGTGCATATAATTTTTGAATTTTTTTTGGTGTTTTAGAAATCAAATTTCATAAATTTATTCTAAAAAGAAAATCCTACAACAATACCTTTATATTTCAAAGCACCCAAGGATTTAACATGATTACCAAGTTACCATTTCCTTCCATGGATCATGTTAGATGTTGAACTTCTTCTAGCTCCAAGAATTCCATGAAAGCCTTTCTCTTAACTGGAATATAAATTTAGAAACAGCTACAACCTTTCAAGATAGGGTTCTATATTAAAATTAGATGTTATTTCTTCTCAAATAAATGAATAAGTATGGTACTTACTTCTTAATACCTTTGAAGCCTCTTTGGACTAGGTGCCCTAGAAAAACTGTCTTACATTGTTTCATCATTCTTTTTGTTTTGATTTTTTCATCAATATATGTATTTCCAAACTCCTAAGTCATCTCTAAAAATATTTTAATTTTGTGATCATCATCAAAAACTTTCCAATGTTTAGAATTATCAAATATTGATGGTCTATGTTTAATGTCAATTTCACACTTCTTGTTTGGGTAAAAAAGTATCCTAAAAATACTAGATAAAGTTGCCAAAGACTCATAAGTTATGTTCTCATCTCTTGGTATGAATAATTTCATAATCAAAGGCTTCAACATAATGCATTTGAGCATCCCTAGGAAGAGTTTTACAATGAGTTGGGATTGAAATATATATTTTACTAAACTTAGC
The DNA here is from genome assembly GCA_031772625.1 of Pinus tabuliformis. Classification (NCBI taxonomy): domain Eukaryota; kingdom Viridiplantae; phylum Streptophyta; class Pinopsida; order Pinales; family Pinaceae; genus Pinus; species Pinus tabuliformis. The sequence continues at coordinate 755,540,446 of CM062806.1, forward strand.
ATAAAACTGTTGCACTTGCTTAGTATCACTACTCTTTAAATTATTGTATTAGGTTAAAATTTGTAAAGGGTTTTTCTTATCTCACCACATTTTAAGAAAGAGTTATTCGAATTGTTGGGAAAGTGGCGATACTATCAGGTTGAAGGTATCTAAATGGGTGTTATAGCATCATCTGTTGCAACATTTTTAGTAGATTTAACAATGACAATTGTTATGGCATATATTGTTACATCTTATGCCATTACAAAATTTGTTGTTACAACACCTCTTGTTACAACATCTATTGTAATGGTTATTTTTTTAGTAGTTTGAATAATATTGGTTATTATAGCATCAAATTTAATGGAAGTTTCAACATTTTCAATAGTAATGGGTGCTACAACTTCAATTGTTATTAACATTTTCAACAGATTTAACATTGACAATTGTTATGGCATTTGTTGTTACAAAATATGTTGTACAACATCCGTTGATATAACATTTTCTTCTCAATCTATTTTTACCTTTATTTATGCTTCTCGGTTTGTTTTCTTGATCCCCCAAGTGCTAGTGTAGTATTGGGTAGCAGAAACGCCTCGTTGGCTACCCACTTTCAATCTTTGAAAATCAAGATTAAATGAATTTCTACCCCGTCAATAGTTACAACATTTGTTGTTACAAAATTTTATGTTACAACATTCGTTGTAATGATAACGTTTTCAGTAGTTTCAACAGTAGTAGTTGTTATAAAATCATATTTTATATTAGTTTCAACAGTAGTGGATATTACAACATCAATTGTTATAGCATTTTCAGAAGATTTAAGATTGACATACTATTATGTCATCTATTGTTACAAAATATGTTGTTAGAGCATCCACTATTATAGATCTACTTCTCAATCCAATGATACCTATGTTTATGCTTCTCAATTCGTTTTCTTGATCCCCCAAGCCCTGGTGTAGTGTTGGGTGGTAGAACCACCTCTTTAAATTCCCACTTTCAAGTTTTTACAAGAAAGATGAAAAGGATTGTGGTTACAATATCCACTCTTATAATATCTATTATGGAATTGATTATTACAGCATCTATTGTTACAATATTCGTTGTTAGAACATATGATTCTCAATCCACTGTTACCTGTTTATTCTTCTCAATTTGTTTTCTTCATCCCCCAAGTGTTGGTGTAGTTTTAAGAGGTATAAAAACCTCATTGGTTTCCCACTTTCAAGCTTCCGTCAACAATACTAAATGAATTTCTACTGCCTCTATTGTTACAACATTTGTAGTTACAAAATATGTTGTTACATTATTTGGTAGAATTGTCATTGTTTCAGTAGTTTCAATAGTAGTTATAATATCAAATTTTAGAGTAGTTTCAACTTTTTCACTGGTAATGGGTCTTACAACATTAGTTGATACAATGTTTTCAATAGATTTAAAATTAATGTGCTATTTTGGAATGTTTTGTTATAACATATAGTATTACAACATTCGTTTTTATAACAACTTCTTCTCAATTCGTTCTTACCTATGTTTGTGCTTGTTAAACACACATGGACAGCAAAGACAATATGTAAGATAAATCATGCAGTACATTTTTTTTTAACAAGAGATTTACATTTATAGTACATTATGTGACTCTTGGGTTTCAGATCCCAAGGTCTCTTGGACTGCTTCCACACTAACCCATTTAGGATTAGGTGTCCAACATTCCCCGCTTAATCCGAAGGGTTATGTATGAGTCCAAGAAGAGCGTTGTAATAAAAAATGTGCAAAAATTGCATGGCAACACTAGGCTGAATGTGCTCTATGAAATGTTGGTATAAAGGGCAGTGGTTTAAGGATGACCACCAACACTGGAACGCTTAATGCAGTTCCCGGAACTCTTCCAAAACTGGCAAGAAACTGAAGTTTTCTGCTAGAGGAAGTGATCCTATTGTTTTAAAGAGGGAAACCTTCAACCATAAAAGGGAGGTCTCACCCCGCATAAAACGTAAAACTTCAACCTGAAAAGGGAAGTCTCAACCTGTGATGGTTTAAGGATAACCAAAAACTCTGGAATGCTTAATGCAATTCCTGGAAGTCTTCCAAAACTGGCAAGAAGCTGGATTCTTCTGCTAGAGGAAGTGTTCTCAATTTTGTTCCTGGAACTCTTCCAAAACTGGCAAGAAGCTGAAGTCTTCTGCTAGATGAAGTGTCCCAGATTGCCAACTGAAGGGATGTTCAGGCATCTTTGTCTCTGGCTACAACTCTGAAACTGGTGTGGCAGGTTGTGGCTCAGGCTCGCTTGATGTGACTTTGAAGCTTGTAGATGACCATCATTTCCCCCGTGTCAGATACAAGGTGAGAAGATGGAAAAAACTCAACTGCAAGACTGTTCAATATTCTGGAACAAGTTCTGACATGTGTTTGGAATATCTTCTTGGCTGTTGATGCCCATTGCCAAGAAGTGATCCATCCAAGATGAATCTTTGTTCTTGCAGGACGTTTGTTTTTGAAGCATCTGTGTGAAGAATGGCTGGTTTTATGACAGTGCTTACATGGATGAAGATCAAAACAGTGATATTTCAAATGGCCAACTCGGTCACAGTGTTGGCATTTCACGATCTGTTGTTTTGGTTGTTTTTGTTGCTGTGGAAGAGGGGCAGAATCTGGAACAGCTGAAGCTGAACTGTCATGAGGAGCAGGTGAACTGTTATGAATGAATCCAGCACTCTGAAACTGAATGGGCTTGGCATAGTCTGGAAAATGAAAGGACAAGTCCTTGTCATATCCAAGACCAGTTCTGTGCTTGTTGTGGACAAGCCATTCCCAAGGTCTGATGATGAGCTTGGGAAGTTCAGACTGAGTTTCTACATCTGTATGTAGAGCTGCTGCTTTATTTGAATGAACAGTAACATTATTGACTTGGTTCTGATGGGTTGCAGTGTCAGTGTTCTGAACAGAAACATGTTCAGAATGACTTCTCTGTTTTAATTCTTCTTGCTGTAGCTGAGATTCAAGCTGCAAAAATTCGATCTTTTCCTATGCATTTTGTAGACAAGTCTGAATTTCAGAGAGGGATCCTATGCTGATTTGTAATGTATCATCAATAGTGGATTGCATAAGAGTTTTCATGAACTCTAATACTTCAGTAATTGTAGCCATTTTTCTCACTAGAAATGCACCACTAGAAACTTGTTTTGGATTGAAAATGTACCCTAAATAATCACAATGCTTGCAACAAATAGCAGACAATCACCCCAACAATTAAAGCAATCTTCTCATTAGAATCTGTTGAGAAAAACAAATTTGTTTGTTGCACATAAATTTATGCCCAAACTGCACAATAGGAACAAGTAAATTGAACAAGCAGCAGCTTTAAATTGAATTGGATCTTTCAAATACTCCTTCACTTTCAAATCAGCATCATCAACAAGTTCCCAGAATCCAGGTTCTTTAAAACGGACTAGTAACATGCATCTCAGCTTTTTACCCAAAGCAAAAACCTCAATCGCTTGAAATTTCACAACTGTACCATTGTCTTTTAATGCTTCCACATGTAGTAAAGTCTCCAAATAAACTTATATTATCCAGTAGCAAATTCAGAGATTAAATGCAACGACCATTAAGTGATAGCTACTACATAATGGACTGTTGTCATTAAAAAACTTAATTTAAACAAAGAACATATTGGAAGATAGAAATCGACAATTAAATGTCAGCGAATACAAATTAGTAGATATGCAATTATCAGTCCCCAAAATGGCACCTCAACATTTGTTTATGATGTACGTTGCCCAGGAAATGGAAGAATAGATTCCCTCTTCACCACAGTCCTTGTATCATCATCAAACCATACTCATTCAACTTCTGAGATAGCATACAGTCCCTTTAATGCAGCTACATCAATAACAGAAGGTGGAAACACGCAAAGAATACCGGTGACCTTGGTATCATCCACTGGATGCTAGAATCACAACAATCAACCTAGTTAGTGTCCAGAACGAGTGAGCCGCCCTTTATTATAATAATACAAGATCGAATCAGTGGGATAAATTTCCTGCACAATTCAATCAAGCCAACGAGACTGTGCACCGTTGGCAAATAACAAAACCTTGCTGGTATGAAGTTGCTTCACGTAACAAAACCCTCAGTCAAGTAAGAGATAAATGGACACATCTAAAAATATGGTCAAGCAATAGAGAGCTTGCAATATGGATTCCTCATCGATGAAGTCATAACCTTAAGAATCAAGAGAATTGGGGATCTGTCAGTGAATATTTCTCTTTATGATACCACCGTGGAGTTTAAAATTCACCAAAGTCCATGTGGCCTTTATCCATGTGAAGAAAAATTGAGATACCCATTAACTCCCAATAATAGTTAAATATAGCCCAGAGACAATGAAATGGTCACTTATGGAGAATCACTAAGCACATTCACATTGTTCCTTCTAAAGCTAAAGTAGGTCTTCCACCTCCAGCTATTGCAAGTACAGTTAAAAAAACCACAGAAGAACTTTCATCTACTACAGCAGTACAGGATGCCTCTTGCTCTTCTCGGTTCACATCATGGAGAATAATTCCAATTCAAACTCAGATTGTGGAGCACATATCTCTGGTCATGTTCCTCCTGTAGCTAGAAAAGAGTTCTTAGCATGGACATGGACATTTTCCACACAATTAAGTGGTGAAGCAATTTTCTCAATTCCGCCTTTCTCTCTAGAAAATTTCAGTTCTCTGGTTCAGTCTTGACTTTTATTATTTCATAATCTAAATATTGGTATTTGCAATCTAATTATTTTACATTAGTCATAATCCAAGAAGCGAAGAAAAAAACACTCATGATCTAAAAAAAAAATCAAAATTGCTGAATCCAATCAATGCAAACTACTTCGATCGTGGAGCTTCCACTTATTAGCTCCTTCACTCAATCTCTTATATAGCCAACAAAGCTGGCTATAAATGAACAACTTAGCAAAGAATCCCCAGTTTCTATTAGACTCAAAACAGGGAATATCCTCATGTTTCGGGTGCTGGTCCTGACAATGCATTGTCTCGAATTCTTTCAAATGATTCTTCACTTACAACAGAATCCAATTCTGGAGGAATGAAGCATAACGACTCCAGCCAATCTAGCAAAACGGAACCAGAAAAACATTTAGAGGAACACAACAATTATCCTGGGATCGTTGTTCATAACTCTTCCCATCGAAAGAGAAGCTCAGGTAGCATTGCAGAGGAGGATGTGGGCAAATGCAATCACGTTGCTTCAGTTCTTGAAAATGGAATGGAGACGTCCCAAAACAGCTTTTGCAGCTCTCAGATGTCGAAGATGTGCCAAGCACAAGGCCCGCAGTCTGGTGAACAGCTTATTAACAACACGTTCAAACAGAATCCAGTTCTCTATAACGCTATTGATTCGCCGGGTGAAAGAGCAAATAGCCTACCACTGTCAGCGACCAAGAGTAGCCTCGTTCGTCACAGTAGCTCCCCTGCAGGAGTTTTGTCTCGGATGAATTCTGATGGTGAGGCAGCAAAACCTTTTTCCTTCAGAAATCCTACTTTCACACGTCAAAGGCAGGAAAACGATGAAAACAACGCGGACTGGGCCGAGAAAGGTCCGAAGAAACTGGAGAAAGTCGAAGGACATTCAAGTTCGTTTTCAATTACAGACAGATTGAAAATTGGATATGAGAAAGGTAATGCTTATGACCCTGACGCGTCTAATTCGAACTTAGAGGAAAAAGGCAAGCCCTTGCATTCGATAGAAAATATAGATCAGAAAACTGAAGTTTCCACTGATGCGTCTAGTTCGAATTTAGAGGAAAGGGGCAAGACCTTGCATTCAATAGATAATAGATTTCAGAAAACAGAGGCAGACGCAGCACAACACACGACGCGTTGCAAATGAACGAGAGAGGCGTTTGAGGACAGAATAATGGCAGAAGCGTTTTTGCATTTTTGCATGGGAGAATACAGAAAACGCATAGCTGACAAGCGCAGAGATACCGTGTCAGAGAATAATCACAGTGCTGTTATACCAGCGCTCCTACCACAACGTTGTTTACTTAAAAACGCATATGACAAAGGGCGCAATCAAGAAAATTGACAGACAGACATCTCAGAGCCGCTTGGACAGTGCTGGACAGCGTTGGAAATGTCAGGAGCAACTAATATTTAGCTGAAGAAATATTCGTGAGAAAATATTCCTGAGATGCATAATTGATGACAGAAATGACTGCACAGAAAGGCCATAAGACAAATGGCTTACATTAATTATGCAGGGCGGGAATATGCCCGCTTTGATACCATGTTAAACACACATGGACAGCAAAGACAATATGAAAGATAAATCATGCAGTACATTTTTTATTAACAAGAGATTTACATTTATAGTACATTATGTGACTCTTGGGTTTCAGATCCCAAGGTCTCTTGGACTGCTTTGGTCTATTCGGCTTCCACACTAACCCATTTAGGATTAGGTGTCCAACAGTGCTTCTCAATTTGTTTTCTTGATCCCCCAAGTGCTATTGTAGTGTTCAGTGGAAGAAACACCTCTTGGGGTTCCCACGTTCAAGAATTAACAAGCAAGATGAAATGGCTTGCTTTTACAACATCTGTTATTACATCATCTTCTTGTCAATTCATTGTTACCTATATTTGTGCTTCTAAATTTGTTTTTTGGATCCCCCATGTGCTGGTGTAGTGTTGGGTGGTAGAAACACCTCTTTGGCTTCCCAATATGCACATGCACTTCATTTACAAAACCAAAACTTTGTCAGGATGATATCAATGACCCTTTGTTAGTCTGACTGAGTTAAAGGATCCTACCCATGGTTCATGGTTATAATTCATGTCACCACTGCTCAACCTTAAACTTGTATAAAATTGAACATAACAAGCATTTGTTGGTGTCAATTCTCTTGATCAACAAAGTGTATAATTGAATATGTTTTCATTAGGTTTCAAGCCTAATTCCAAATGGGTTCCAACACCATTCTAATTCATTAACAAGAGATTGATTCATAAGGAATTTCGATTTATTTAGATGAAAATTTCTGCAATATCTAAAATCCATAGGTTCACCAGTGAATAGAGGTACATCATGCCCAATCTGTGAAGTGACCATTTCCAATTGATATATTCCAAGGATTATCTTGACATTTAATTTGATGCCTAATTACTAACCCTGACAAACTCTACATTGAATATGTTCTCAAATTGTTAGGAAAACACTGATAATTTGCAATAATCATCTATATTGACAGTGTTTACCCTATATCAACTTACATTTTTAGTGCAGACTTATAGCAACCCTTTAGGACAACGATAGGTCACCTCTAAGTCACCTCCATTGCCTTTATTCTTAGAATAAATTCAAGTTCATTTGTCCTCTCCTAAGTCGTCAACTTCTTTTGACCTCTAAGCCTAAGCCTAGGGTGGAAATATCGCTCTATATCCTAGGTATTCTAAAAGTGAGTTGCAAAGAAAACCATTTATCAAGGAAGTGGCATAGATAAAGGGACGCTCCCTTTCACTACTTCTTCTAGCTAGAGAGTTAGAGCTACCAGTTGTAATTGCACTTGTGTCATTCCTACTAATCCTTTTGCTCCACCTAGATTTGAGTATAGTCTCATTGTTATTTCTAGTGCCTCTGACTACGATGTCACTCTTTGTTGAGTGAGAGGTATACTTATATGAGGAATCCTACAATAAACCATTACTTATGTTATGCGTTGAGAATTTGAAATTTTAACCTATCTAGCAATATCTTGATCCTCTAGTCATAGTAGGAAATTGGTTCTGCTTGCACTTGTTTAATTTCTTTAATGTCAGTAATGCATTGAGATTCATACCCAAGGTTTTGAAGTTCCTTTTGTAAGGTCTGGTTGATCAATAACAAGTTACTACTCTAAAGTGCTAGGGTATTTTCTCTATATTTCATATACCAATCTAACACTTTATGCCTAAATGTTGTTTCAAGTTGTGTAATATTAGGCTAGTCATTTGGGGTCTACGTCATCACCAAAATTTCATGTTAACCAACGGTACCTAGCATTGACTCTTCTTCTTCACCACATTTTTTGTGGCAACAAGCCCCATAATCATTTCATCTTCAACACCTTTACTACATCTAAGTGCTCAACATTAAAAGGAAAAAATAACCATCCCTTAAATTGAGTGTGGAAATGTAGTGTATATATAGCACAAAATGGAGAGGGTTAGTACTTAAGATTATGTGGTAGAAATTACAATTGATAGTTAAACTGTATAATGATTATTTTATGATATTTACTAATGTTTGTTAGAATTGTTGAATGATTTAGATCATTGGAATGACATCTTCGTTGTAAATTATTTGAAATTTTATTAGAATATGTGCACAATGATATGATGTAATATGATTATCATTCCATTTCATAAGTTGTAATATTAGATATATAAGAAAGAAATTAATTATTGCATGAAATAAATAATGAATTTTTAATCTATCTTTTTTTTTTGTAGAAAAAGAATCTTCGAGAAGATCTAAATGATCCACATTACATAGATCCATATCACATTGGGTCTAATGTTGAGATGGAAGGTGATGCTCATGATGACATAGATACTGATGGAAATGAGGTTGATGTCAATACATATGACGATGCTGATGATGAGCATGATGATCATGATCATGATGGTGATGATGTTCATGGGGAAATTTTCTCTAGCAACCAATGATATTGATTATCATATAGAATACATCACGGACAATTTTTGTTGCTTATAGGTGTAGCCAAAGAATCTTCCATAAGATTCTGACTCCTTGGTAGAACCGAGAGTGTATATTCTAAAAACATTCTACAAATATTTAAAACAAGATTTCTATATTATCTCATCCATGGATGGTGAGATTGATATTAACCTTTAACTTGCTTGATCAAAAGTTCTAAATCACCATACATAGAAATTCTTTGTGTACCCAATATTTTCAAGATCTTTATGCCTATGAGTAGCGCTTCGTACTCCACCTCATTGTTAGTGAAATCGAAAGCTAACTTGTATGAGTATAATCTAACATTCTAGGGGACCTCACCTTGCTGATGATGTGGACTTCAGATCCAAATGCCAATGCCTTCCCCATCTTTCTTGAGAGTGTTAGCTACCTATACCAATAGGTTTCATATTTCATGATTGGCAAGGAAAGGTCCAAATATGCTCTGCTTTGATCATGCAAAGATCACATATTTCCAAGAGAATACAATCTATTTCCAAGAGAATACAATCTGTGCTTATAGCTTGATGTGGACTCAACTTTGATGGATGGTCCAACAGCCTAATCTGGATCATGCCATGTTTTAAATTTCCAGTTGTAGAATAGAGAAAGAAGTCTGTCCAAACTGTTTAATCTTGGCAGACAAGTAGTTTAGGTAGAGAAGAAAGGCTCCCAACAGCTTAATCTGGGAACTTGGAGGAAATAAGGGTAGAAGTAGATAGAAAAACAAAAGAAAAAGGCCAAAGAAAAGAAAAGGCAAAAAAGGGTCTGCAAGCCTAAGTGCACCCTCCAAGAAGAAATAAAAAATGCTAGGCAAGTAGATGGGTAGGAAGATGGGGTTGCAGAAGTGTCATTCCTTACAATTGAAGGTGTGCTTACCTATTTCACAAAAGCAAAGTCAATGGATTGAGAAGTCATTCTTCTCTATCAGGTTGCAGCAAGCAAAGAAGCATGTCTAACTTCCCACTTATCCCTTTTCCCATCCATAACTAACATCCCATCATCAGTTGAGATTCATGCAAGAATTGGTGGTTTTGTGGTGGTTCTTAGTTCTATTAGAAGCCACATTTCTTGTCTAAAACTCTTTTCATTTTCATCTACTCCCTAAGCTAAGTTATTTTCAAATACACTTAGTATTATCTCCCCTCATCCACTCCTCTCATCCATATTAACCCCTAACTTTATTGTATAATTCCCCTATGTTACCCTTTCCCTAGTATTATAACACCATGGTGTATAAACCCCAAACTTTGTATAAATATCCCTCCCCTTGGCATTATAGCCATATGTTCTCTGTCAGGGGTCAAAATGGCATCTGGTCACTTTGATGAACCTAAGTCTAACCCCTCCCCTCTTCTGAATTCATTTGGCCCCTTAAAACCTTCATTTGCTAAAGAAAACCTTATAAAATACCTTGTTTTACCCATAACCCGCTTTGTATTATGAAATAATACAAAAACCCACTTTTTGCTATTTATCCAAAGTCTCCGCTCGCATTATTTCATTCCGACAAAATACATTGAAAAACATTATAAAACACCATATCCCTAAGTTTTTCCGCCGGGCGCAAACTCCAAAAAATATGTTATTTTAATCCTTCCCCCGCGTCCGTATCATCCGATCAGATCATCAACCCGTCAACCGTCCGATCGGGCATTTTTGATCAGACGGCTATTATGAATATCGGGTTGGGCCCGAGGTCCGACGTTTAGCACCCAAGAAACTATCAGAGGGTGACGTCAGGCCTCTGCCACGCGTCGCCCTCACAGCTTCTCGGGTCGGCCTCTGACAAAACCGTCGCCGTATTGTAAGCGGTCCGAGAAAACCATTACCGCTGTTCCGCTTACCACCTGTTTTGCCGGGCTTACGTCATCCCCACGTCAGAGCCACATCACTGCCACCTCGCCGTCGCATCAACTCCTTCGTCCGCCCCCGCGCTGATATGGCCGCCACCTCACTATCCCCGTGGACCAATCGCAGCCTACCACATCACCCGGTGACATCATGCTGATGTCATCCGACTCCGACCCCACCAGATGACGTCATGCTGACGTCATCCCAAAAACGCGCCAATATTGCCAAAAATCCATATTTAGGCCAAAATGTCATGTTTTTTCCACTTTTGGCAAAAGAAACTCTAGCTATTTCTGCATGCTGCTCAGGTTAAAACCAGCGCCAACCTGCTAAAGCTGATTCCAAGACCGCCGGCGCCTCCATTGCACCTGCATTTGCAACTCTTACCGGCGAAATTACCAGGTATTCCTCAAAATCATTCCATGAGCCTAGTTTTATCCGTATTTCCTCAAGCAAACTGTTAAGAGACTGTAAAACATTGTTTTCACCATCAAATACACAGTGACTTGCACCCATTTTCAACCAGTGAAGTCATAAACCTCCTGCAGAGCCGCATTTGACAAATTAAGCTGAATTCACAGCTAGTTCGCGCAGTCGTGAACTAGAAATTTCAATTGACCAGATTCACCACAGAAAATACTCCTGGTCAGTCCTGCTACTGTTTTATCAATCCTTTAGACAGTATTTCAGCTGTTGTTTATTCAATTTGCCTTCTGTTTCTTACAATTCACTCCCATTGCAAGAAAGCATTCCTCTCTGTTGTTCTGCTCGATTGAAACCGGTTCACCTACAGTTCAAAAGCTTTAGTAGCCATGGAGACACCAATAGCCCTGAATGTTCAGCCTCTGAATGCCCCTCAAAGGGAGATACCATGGAAAGCCCTGGGAGATGTAGATTATCAGATGTTAGATTGGTTTCCAATGGGTTCTAAGTTCAATATCCACATGATCAATGAACTAAAAGCCCAGCACCTTAATGGAGCTGATATTTTAGGGATTTGGGACTCAAATTTTCCCATCTACAACCTCGCTCAAGTCAATGCCCTCCCAGACTTGATCCACAAGTGCCAGGAATGCTATGATCCTTACCAGAGAGCTGTTCTCAGTCCTACAGGCTCTGTTTTGTTCTTCATCACCCCAGAAGCCATAAATGAGATGCTGCATTTCCATAATGCAAGGCCATTAACCCCTCTTTCCATGTTGGATTGAATAAAGAAGGGAAATAATCTGTCAAGTGCCCAAATTACCAAAATTAACCAGTTATTTCTACAGCCTAGCTCTGAAACTGTAAGGACTCCTCCTATTGGATATCACTACCTAAATGACCTGGGCAGAATGCTAGTAGATTTGATCAGCTATGTCCTGGGATACAAGGGAATTGAGGATGTTGATGGCACTATAATGGCAACGTTGTCCATGTTTTCTCCTGGAAAGCCTCCAGCTGTACACTATGACTATGCCACCTATATTGCAGACAAGATCCATGAACAGCTGATGAATCTGCCAAGGGAAAGGGTGCTCAGATACACCTCATACATCTACCATCTGTTCTTGTTTTATCAGCCAGACAGTTTCTCCACTCCCCTCAAGAAACTTAATGCCCAGGGAAATCCAAGATCAGTTGTGTTTTGGACTTTAGTTTTCCATGATGTTTCTCAATCACCATACACATACTGTGAGTTTATAGACCTGTTCATTCACCCAGCTATGACATGCAGAGAATTCTCCATCTCTCCAAATCCTACAGCATCGGTGATTGGTATATTTACCAACACCACACAGTAATCAGAGTATATGGCTGTGAATTGGACCCTTACAGGCTGCCAAGGTATGTCCCCATGAGACTGTTTGCCCTAGAATACTTCAGACATTTTGGATATACTGACTACTTCCATTTCCAAAGTAAAAACAAGAAGGTACAACTGAAGGTAAGGAGCCAGCTGGGCCCTTTTTTGTACAACAAAAGAGAGGAGGGATGGAAGGAGGCAGATATGATCTTAGAGGGTTTCAAATTGCAAACCAGTTTCAAATGGTCACCTTATGACCGTAATCATTTTATTTCCCTCAGGAGGATAAAACACAAATTGGGTAACTATTCACATGTTAGGCTGCCTCATATTGAAAAGTATGCAAATTCTTTAGGCTGGAAAGAAGGCACTCTAGAAGAACCAATCTCTAGAGAGCAGATACTAGAGAGAGAGGCTAGAAATATGCAAAAGGAGGCTGACTTGGAAACTTGTGGACATGTTTCCTTATCATATCAAAGGCAAATTGGAGCAGCTGCCTCTTCTTCAACAACACATCAGCAAGCTTCCATGGACAGTCAACAGACAGGCAGCAAAGGCAAAGGAAAGCAGGTGGAACAAGAGCAACCACCTCCCATGACTGAAGGGCAAGCAGATAAAGAGATGGAGCAGCAAGAAACAGTGCAGCATCAGGTAGAGCAACATCAACAACAGGAATCACAGCCAAGGGTAGGGCAGCATGACATAGAGCAGCCCACACATCAAGAAGGGGCAGTTGAGACCCCAATTCTCACTGAGCAGCAAGCTCAAAACACAGTACCTCGCAGGCAAGAAGCAGTTAATGAAACATCAGTCCTCCAAACTCCACAAAAGGAGGATGTGAGCAGGAAAAGGGATAGAGAGACTCCCTTGACTACATCAATAAGTCATGGTGAGAAGAGGCACAGGCTGAATCCCCTTTCAGAGGAAGAGATGCCTATAGGGAAATCTTTGGGTATGGGCCCACCCAGTTTGGAGGCATATGCAAGTTCCTTCCAACAGGAACAAGAGAGGACAATGGGAGGAGAAGTCAGCTCCTCTAGCCAGCAGAAAGAGGGTGAACTGAGCATTAAACAGCAGTTCATTGAAATAAAGAAAAGGAATGAGCCCATAAAGATACAGTTGTATAACCATTTGTTGAAAATGGCTCCCACCAACCAGCAGCGACTCATGTCTGCATATGATGTCCAGGAGGGCAAGATGATTATGAGTCACCTCATACCAACTACATTGCAGCCACAGTCCCCTTCAGATTACTTAAGGACCAACCTTGAGGTCCTGGCCAAGGACATCCACCCAATGGATAAAATTGAGTTGCATAAACAAACAGGTGAGATGGTCTATGCTTCCTTGGCAGACAAGACATTAGACAACTACAGGCTGGAAAATAGACTTAATAATACAGCTGCCCAACTTGAGCTGGAAAGGGCATCCTCACAAGAAAAGGACAACAAAATAAGGTCCTTAGAAGACATAATCATTGAGATTGGGCATGATCCCAAAGATATCAAGGGCATACAAGAAATATTAAAATTGAGGGATGCAGATATGGCAGCTTTGAGGAGAAAGATCAAACTCCCGGCCACAATTCACCCTCAAACAGATGAAGTAGCTCAACAAAGGCATGATAAAGATGCCACAGCTTTGCTGGTGTCACTCTACAAGCAGCTTATCCAGACACAAGAAAAGTTGGGAGAATCAGAGGCTGCACAGGCAGCACTACAAGCAACTCTGAAACAAAGAGAAGAAGGTCAGACCTCCCATCCTCCTCCTCAAATCATTAACCTTGAGGAAGCTCCTCCAATTACTACTCCTCCTCCTCAACAGACTGAAGAAGTAGCACCATCTACTTCTGCACCACCAACAATAGAGCAGGCCCCTAGCTTGGATATGCAAAAGCTAAGGAATGAGATTCAGGCCCTGGAAGTTCAAATGACAGAACTGAATGAGACCAGGGAGAAACTAGCCAAAGTCAATGAAAGATATGACAAGTCCAAGAAGACAGTGGCAGAAAAGGGCAGGGAGATAAAAGCCCTCAAAGACAGGATCAAAGAGCTAGAGAATGAGCTCAAACTAGACAAGGTTGTGGCTGAGCTTAAAACAGTGTTGTGGGCTAACATTGGCCAATCTATAAATGACCAATGGCAGTATATTGAAACAATACATGAGCAGTTAGAGCTCATTCCAAAAGCACAGACTGAAATTCAGAGATCAAGAGCTGCTCTAAGCAATATGCCTGAAATTGCCACCATGATGATTAATGTGCTTAACAATAGAACAAGTACTCAGTTGGCTGCCATGGGAATTTCAAACAGAACTGAGCACATTCAGTTAATCAAGAGGGTTCTTACACTGAGAAATTTGGTGCAGACATTAGAGAGAAGAACCCAGGACATGCAGACTGAGGTAAACAAGTTTTTGGAGAAGTTTCAGGTATTAGAAAACAGAGGGCTCCCTGGCTTATTGAACAGTGCAGGGAGACTGTTCACTCATGAGCAGTATGCCAAAAGGGTTAATGCATTTGCCACAAGTCAGATCAATGAGAAGCCCAGCACCTCAGAGGAAACAGGGCCAGCCACACGACAGACTCTCTACAATAGAGTAGAAAGTTTATTTTTTATAATGAATGAAATCAAACATCTGTTTGAGGTGCCTCCAAATTTTTACAAATATACAGAGGCAGAGGAGACTATGGATGCAATTCTCAGGCATCAATTACCTACACTAGAATGGTGGACTAAGGCCATACAGATGATTTTGTAAACAGGAAGCCATTCAGTAAATTCTGTTCACAGAAAATGCAAATTATCATACACAGGACAGTTTAAAAAGAATCAGCATGCATTAAAGATAAAAGTTGAGCCAACTCAACAGACATTTCGGCCAACAAAGCAAGGTAGGAAGCTACAGATGTCTAGGCCGAGAAGCTACAGCAGAGCAGCTCCAAAAGCGCATTTCTCAGCATTAATGCAGATCACTCCAACCGACTCAGTGGCCTCCAAAGGCCAAAATATCTTCTGACAAGCATAAAGATGCATTTACTTTGTATTGAATGATGTAATAAATTTCTTATCTAAATATCTTGAAAAGTTGGTGAGCGCATTCATTTCTGAGATAACTTAGCACTCAGATATTTTGTAAACCGATTGTATATATTTGCCCCTCGCACAAGCTTGCAGGGGGTTGTTGTTGATTTCTCTTGAAGAAGTTCTTATGCTGTAATCCTTTCAGAGTTTAATAAATAAAGTGATGGAATTTCTCGGAGTTCTGAAGTGTTGAATGCGTTCTGGTGTCTGTTGAAAACTGCAGGATTCCTGTGTACTTCATAATACAATAAGTTTCTGTAACTCTCTTTGTTATGTGTTTCAATCTTTTACAATCCATATATGTTTCTAATTTCTAAGTGTTTAGCAACAAAGAAAAAGAATAACCTTCAGGACTTATTCATACAATACCCTGAGTTCAATCTATGTTGTTAATGAATGTTTTCTTCAGCTATAATCTTGATAAGTGTAATTCTTAATTGCTGCACTTTCAGAATATATCTTTCACAGTGACCTTCGTTTCAGGAATTCAAGTTTGCTCCTGAGCATCATGTTTCACTTTCACATCACCAGCTTAATGGAGAATTCTTAATTGCTTTCTGTTGGCTGACCATACATCACCACTTAAGTTTAAAGTTTGTTTGTTTGAAATACCCAATAGGCCCTGCAGTCTGAACATCATCACTCCAGCATTTCAAAACATTTCACAGCTCTAGACTCCATTGCCCAATAATATACTACTCTCTGAGAACTACATCTTAATGCACTGAAAGAAGTCCTCCAACCAAAACACAAACCAAAAACCTGAGCATAATAGCTAGCCTAAAAACACTATCAAAGCAGAGACAAATCATAAAGAGAGAGCCCTCTCTGATTACAGTTTGGCTAGAAACTGTGATCCAAAGATTGGTCAGTGGTTACCCCGGCCGTATTCCCTTGGGAGTCATAGGGAACAACTTGGGTGTTAACATAATTGGCGACTCCACTGGGGACTTATTAGGATTTTCCAATTTCTATACATCTCTCAAAGCTACAAATCAAGCCTGAAATCAGTTAGGAGGCCTTCAAAACTGTTTCTGTGTCACATTGACAGCTTTAGGGAAGAGCTTTTTCAGTGAATCTTCATCTCAGCTTTGAAATATATATATAGCCATTCCAAAATCTTTATCCAGTCCTTTCAGATATAAAAACTTCCTATAAAATCCTAAAAACAGTTACAAGCTAGCTCCCAAGAAAACTCCACGGCATACTAGGGCAAATCCTGACCCTAATCCACCCATCATTGTTGATAATCCAAATACTATCCCTAGAAACATTAGGAGGCAGCAAAGGCAGGAGCAGCCTGCTGACTTAACCTCAGATTCACATCATCCCAGCCTCATCTCTACTCCATGCAAGGTCCTTTTCCGGTCTACCCCCAGTACCCCTAGTTCCCCTAGTTCACCATCCACATCTCAAAGTCCTCCTCTCACATCTTCATCCACTGCACATATCCCCTTGACCAACACTCTAGGTGCTACCACACCTGTTACCCCTGTAGTACACACCGTTCCTTTTATCCCAGTTGCCCCTGTAAATCCCCCAAACCTTGTGAATATGGCTAACAGATATGCACCCTTGCAAATACCAGCTAATGTTGCAGCTCTACCCCAAGACTACCAAACCAAAATCTCATATTTTGACTCCAACGGCCCTTTAACAGTTGTCCAGCATGCCAAAAGGATGCAAGACCATTTTGAGACCTATGAAATAGATGATGACAGTGTGAGAATGAGGATGTTTGTTCAAAGCCTAACTGGGGATGTAAGAACTTGGTTTAGATCCTTGAATGCAAATTCCATCACAACTCCTGATGAACTGTATCAAGCCTTTACTAGCAGATGGGAAAAGAAGAAGGATCCTCTGCACATACTTGGTGAATATGACACTATCAAAAGAGGTCCCCAAGAGACTGTTTTGGAGTATTGTGCAAGATTCAACAATGTATATAATGCAATCCCACAAAATTTAAGACCCTCTCCTGATCTAGCTTTGTACAAATTCCCTGATGGTTTTGACCCTGACATGGCCTATCAGTTAAAGGAAAGAGACCCTCAAACCCTTGCAGAGGCCCAAAGGGTTGCTGTCACAGTGGAAGCTAACCTAATTGCTAAAAGAAATAGAGCAAGGTTGGAAAAGAGAACAACCTTCAAAGAGGAACCCTCTGCTTTTGATCAAAAGCTGGATGCAATACTCACTGGAATGAAAAGATTGGGTGATAGAGTGGAATCGGTTGAGAGAAAATCATCATGGGAAGCACCACAAAACAACCCTCCTAGGAATCCGAATTTTAGGAGAACTCAAAACCCAGGCATTGGCAAGACCAGTGCTGACCAAGACATAAGACCCCCTTTCCAGGAAAACTATGCTGAAACTTCCACATCAACTGAACCCAATGAAGATCCTCAGATTAATTTAATGGGTCTAGATGGCGAAAGTCAAGTTTTCTTAACACAAGAAGATCATGAGGATGATGAAATTAAACTGTTCCAAACTAAATCAGGTGAATCCTTTGACTTTAAACAAGGCTATGACACTGCTGTTTATGAAGTCCATAAACAATACAAGTTAAGGAGCAGAATTGTAAATGTAAATCAGCCTGAAAAGGTAAAGGATAATCAACAGCCTAAAAGAGCCATAGTCACAGAACCTAGTGACAAAACAAATTCACCTGCAGAAGAAGTAATTATTGAAGAGATTACTGAACCATTCTCCTCAAAACAGCAGCTTGTGGCTACTTCATCCTCCCACCTTAATTTAAATGTTACTCCTCAAGAGATGGGTAAAAAGGACAAGTCCCAAAATCAAGGTAAAAATCAAGAAGAAGATTTAATGAACAAGGAAAGGACTGTTATCCATAACCCTAAGACCCAATCTGAAAAACCCTTTGGCCTAGAAACTGAAATTGGCAAACTAAAGATAGCAATTCCTCTCTCAGAACTAGCCAAGCATGACATCTATAAATTACAGATCAAGAAGTCCCTTCAACTCACTGGAAACAAAGATGATGTTAATGTGTTGGATGATACCACCAGAATTACTGTTTGGCCCAGAAGTGGATGGAAAAATAGTAGTCACAGGGGTATTACCTTTTTATGTCAGCTTACATATTCATGATAAAATATTACATAATGCAATGTTTGACTCAGGTGCCTCTCACAATCTCATGCCAAAAGCAGTCATGGAGAGATTGAATCTAGATATAACAAGACCATACAAGGACCTGTTTTCCTTTGACTCCAGCCAAGTCAAGTGTTTAGGTCTCATAAAAGATTTATGTGTGTCTCTGGTTCAATACCCAAACAAAACCATTCTAATGGATGTTGTAGTTGCTGATATCCCACCTAAGTATGGGATGATGTTATCAAGATCATGGGGAGCTAAACTCCAAGGTTCTGTACAATTAGACATGTCATATGCCACCATCTCTGTTTTTGGGCAACCAAAAAGATTGTACAGAGAAACACTCATGAAATACATGGTCAGCAGTGAAGAAAAACCTCAAAACTTTCCCATATATGCTGTCCATTTAGACATAGACTCATACATTCTCTTCAATGACAGCACAACTCTCTCAAAAAATGATGTTGAAACCAAAATACTCATACAGGAGGAAGACTCTAATGAAAGAATTACCACCAATGAAACAGCAGTCAATCAATTGCTAGACACTGCTGCTACCTTAGTTGTCAAGCATATTCAATCAAATGATGAGACTGTCCTAGAAGACAAGCCAGATGAAAAACCAGAACTTCAACTTACATTGCCAGCCCATGAATAGGTCATTAAATCTCCCTCACAACAGGACATTCTATGGTTCCTTGAATTTGATGGCTCAGTCAACAAATTAGGGGCAGGAGCTAGAGTTTGGGTACACAATAACGAAAACAGTCATGCAGAAGGCAGAGCCTATAGATTAAACTTCAGATGTACTAATAACATGGCAGAATATGAAGCTCTTTTACTAGGCCTCAAGTTAGTAAAGTTCTTGCAAGCTGCCAGGGTTTCAATTATGGGTGATTCAGATTTAGTTATCCAACAAGTGAAGGGAAATTTTGCCACAAATGACAAAAGGCTAAGGTCTTATAGGTCTGCTGTTGCTGAAGTACTAAACTTTTTCTCTGAATTCCAAATCACTAAAATTCCAAGAACCCACAATCTGCATGCTCATAGTTTGGCCACATTTGCTAGTACTTGCAAATTACCATTGGAACGTAACAATTGTTTCACAGCTGAGATAAAACACAGACCCTCCATTCCAAACAATGTTAAAGATTGGCAAGTATTTGAGGATGATATGCAAATAAACAATTTTTTAACGCTGCAACAGGAGTTTGCAGGATTAAATATTGACACTGACAGAGCAAGTCAATCACAAATACTTGACAGAGCAAGTCAATCACAAATACTTGACAAAGCAAGTCAATCACAAATACTTGAAGGAGCAAGTCCATCACAAATACAGTTTCAACAGATTACTCACCCAATATCACCTAGAACAGCAAAACAAATGCTAAATCCAACTATTTTCAACAAGGAAAACATTCGGCAAATTCAACCAATCAGTTGTGAAGAAGTGGCCAATGCTGAAATTGACATCATAGAGCTAAAAGACAACTTTTTACCAACAGGCCTAACTCCACTAGAGGACATCTTTGATTCAAATGATATTCCCAGAAAACCAAAAATGCAGCCCTTAAATGCAGCTATTGAAGAATGCAACATTGGTACCATTGACAAACCCAAAATAATAAAATTGTCTGCATCTCTACCTCCTGATCAAAAGCCTAAATACATTGACCTCTTTAAAGAGTTCCAGGATGTTTTTGCATGGAGTTATGAAGACCTAAAGTCCTATGACACCTCTGTTATCCAGCATACTATCCCTCTCAAGCCTGATCAAAAACCCTTTAAACAAAAGTTAAGAAGGATCAATCCTATGCTTCTCCCAGCAATGGAACAAGAGGTACAGAAAATGTTCAAGGCAGGCATAATAGCACCTATCAGATTCTCTGAATGGATTTCAAACTTAGTTCCCACAAGAAAGAAAACTGGAGAAATAAGGCTTTGTGTGGATCTTAGGAACTTGAACCAGGTATCCCTCAAAGATAATTACCCCTTACCCAAGATGGATCACATCTTGCAGAGAGTAGTGGGGGCCTCGAGAATTTCTCCACTTGATGGATTCTCAGGCTTCAATCAAATCCTGGTGCACCCTGATGATCAAAACAAAACAGCATTCACAACCCCATGGGGAACTTTCAAATATGTAAAAATGCCTTTTGGGTTGAAAAATACAGGGGCCACATTCCAAAGGGCAATGGATATTGCTTTTGCCAAAGAGATTCATGACTTCCTTGTCATTTATCTAGATGACCTCACACCTTTTTCCAAATCTGACCAAGAACATTCGAAACATTTGAGACAGATATTCATAACATGCAGGAAATATGGAATTTCATTGAATCCCAAGAAGTCCCTATTTGGTTTAGAGGAAGGTAAACTATTGGGCCACATCATTTCTAAAGATGGCATTAGAATTGACCCAGATAGGATACAGGCTATCTTACAAATGCCCCACCCAAGAAATATCAAAGAATTGCAAGGATTTTTGGGAAAAATCAATTTCTTGAGAAGGTTTATCCCAAACTTAGCTGAACTAATCAGATTACTAAATAACATGCTAAAGAAAGATTCAAAAGTGAAATGGACAGTTGAAGCAAATCAAGCCTTTGAAGGGATAAAGCTGGCTCTTACCCAAACCCCAGTCTTGACCAATCCTCAATTTGACAGAGAATTTATCATTTTCTCTTTTGCCTCCCAGCATACTATTGTTGCTGTTTTGTTACAGAAAGATGACCAAGGAAATGAGAAGCCAATTGCTTTCTTTAGCAGAGCTCTTAGAGATGCACCTTTAAAATATCAAATCATGGAAAAGCAAGCTTATGCTTTGGTTAAAGCCATTAAAGACTTTAGGATTTACATCCTGTATTCACATGTTATAGCTTATGTACCAAGTGCTATTGTAAAAGACATACTCACTCAAGAAAACCTAGAGGGCAGAAGAGGAAAGTGGATTGCCAACATTTTGGAATTTGATATTGAGATAAAACCTACAAAATTAATAAAAGGGCAAGGTTTGGCCAAACTAATGACAGAAGCAAATTTCCAAGCCTTAGACATCAACCAGTTGGACAGTGAACCGGAGCTGGCGACTCCAAAGATCAATATAGCCTTTGAACAATCCCCTTGGTACTCTGATATATGTTATGTATTACAAAACCTGTGTGCTCCTCCAGGATTGTCCAGAACTAAATGTAGGTTCTTAAAAATGAAAGCTTCTAAATTATGTGTTATGGATGGAAATTTATTTTGGAAAAACCATGAAGGGATATTGCTGAACTGCTTAATTGAGAATGAAACTGACAATATCATAAAAGAATTTCATGCAGGTGACTGTGGTGGACACTTGTACTGGAAGTCCACTATGGATAAAATACTAAGGGCTGGTTACTACTGGCCCACCATGTTCTCTGATGTCAAGAAATTTACCACCTCATGTCATAAATGTCAGGTGTTTGAAGGAAAGAGACAGTTGCTGCCACTTCCCTTGAGGCCTATTGCAACAAAGAGACCTTTTCAACAATGGGGCTTGGATTTCATTGGGGAAATTCATCCCTCATCTTCAGGCCAACATAGATGGATCTTAACAGCCACAGACTACTTCACCAAGTGGATTGAAGCTGCTCCATGCAGACAAGCAAATGATTCCACTATCATTCAGTTCTTGGAGAACAACATATTGGCTAGATTTGGCTGCCCTGACAAAATAATAACAGACAATGCTGCTACTTTCAGATCCAAGAAGATGGTGAATTTCTGCCATAAATTTCACATTACCTTAGGCCATTCTACTGCATACTATCCCCAAGGAAATGGCCTTGCTGAGTCATCAAATAAAAGCCTGGTAAACATTATAAAGAAAGTGCTAGAAGAGAACAAAAAGAATTGGCATAAGAAGCTTGTGAATGCTCTATGGGCAGATAGACTAACAACCAAGAGACCAATTGGGACTAGCCCATATGAGCTGGTTTATGGATTAGAAGCCAAATTTCCTTCATCACTAGGTGTTCCTGTTATGAAACTTCTTCAAGAAAGCCAAGCTGAACCAAATGATATGCAAAGAAGAATCAATCAAATCATATGTTTACAGCAAACTAGAGACCAAGTTTTCAGCAGAGTTCAAGTTCTACAAGAGAAATTAAAGAAGGCCTTTGACAGAAGGACAAAGGTAGAAGATTTCAACATTGGTGACAAAGTCCTCAAGTGGGACGCAAGAAGAGAGGATAAGGGAAAACATGGAAAATTTGATTCCCTTTGGAGAGGACCATTTGTTGTCCAAGCAGTACAAGGAAACAACACTTATTTCCTTAAAAGTCTTAATGAAACTGATTTGGATGAAGGTCCTGTGAATGGCAGGATGCTGAAGCACTATTTTGACAACTACCCATGAGTGCAGCATGAGTTTACATTGTACATATCCAAGTGTATATATTACTTTCTGTAAGGATGTAAAAATGCAGTTTTCCAAGTTTATTAACTATCAGCAAAAGGCAAATAGGTTCAGAGGTCTACCAAGAAGGGAAGTACACAATTTTGGCATTTCAAAGCAGCAAACTTCAAAATTTTGATAAAAGCAGTCAAGGACCAAGGCAATCTGACCTGCTGTCCTTGGTCTTTCAAATGAAAAACCATCCCCATGTGGAGCCACTGTTAGCTACCTATACCAATAGGTTTCATATTTCATGATTGGCAAGGAAAGGTCCAAATATGCTCTGCTTTGATCATGCAAAGATCACATATTTCCAAGAGAGTACAATCTATTTCCAAGAGAATACAATCTGTGCTTATAGCTTGATGTGGACTCAACTTTGATGGATGGTCCAGCAGCCCAATCTGGATCATGCCATGTTTTAAATTTCCAGTTGTAGAATAGAGAAAGAAGTCTGTCCAAACTGTTTAATCTTGGCAGACAAGTAGTTTAGGTAGAGAAGAAAGGCTCCCAACAGCTTAATCTGCGACCTTGGAGGAAATAAGTGTAGAAGTAGATAGAAAAACAAAAGAAAAAGGCCAAAGAAAAGAAAAGGCAAAAAAGGGTTTGCAAGCCTAAGTGCACCCTCCAAGAAGAAATAAAAAATGCTAGGCAAGTAGATGGGTAGGAAGATGGGGTTGCAGAAGTGTCATTCCTTACAATTGAAGGTGCGCTTACCTATTTCACAAAAGCAAAGTCAATGGATTGAGAAGTCATTCTTCTCTATCAGGTTGCAGCAAGCAAAGAAGCATGTCTAACTTCCCACTTATCCCTTTTCCCATCCATAACTAACATCCCATCATCAGTTGAGATTCATGCAAGAATTGGCGGTTTTGTGGTGGTTCTTAGTTCTATTAGAAGCCACATTTCTTGTCTAAAACTCTTTTCATTTTGATCTACTCCCTAAGCTAAGTTATTTTCAAATAAACTTAGTATTATCTCCCCTCATCCACTCCCCTCATCCATATTAACCTCTAACTTTATTGTATAATTCCCCTATGTTACCCTTTCCCTAGTATTATAACACCATGGTGTATAAACCCCAAACTTTGTATAAATATCCCTCCCCTTGGCATTATAGCCATATGTTCTCTGTCAGGGGTCAAAATGGCATCTGGTCACTTTGATGAACCTAAGTCTAACCCCCTCCCCTCTTCTGAATTCATTTGGCCCCTTAAAACCTTCATTTGCTAAAGAAAACCTTATAAAAGACCTTGTTTTACCCATAACCCGCTTTGTATTATGAAATAATACAAAAACCCACTTTTTGCTATTTATCCAAAGTCTCCGCCCGCATTATTTCATTCCGACAAAATACATTGAAAAACATTATAAAACACCATATCCCTAAGTTTTTCCGCTGGGCGCAAACTCCAAAAAATATGTTATTTTAATCCTTCCCCCGCGTTCGTATCATCCGATCAGATCATCAACCCGTCAACCGTTCGATCGGGCATTTTTGATCGGATGGCTATTATGAATATCGGGTTGGGCCCGAGGTCCGATGTTTAGCACCCGAGAAACTGTCAGACGGTGACGTCAGGCCTCTGCCACGCGTCGCACTCACAGCTTCTCGGGTCGGCCTCTGACAAAACCGTCGTCGTATTGTAAGCGGTCCGAGAAAACCATTACTGCTGTTCCGCTTACCACCTGTTTTGCCGGGCTTGCGTGATCCCCACGTCAGAGCCACATCACTGCCACCTCGCCATCGCATCAACTCCTTCGTCCGCCCCCGCGCTGATATGGCCGCCACCTCACTATCCCCATGGACCAATCGTAGCCTGCCACATCACTCGGTGACATCATGCTGACGTCATCCGACTCCGACCCCACCTGATGACGTCATGCTGACGTCATCCCAAAAACGCGCCAATATTGCCAAAAATCCATATTGAGGCCAAAATGACATGTTTTTTCCACTTTTGGCAAAAGAAACTCTAGCTATTTCTGCATGCTGCTCACGTTAAAACCAGCGCCAACCTGTTAAAGCTGATTCCAAGACCGCCGACGCCTCCATTGCACCTGCATTTGCAACTCTTACCGGTGAAATTACCAGGTATTCCTCAAAATCATTCCATGAGCCTGGTTTTATCCGTATTTCCTCAAGCAAACTGTTAAGAGACTGTAAAACATTGTTTTCACCATCAAATACACAGTGACTTGCACCCATTTTCAACCAGTGAAGTCATAAACCTCCTGCAGAGTCGCATTTGACAAATTAAGCTGAATTCACAGCTAGTTCGCGCAGTCGTGAACTAGAAATTTCAATTGACCAGATTCACCACAGAAAATACTCCTGGTCAGTCCTGCTACTGTTTTATCAATCCTTTAGACAGTATTTCAGCTGCTGTTTATTCAATTTGCCTTCTGTTTCTTACAATTCACTCCCATTGCAAGAAAACATTCCTCTCTGTTGTTCTGCTCGATTGAAACCGGTTCACCTACAGTTCAAAAGCTTCAGTAGCCATGGAGACACCAATAGCCCTGAATGTTGAGCCTTTGAATGCCCCTCAAAGGGAGATAACATGGAAAGCCCTGGGAGATGTAGATTATTAGATGTTAGATTGGTTTCTAATGGGTTCTAAGTTCAATATCCACATGCTCAATGAACTAAAAGCCCAGCACCTTAATGGAGCTGATATTTTAGGGATTTGGGACTCAAATTTGCCCATCTACAACCTCCCTCAAGTCAATGCCCTCCCAGACATGATCCACAAGTGCCAGGAATGCTATGATCCTTGCCAGAGAGCTATTCTCAGTCCTACAGGCTCTGTTTTGTTCTTCATCACCCCAGAAGCCATAAATGAGATGCTGCATTTCCATACTGCAAGGCCATTAACCCCTCTTTCCATGTTGGATTGAATAAAGAAGGGAAATAATCTGTCAAGTGCCCATATTACCAAAATTTACCGGTTATTTCTACAGCCTAGCTTTGAAACTGTAAGGACTCCTCCTACTGGATATCACTACCTGAATGACCTGGGCAGAATGCTAGTAGATTTGATCAGCTATGTCCTGGGATACAAGGGAATTGAGGATGTTGATGGCACTATAATGGCAATGCTGTCCATGTTTTCTCCTGGAAAGCCTCCAGCTGTACACTATGACTATGCCACCTATATTGCAGACAAGATCCATGAACAACTGATGAATCTGCCAAGGGAAAGGGTGTTCAGATACACCTCATACATCTACCATCTGTTCTTGTTTTATCAGCCAGACAGTTTCTCCACTCCCCTCAAGAAACTTAATGCCCAGGGAAATCCAAGATCAGTTGTGTTTTGGACTTTAGTTTTCCATGATGTTTCTCAATCACCATACACATACTGTGAGTTTATAGACCTGTTCATTCACCCAGCTATGACATTGTTGTATGGTGTCCCTCCTCCAAGGCTAACCGATGACATGCAGAGAATTCTCCATCTCTCCAAATCCTACAGCATCAGTGATTGGTATTTTTACCAACACCACACAGTAATCAGAGTATATGGCTATGAATTGGACCCTTACAGGTTGCCAAGGTATTTCCCCATGAGACTGTTTGCCCTAGAATACTTCAGACAGTTTGGATATACTGACTACTTCCATTTCCAAAGCAAAAACAAGAAGGTACAACTGAAGGTAAGGAGCCAGCTGGGCCCTTTTTTGTACAACAAAAGAGAGGAGGGATGGAAGGAGGCAGATATGATCTTAGAGGGTTTCAAATTGCAAACCAGTTTCAAATGGTCACCTTATGACCATAATCATTTTATTTCCCTCAGGAGGATAAAACACAAATTGTGTAACTATTCACATGTTAGGCTGCCTCATATTGAAAAGTATGCAAATTCTTTAGGCTGGAAAGAAGGCACTCTAGACGAACCAATCTCTAGAGAGCAGATACTAGAGAGAGAGGCTAGGAGTATGCAAAAGGAGGCTGACTTGGAAACTTGTGGACAGGTTTCCTTATCATATCAAAGGCAAATTGGAGCAGCTGCCTCTTCTTCAACAACACATCAGCAAGCTTCCATGGACAGTCAATAGACAGGCAGCAAAGGCAAAGGAAAGCAGGTGGAACAAGAGCAACCACCTCCCATGACTGAAGGGCAAGCAGATAAAGAGATGGAGCAGCAAGAAACAGTGCAGCAGCAGGTAGAGCAACATCAACAACAGGATTCACAGCCAAGGGTAGGGCAGCATGACATAGAGTAGCCCACACATCAAGAAGAGGCAGTTGAGACCCCAATTCTCACTGAGCAGCAAGCTCAAAACACAGTACCTCCCAGGCAAAAAGCAGTTAATGAAACCTCAGTCCTCCAAACTCCACAAAAGGAGGATGTGAGCAGGAAAAGGGATAGAGAGACTCCCTTGACTACATCAATAAGTCATGGTGAGAAGAGGCACAGGATGAATCCCCTTTCAGAGGAAGAGATGCCTATAGGGCAATCTTTGGGTATGGGCCCGCCCAGTTTGGACGCATCTGCAAGTTCCTTCCAACAAGAACAAGAGAGGACAGTGGGAGGAGAAGTCAGCTCCTCTAGCCAGCAGAAAGAGGGTGAACTGAGAATTAAACAACAGTTCATTGAAATAAAGAAAAGGAATGAGCCCATAAAGATACAGCTGTATAACCATTTGTTGAAAATGGCTCCCACCAACCAGCAGCGACTCATGTCTGCATATGATGTCCAGGAGGGCAAGATGATTATGAGTCACCTCATACCAACTACATTGCAGCCACAGTCCCCTTCAGATTACTTAAGGACCAACCTTGAGGTCCTGGCCAAGGACATCCACCCAATGGATAAAATTGAGTTGCATAAACAAACATGTGAGATGGTCTATGCTTCCTTGGCAGACAAGACATTAGACAACTACAGGCTGGAAAATAGCCTTAATAATACAGCTGCCCAACTTGAGCTGGAAAGGGCATCCTCACAAGCAAAGGACAACAGAATAAGGTCCTTAGAAGACATAATCATTGAGATTGGGCATGATCCCAAAGATATCAAGGGCATATAAGAAATATTAAAATTGAGGGATGCAGATATGGCAGCTTTGAGGAGAAAGATCAAACTCCCAGCCACAATTCACCCTCAAACAGATGAAGTAGCTCAACAAACGCATGATAAATATGCCACAGCTTTGCTGGTGTCACTCTACAAGCAGCTTATCCAGACACAAGAAAAGCTGGGAGAATCAGAGGCTGCACAGGCAGCACTACAAGCAACTCTGAAACAAAGAGAAGAAGGTCAGACCTCCCAGCCTCCTCCTCAAATCATTAACCTTGAGGAAGCTCCTCCAATTACTACTCCTCCTCCTCAACAGACTGAAAAAGCAACACCATCTACTTCTGCACCACCAACAACAGAGCAGGCCCCTAGCTTGGATATGCAAAAGCTAAGGAATGAGATTCAGGCCCTGGAAGCTCAAATGATAGAACTGAATGAGACCAGGGAGAAACTAGCCAAAGTCAATGAAAGATATGACAAGTCCAAGCAGACAGTGGCAGAAAAGGGCAGGGAGATAAAAGCCCTCAAAGACAGGATCAAAGAGCTAGAGAATGAGCTCAAACTAGACAAGGTTGTGGCTGAGCTTAAAATATTGTTGTGGGCTAACATTGGCCAATCTATAAATGACCAATGGAAGTATATTGAAACAATACATGACCAGCTAGAGCTCATTCCAAAAGCATAGACTGAAATTCAGAGATCAAGAGTTGCTCTAAGAAATATGCCTAAAATTGCCACCAGGATGATTAATGTGCTTAACAATAGAACAAGTACTCAGTTGGCTGCCATGGGAATTTCAAACAGAACTGAGCACATTCAGTTAATCAAGAGGGTTCTTACACTGAGAAATTTGGTGCAGACATTAGAGAGAAGAACCCAGGACATGCAGACTGAGGTAAACAAGTTTTTGGAGAAGTTTCAGGTATTAGAAAACACAGGGCTCCCTGGCTTATTGAACAGCGCAGGGAGACTGTTCACTCATGAGCAGTATGCCAAAAGGGTTAATACATTTGCCACAAGTTAGATCAATGAGAAGCCCAGCACCTCAGAGGAAACAGGGCCAGCCACAGGACAGACTCTCTACAATAGAGTAGAAAGTATATTTTTTATAATGAATGAAATCAAACATCTGTTTGAGGTGCCTCCAAATTTTTACAAATATACAGAGGCAGAGGAGACAATGGATGCAATTCCCAGGCATCAACTACCTACACTAGAATGGTGGACTAAGGCCATACAGATGATTTTGTAAACAGGAAGCCATTCAGTAAATTTTGTTCACAGAAAATGCAAATTATCATACACAGGACAGTTTAAAAAGAATCAGCATGCATTAAAGATAAAAGCTGAGTCAACTCAGCAGAAATTTCGGCCAACAAAGCAAGGTAGGAAGCTACAGATGTGCAGGCCGAGAAGCTACAGCAGAGCAGCTCCAAAAGCGCATTTCTCAACATTAATGCAGATCACTCCAACCGACTCAGTGGCCTCCAAAGGCCAAAATATCTTCTGACAAGCATAAAGATGCATTTACTTTGTATTCAATGATGTAATAACTTTCTTATCTAAATATCTTGAAAAGTTGGTGAGCGCATTCATTTCTGAGATAACTTAGCACTCAGATATTTTGTAAACCGATTGTATATATTTGCCCCTCGCACAAGCTTGCAGGGGGTTGTTGTTGATTTCTCTTGAAGAAGTTCTTATGCTGTAATCCTTTCAGAGTTTAATAAAGAAAGTGATGGAATTTCTCGGAGTTCTGAAGTGTTGAATGCGTTCTGGTGTCTGTTGAAAACTGCAGGATTCCTGTGTACTTCATAATACAATAAGTTTATGTAACTCTCTTTGTTATGTGTTTCAATCTTTTACAATCCATATATGTTTCTAACTTCTAAGTGTTTAGCAACAAAGAAAAAGAATAACCTTCAGGACTTATTCATGCAATACCCTGAGTTCAATCTATGTTGTTAATGAATGTTTTCTTCAGCTATAATCTTGATAAGTGTAATTCTTAATTGCTGCACTTTCAGAATATATCTTTCACAGTGACCTTTGTTTCAGGAATTCAAGTTTGCTCCTGAGCATCATGTTTCACTTTCACATCACCATCTTAATGGAGAATTCTTAATTTCTTTCTGTTGGCTGACCATACATCACCACTTAAGTTTAAAGTTTGTTTGTTTGAAATACCCAATAGGGCCTGCAGTATGAACATCATCACTCCAGCATTTCAAAACATTTCACAGCTCTAGACTCCATTGCCCAATAATATAGTACTCTCTGAGAACTACATCTTAATGCACTGAAAGAAGTCCTCCAACCAAAACACAAACCAAAAACCTGAGCATAATAGCTAGCCTAAAAACACTATCAAAGCAGAGACAAATCATAAAGAGAGAGCCCTCTCTGATTACAGTTTGGCTAGAAACTGTGATCCAAAGATTGGTTAGTGGTTACCCCGGCCGTATTCCCTTGGGAGTCATAGGGAACAACCTGGGTGTTAACAGAGAGCACCATCAATGTCCATGGTCCAAAGACCATGCTCCTCTTCCAAGAGTTGTAAATCTGATTTTTGCTTTGCGTCAATTTTCTAAACATTCTCTTTAGGTTGCTTTGAATTTTCCATTACCTTCTCTAATTTCTTTTCTGAGCCTTTCTCTACCTTGTCCGATGGTTGTTCAGATGAACTTGTTGGGCATGGAATCCCCCCAATGCATGTTTTGCAGCTTAAAGCCCATGTTTTGACCAAATCCTTTGTAAAAGCTCTGCAAATTATGAGCGCGAAGTGTGAAGTCATAATAGAGTCACAATGTTTTCTGCCCTTGCTTTTGTAATGTAATTTCAGCTTGATAGACCTACCATGGTCCGTAGACCATGGGATTGTATAAATAGAGCAAGGCTCTAAGGGTAGCAGATAGCATATAGAGAAGGAAAGGAAGGATGATGAGTTTAAGAGATCGAGTCAAAGTGTAAAGTGTGCCTTTCGATCATAAAGTAGGAGAAGGCTCTGTCACTAAGTTCACAGAGGCCAAGTAGTCTACAGCTAAGTATGCGGACCCCTCCAATTGAGTGCGCAGGGCAGTTCAAGTTTGTAATCACTGGAAGACTTAATAAAGAGAAGTTTACCTTAGTTTTGTGTATCTTTTCGTGTTTAATGCATTATTGAGTATAAATTGCAAGTGTATTGTTTATTTGTCGCATGAACTTATGTCAGTGTGATGTTTAATAAAATATAATACAAGGCTTCTATTTACACGAAGATAACTAATTGGTGAGGGAAGATAGATAATATCTTAAGTGAGACTTAGGAAAATAGCGTAGAGCACTACTCTAGTAGCACAACAGCCCCATAGCCCATGGTTAGGACTGTGCGATGGAAAGTATATTAGGGTGCAAAGGATAGGAAAGTGTGCGAAGAAACCTACACATAGGGACAAGAAGTTAGACCAAATCAAACCCTTAGAAATCTCAAGGGTGTGGAAACCTAGTTCCAACAGCCCCCCATACTACTTTTGGTGAGACCTCATCCCGTGGTCCATGAACTATTGCCGAAAGGGCCAGTAGTACAGGGATTTATATGGCTAACTAACTCTGAACCTGGGCTAGGCCCCATCAAGCCAACAAATGGTTTCGTTGCTCGGATCAGGATCTGCATAGAGATGTCGGATGTCGTAACAATAGAATCAAACAAAAAAATGAATCGAAGATTGGTTGAATAGAAATATTCACGAGTTCGTGGCGTAGGAAAATAGGAATCCGCGACTATTAAAGGAAGAGTGGTAAGAGTCCTACTTATATATAGAGATGCATGAAATTTTCTTCGTGTCTTTTCTTATTGAGCTATACGAGTGGATCGTTAAGCTAGAAGATAACTAAGGAAGGTGTAAGCTTGATAGACCTATTGAGTGGACTATAGAATTAGTGCGCAGATTGAAAGAATCAAAGGATAAGATCATGCGCATTGTTGATCATTGGATCGATCGAATCATTGGAGGATTCATCACCAAGTTCACGGTAGATACCTGAGTCAACTATAGTAAGGTGGAACGACGCTTCCACAAAGGGCCATGAGGTAAGTACGTTAAATATTTGAACACTTGGATTAAAATTATACTGTGTGAAAAATGAGTTATGCAAATAAATTTATGTTTGAGGCTACGCGAAGTGCGAGAATCTATAGAAATGAAGGTAGTATACAAATAGAAACTAGCCCCTTGATTTCACCTCCGCAAGGGGGTGAAGAAGAGCTCGCGAGGGTCTCACTATGAAGTGTGATCAAATTGAGAAGGCAGAGAATTCTACAGATACCACCCCCACCCACACCTCCACTAGTTTCACCATTTTCACCTCCATCTTCATCCATACCACCTCTGCCACCATTGCGAAGCAATATGGTGAGCGCGATAAATTTGCCAATTTTTATAGCTCCAAATATCACCCTTGGTATTTTTTATGCTTGGTTTAGGGCCTAGGGAAACCCCTCCTTCCAGAATTGGTCCAAATATTTTAAAAACAATGTTTTACTTCCTGTACACTACTTTACCCTGTGTTAAAAGTGTGTACAAGTGGGTCAGTCAATACCTAACCTGTGTATATTTGTTAAAACACTTAAAAAATTAAATATCCTTAACTATGGGTAGAGTTCACGAGTTTTACCTGTTGATTACCTCCTAGAGATCGTGGCCCAACTATTCTCGACTGATTCCAAACTAAAAAAACGAATCTGGAAGAAGTATAGAAATACTTCAATGGGAAGGCCTTAGGGATGAGAAAAATGATAGAATTACTATACTCAGATTATCCCCTGATCAAGTCTGAAGTATCCCTGTGCTTCAAGCACTTCCTAAAGTTCAGGAAACCCTTATTTCCTTGAGTGTTGATATTCTCCCACTTGCTTGAGATATCATGGTATTGGTTATGGAAGAAGGTTGTTCAAGACTGGGACTGGACGAACCTAGAGGACGATTCCACTTGGAGTGAAAAGAGGAAGACTCAGGTGAACTCATTCCATGTTTATTATAGTTTTCTATAATAAAGAGAAATGTTTCTTTTTTTCCTAATATCGACTTTTTTTATGCATCATATTTTATTGTTATGGTTTATGTATGAATGGATATTTTCATGTATAACTAACCATCTACTTATATGATATAATGTTGATTTCACTACAATGCTTTATCTATATGCTACTATGTGTATTCGAATTGGTTGATTTGAATATTCAAAGATGATTAGGAGTTGCAGAGGGTTTGAACCCTGGCTGGAACTACCCAAATGAAGGACATCCAGGTATGTTCATCCTTGCATAGCTTGTTTATTTAAGCATGTTTCCTGAGTTGAATGCTTGTTTTTTGATGTAGATTACTCCTGCTCTGCTAGGATCCCAACCCAAAGCCCTAGGGTACTTATTCCCTTAACAAAATTGGCGAATCCGCTAGGGATAACAATGTTGTTATTCCTAGTTTGGGTTATTCAATGCTAATCAGGGCTCGGTTCTTAGTTTGTTTGTTGTGACTACATTGCCTGCTTTTGTAGGAACTTAGACTTCAAGTCTGATCTTCTTCATCAGGCATCATTTTTTATTTTTCTTGCAAAACTTCATAAATGCACCTTTGTATGTTTACAAAAGTGTACACACGCTTGTTTCTGAGAACTAAAACCGTGTATACATGAGTCTCGTTTGACATAAGCACATGTAGATGCACCTGTGTAGGGATACAGTCAATTCTTGCATGTTCTTTTCACATCTTTCTGCCTCAAAATATTTGTTTCTTGGTCTATGTGGTTTCTGAGCAGTCAATTTTTGTTTTCAGAATTTAATTGTTCAATGAGCTTACTGTTACAAAGTCTCTCCTGCTTTGAAAACTTTTTGTCCTCAGTTTACCTTAGAGTGAGTTTTATGATTTGTGTTTGAACACACAAGGCTTCTTATAGAGTTTCTTGATTGTTCTGGTCTTCCAGAAAAAAATATTGTTTGCAATCTTTGTGTCAAACTTCATTTTTTTGCTTGCTTGCTTTGTTTCCTGTCGTTTTTGAGGCCATACACTTTTTCTTAATTTTTGAAATTTTCTTGTTGATGAATTTGAAAGTGTGTCTTCCCTGATTTCTTGATCAGTTTCTCAAAGCTCTTTTTTTTGCTTTTGGATCGTTTAGAGCAAGTTGAAACACTTTTTTGTTCAAGTTTTCATTCATGTTGAATTGATAACTTACAAAGTTTCCTTGTGCTTTGCTTTTGGTATTTGAGTTTTTGGTGGCATTTTTAGTGCTTTTGAAAAGTTGTGTTTATTGTTTCTTGAAAAAGATAAGTTCTTCAAAAAAATTGTTTTCACTTTCTTTTGCCGAATTCGAGTTTGGTTTCTTTTGGTTTTCTGAGAGTGATTTAGGATCTTTTTTATTAGTCCTTCTTGTTTGGGAAAGATTTTTTGTTCAAAATTCATATTCTTTTCAAACACTTAAGTTGGATTATAAACAAATTGCTTTCATTTCCTTTTAGAGTAATCTAGAATTTTTACATTATCATGTACATTTTGCATTAGGGTAGTTTTGCATCATTAAAGCACCAATAGTCTTTTTAGTTTTTGTGAGTGTGAAGTCTGCTATAAGAAAAGAAAAGGAAATTTTTTTTGCTTTATAGAAGTTTCTTAGAACCCAAGTAGAAGTTGTTTTTCATCGAAGAACAAACAAGTGCATTGCATTTAAGTTATTTTTTCATTAATTTCTTTTGCGTCATAAAAACCACCATCGGTTTCATTTCCATATTGTCCTTTTGACTTGAAAGAACAACCACTTAAAATCAAGCGCTTAATAAAATAAACTAGAAATTTTTATATTGTCAATCAGATACACCAACAAGTCTTAGGTTTATTTAGGGCCTTGGATTAGGCGAGAGGAGAGTAAACTCTCCAAGGCCATTTTAAATTTTAAAACGTAGAAGTCTGAATAAAGAGTGAAATCCAATAGCGTTAGGGAGATCGAGAAAGCTCCGTGACTAGGAGTTAAGTGCGAGTGTTTGTGAAGATAAGGATGAGAGATACCCCCTCTCTTACTTGTCGGATCTTACCTCACAACTATTGTTCCCAGCTTCTAATACGAGTTGGTATATTTAGTTGCCTACCCTAGGGATCTACATAGATGGCTGCTAAGGGGAATCCCATGGCACCTGAGGTTGACGTTGCATCACATTCGGCGATACTTCTGGAGGGCACCCTTGTAAAGCTTGGGGGCCTGCACCAGTAAAGGCTATTGTCTAGAGGTCAGCATAACTACCTCGGATACCTTCGCTAGTAAACCTAGGGCATAATTACCCCAGTCTATTTTCGGAAGGCCCTTATTGTTACCTTTCTTGTATTTTGGTGTCTGGTCCTAATCACCAGGAGCAGAAATACTTGGAAGTATTTTGACTACTAAATTCTTTAAGGACATTTTTAGTGTGTGTTCTATGCCCCTAATCACCCTAGCTTTCAATTTTCTTTTGTCTTTAAGTAGATCTTATAAAAATAATTCAAAGTGGTTGACCGACCTCCTTGGTGGTCCTATAGACTTCGTGGGCTTTCACCTGTGATTCCAGAGCCTTCTCCTAGAAGGTATAGGAGCGACTCTGCCAGTGGTTTTCGACTAGTGGCAGTATGTGCATCAGATATTGATCCTTCGCTTGGGGGTATTAGTTCGCAAGATAGAGCTAGTACTACTATAGAGCTAGAGATGAACACACCAGTTCTTTCTCGAGTGCTCTTCCAGTGAGAAGATAGTATTGAGGTAGAAGAGCTTTCAGAGTCAATTGAAGCTCCAAATTCTCCTCTCCCTTCTGATCATCGTGACGTATTGCTATACGTTGGAACTCTAAGCCACAAGCCTTCAAGCCTAGGTCCACACAAATCTATCCCTTCAATGACCATTGCTGGAAGCATGGCATCTACCACGAGTTATGTGAGTATGCATACTCCCATGTCAGTGCAAGGGGGAGGAATTATATCCATCCCCTCTACATCATTATTTGGGTTTACTACTAGCACATCCTTGTTTGGGTCTACTTCCATTCCATCCATGAGTGGAAGTTGTTAGGTCAATGTATCCAATTTTGGATTCCTCCCTTTTGGAATGCCCTCTCAAGGTATTCCTTTAGTTCCATTAAATGTACCATTAACTGCCTCCACATCCATGATGAGTGGATCAAATTCCTTTTAGGGTTTCCCATTTAGCAGTGGTCATATACCACATTCCAATCCAAGAGTAGGGTCTATGCCTTTTCCTTTCATATGTCAAGGTACTAATCCTTTTCAGAGTTGGACAAACCATGTGGTTAGTGGGATAGGAACTGAGAATCAATTTTTCAGCCAACAAGGGAATGTGTTGTATTCCTCACTCAATTCATTTCGAAGTTTTCCACCCTTATCTAATGCTTGAACCCTTACCAGGGGCGGTCTGACCCTTATAATAATTTGTTAGGGGGGAATTTTCTAGTTAAGGAGGTTTCTCAGCTGGAGTTGGTCAAACTCCGAGTTTTGTTGGACCACAAGGGTCACCTTCTGGTTCAGTAGGTTCAACCAGTTACTTCAGGCAAACTAGTGCCTTTTAAAATTTGGGTCATTCTTTTTAGACTTTTGAGAACCCTGCCCAATCTGGGTGGAATCCCCATGGTCTGTCATGACTTCCTTTTCTAGCCACACTTAATCTGCCATACTTGACTAAGCTGACAAATGATCCAATCAGATATAATCCGGCTTGGCTTCCAGTCACAACTAAACTTCCATTGGATATTCTAAAATTCGAAGGGAAGAATGGTGAATACCCAAGTGACCATGTAACCACATTCCATTTACGGTGCTCATCAAACTCCCTGATCGATGATTTGATCAGGTTGAGGTTATTTCAGCGCACCTTAATAGGAAATGCAGCTAAGTGGTATATAGAGTTGCTAAGGGGCACTTTTAATTCTTTCGCCGATTTGGCTAACATTTTCTTAAACCATTTCCAGTTGCATGTCCATTATAAAGCTGGAACTAAACTTCTGGCCAATTTCCATTAGGACACAGCTACGCACATTTCAGATCATATCCAGGAATGGGGATGGAAAAGGAGGCTCATCAAAGACAAAATTCCACCTGAATTCCATCTCGAAAGGTTTTTAAAATCATTACAACTAGAGATATCAAAGGATGTTTCTATGTCCGGAGTTTATTCCGAACAGCAAGCTATCTTTCGCGCCCAACAGGTAGAGCTGATATATTCTTAGTCTGGGACTCTTAAGAAAATCAT
The DNA here is from genome assembly GCA_031772625.1 of Pinus tabuliformis. Classification (NCBI taxonomy): domain Eukaryota; kingdom Viridiplantae; phylum Streptophyta; class Pinopsida; order Pinales; family Pinaceae; genus Pinus; species Pinus tabuliformis. The sequence goes on from CM062806.1 coordinate 755,577,724, forward strand.
GCTTGATGCTCCAAGATCCACTGTTGATATAACCAAACCAAGGCCAAGCCCTCATGCTGATGGTATTGCTAGATCAATTGATGAAAATGTGGTGAACCTATTGAGCCAATTACAACAGTTGTCTCTACAAATTTCTTCTTCCAATCAGGCTGCAACATCTACTCCTTCGCCTTCTCAACCTTCTTCTGTAAACACCATTAAGGCTTCTAACCCGAAAGGAAATCATAATTCCGATGGAAAGAAGAAGGGATGAGGTAAAAATAAGAATTTGGATGGGGAGGGTAATGTGAACAAACCCGAGAATGGTGTTGGTGAGGGTGGGAAAGAGTCTAAAAAGAAAGTTAAATTTCCATGCAAGTTAAATGCAGTGGAGACCATTTGACTCATCTCTGCCTAGAAATTCAGGATGCTCAACACTTGTTAGTGCAGCAAGGGTCTTCTAGCTCCCAAGCTATCTTAACTAACCCTTTCCCCCAAGGGTAGCAGTTACTTGCTGGCACGAACTCAAATCTTGGTACCTTTGCAAGGGGAACCAGGAGGGGGCCAATTTCTTAAATGTTTCATGATGAGTTCTAATGTCAACGTGGCTACATGGTCACGGGATTATATTGAAGCAGAAACATCTAAGGATAAATCTATTCCCAGAACTATGGATCCACTTCATATTGAGTGACCCGCTGTTGAGTTTATTCCTCGAATACCAAAAGGTTCTGCTAAATGTGTGACTATCAACGCTAATGCTAGTGCAGCCTAGAACTACTCCATTGTATAAGATCTGGCTCAAAGTCCATGCACTATGTCTACTTTAGCAGTACTCCAATTATGTACAGCTCAATGTAGTGCTTTTCTTTCAGTGATCGGGGCAGTTGATCCAAACTATTCTATAATGCTCACTTTTGAGATGCTTAATGTCAAAAAGAGACTCCCTCATCATATGGCTTTTCAAATAAAGTCTACTTACTGGAAAACTAACATTTTTCGAACAATTATAGATGAGGGATCTTCCACATGTGTAATGTCTATGTCATGTTGGAAGGCCATTGGATCGCCTTCAGTTGTTCCTTCACCCACTCTCTTGACAACATTTGATGGACATTCTCATAGGCCACACAGGATTATCCCAGCCTTTCTTATATGTGTTGGAGGAAAGGTCATCAATGTCGAAGTAGAAATTGGTGATGCGAACCTCAATCACAACCTCCGCTTAGGACATAATTGGATTTATGAAATTGATGTCGTAGTTTCAACTCTATTTCACGTCCTTTGTTTTCCTCATAAGGGGTGAATTGTTAAAGTTGATGAATTAGATTATTCTCCAGTTGGCCCTCGTGCAACATCAAATTCTAATGTTCCCTTGGTGGATAACCCCCATCAACCTATCGAGAATATAGGAGTTGGGATGTATTCATCATTCATGGGTACATCTGATCTTCCCACTCCTATATCTAGAATCAATTCCATTTCATCCTCCCAAGAGTCCTCACGGGAAGAGTTCTTGCAGACTCATTATTTTTTAGACCCTTGGACCTTATGTTTGCCTACAACCACATTAGATGAATGAAAAGTGGGTGGAATGGCATTCCCTATGTCTACAATAGAGCTTAGATGTTAGTCTATCATTAACTCTGTGGATGACCATCCTACTCCTTCTTCTAAAGAAGATTTAGGTGGTGATGTGGCCCCATCTTGGACCCTTGACTGTACTTCTTCTATGGATTTCTTAGATATGGTTTTACCATCTGAGAAAGCAATCTTAGAAGCAATGATGGATGTATATTGACCATGGGAAGATTTACATCATCGTTCATATTTTCTTCCCCGCACTGCAGGAAGTCGAATCTAGGTTTTCCAAGCTACTTACTAGCGATGTTTTTACGGTTCCAAATCCTTTGTCTCTAGCACACATCCATGTCAAAGGTAATATGTTAGTCATTTCAAAAACTGTACCAATAAACATCTTTGGGAACCCTAACATGATAGAAAATGTCTTCATCAGAGCTGAGTGTTCCCCTGAAAAGGTTCAAATTTACACCAACTACTTTAAAGATTTTCAGGATGTATTCACTTGGTCTTATGAAGAAATTCCTTGTATTGATCCATCCATCGTTCAACATGAGATAAAGACGTATGAAAACACTAAGACAATTCATCAGAAGCTTTGTCTGGTCAATCCTCGGAAAGTAGAAACTATTAAAGCTGAAGTAGAAAAGCTGCTCAAGGTGGGTTTCATATACGTCGTTCCTCTAATGGATTGGGTTTCTAATCCAGTCCCAGTTGATTAAAAATAAGGAACAATTCGCGTATGCATTGAATTTAAGGATTTGAATAAAGCTTGTCTAAAAGATAATTATCCCACAACATTTATTGATTAGATAGTTGATGAATGTGCGGGTAATGAGACTTTCTTCTTCATGGATGGATTTTCTAGGTATAATCAAATATCTATCCTTCATGAAGACCAACATAAGACAACTTTTGTTTGTCCCTGGGGTACCATTGCATACAAAAAGATGCCTTTTGGTCTTAAAAATGCTGGAGCCACGTTTCAGCGGGTCATGTCTTACGCTTTCCATGACATAAAGCATGCCATCAAAGCATACTTGGATGATTTAGCTCCTCATTCTTGAAAGAGAATAGATCATCCTAGTCACCTTCAGTTAGTTTTTGAGAGGTTTTGTTTTTACAAGATCTGTTTGAATCCAAATAAGTGTGTTTTTGTGGTTACATCTGGTTGATTGTTAGGGTTCATTGTATCAATTGAAGGGATTCAATTTGATCCCTTCAAGGTTGAGGCAATAATTCATTTGCCTCCCCCACCTTCCATCCGAAAACTTCAAAGTCTTTAGGGGAAGGCAAATTTCTTGAGATGGTTTATAGCAAACTACGTTGAGATAACTAAAGGATTTATGCATTTGTTCAGAAAAGGAGTTCCATTTCTATGGGATGATTCATGCAATGATTTTTTGATGCCTTGAAGCAGGTGTTAATCTCTGCCCCACTTTTGAGTCCACCAGATTATGGTAGAGATTTCCTTTGATATCTTGTAGTCAGAGAATCAACCATAGCTATGTTTCTAGTTCAAGAAGATGATACTCTCACGAAGCATGTGATTTACTACTTAAATCGAGGCTTAGTAGGTCTTGAGTTATGCTTTCTCCCGTTGAGAAATTGGCCTTGGCAGCTGTCTATGCTGTCCAACAGCTTTGTCATTACATTCAGCTATGAAAAACAATTGTCTTAGTGGTGGTCAATCCTTTCTAATTTTTCCTCAGTAGGCGAGTGAGTGGCAGAAAATACAATCGATGGATTGTTATTGTACAAGAACTAGATCTCGAGTTCTTGTCAACCAAGTCTAAGAAATCATTTGTCTTTGTGGAATTAATTTCTGAGCTGCCTTATGGAGAAGATACCATTTATGACGAAAGTTTCCCAGATGAACATCTATTCCTCATATCTTCACAAGATCCCTGGTATGGAGATATCATAATCTATCTCTAGACTTCAAAGTTCCCTCTTGCTTCCTCCAAGGATAAACATAAAAAATTACGTCACCTGGCTAGGAACTATTTCATCATTGGTGATACATTATATCGCCGAGGGGTTGATTAAATCCTTAAGTATTGTTTAACCTTATAGGAACCAAAGCCTATGCTTAATTATTGTCACAATGGAGCTTGTGGTTGTCATCTATCTACGCTTGCAACAACCTGAAAAATCTTGCGTTCCAACTACTTTGGCCTTCGATTTTCAAAGATTGTATTGATGTGGTAAAACATTGCCACCCTTGTCAAGTCTATACTAGGAAGATGTGTGTGCATCTAGCTCCTCTTTTCCCTATTATCACTGTCGGTCCTTTTACGAAGTGGGGTATTGGTTTTACTACTTGTAGTCTGCCTTTAGCGGTGAATCACAAGTACATTATAGTGGCCTTAGACTACTTTACAAAGTGGGTTGAGGCCATGCCTACTTATAAAAATGATAGTGAGATAACGGCATTGTTCCTCTTGAATCATATTGTTTCCCATTTTGGTATTCCGAGAGCGATTGTCACTGATCATGGCAGTTATTTCCAGAACTGATTGATGTCTGATCTGGCTCTTAAGTTCGGCTTCCGGTAGGAGCATTCATCTCCGTATTATCCTTAGGCCAATGGGCATGTTGAAGCTATGAATAAGTCCCTCAAGACAATCCTACAAAGGAAAATTGACAAAAATCACTCCAATTGGCATCTCATGTTATATCTGGCTCTCTGGGCGTACCGAACCTTGGTAAAGACTACCACCGGTTTTACACCTTTTCAGTTTGTTTACGGACTCTAATCTATTATTCTGAGTGTGAAATTCCATCCCTTAAGCTAGTTGTTGAGCCCCTTTCAGAGACCTATAGTCTCGAAGAGCGCCTCCTTCATTTGGAACATCTCGATGACCAACGTCGAGATGCCACTATAATCAATGAGGCTCATAAGAAAAAGGTTAAAGCATAAAGCTGTCCATCCTCAAGTCCTTTCTGAAGGCGACCTTGTATTGGTTTATGAGCAAGATAAAGATGCCTTGGGGGTAGGCAAACTCAAGTATATACGGTATGGTCCCTTTATAATGAAATAAGTTTTAGGAAAGGGGGCTTATGAATTAGTCAATTTTGAAGGGAACAAGTTGGCAAAGCCCCAAAATGGGCTCTACCTCAAGAAGTAATTTATTTAGGTTATGGTTGAGAAATGGATTTTTGTATATTTTGTATTTTTTACATATTTTATCAGGATTTGTTGTGATATTTACACTTTTTTTATCTTCTTTGGCAGGTGTTGATGGATGACTTTGTTTATTTTAGATTTGGCGATGGTACTAGTTGGCACACTCGGAATCTTGCTTTCATAGCTTGGGTGATTTATTATTCATCTAGTTAGATGATGGTGTCAAGGGGAGTATGTATTGGTTCCACGTCAAATAATATTTCCGAATATACTGCCATCATTAATTTACTATCCGAAGCTATTTGTTATGGAATTGATTCATTGGTAGTGTATCATGACTCCAACTAGTAGTGTCACGATTGAATAACATTTATCGGGTTGAGGATCCTTATTTATATTGCCAATTTTTGAGAGTAAGGATGTTGCAAAGATCATTTGTTTTTATTAGTTATTTGCACATTCCACGATCTGAAAATTCATTAGCGGATTCTATCACTAATCAAGTATTAGATTGGAATATCATTCATTCCTCAAGATAAAAACAAACATAAAAAAACTTGAACTGTATATATATATATATATATATATATATATATATATATATATATATATCATAAAACTATCATGTGTACATAAAGTGTTTCAAAAAGAATATACAAAATTGGGACTAAATGTCCATAATCATGTCCAGTATATCTATGACCCAGCTCACGATGAGTAGCTAAGTAGGTGACTACTGCATTGGCAACATGCCGAATGATTCGAACCGAGTCTCATGGTACTCCTACCACACGGTGTTGCACCTCATCAAGTAGGTCTTCTATGGCCACCATCGGTACTTTGTGAGATAATGTCACCAAGTTTCTTTGGACTACGTATAAGACCCTCTCTGGCTCAGCGGGTGCCTCTTCGGCACCTTTCCCATGACACCTGTGCTACAGAAATCCATTTGGTCGTACTAGACCCACATCTGCAACATGATCTTTATGTTAGTATTTTAATCCAATAAAAAATATCTTTAAGTTAATTTTCAAATTTAAAAAACATAAAAAAAATCTTAAAAATCGATAAAAACTCAAAAAAGGGTTACCTTTCTCTCCCCATGCTGCATTTGGTTGCAGCCCCAAATCTAGATCTCTTTTGAAATCCATGCCAGCATAGGGATATTTGTCCACAGGGATAATTTGTTGTTCCCAACATGAGAAGAGCTCATCATCAAAAGTAGTCCTCGGCATGTCCCCACCTTTATGGTGTGTCATCAAGGCATTCGACCTAGCCATCCGAGGATCTCACGAGCTACTGATAGAGACTGATACCCTGGGATGTAGCCCAGAAACCTTCTCAAAGGAGAAGGAGTACAAAACGGTACCATATCTGAAATTTTTGGTCTTTCCTTTCATAATGGAGGACAATTGGCTCTTCATATTGGTAAGAAGAGGTGTACACCAATCAAAAACAGTGGTGAGGCACTCCATGACCAAGCTCATGGATACTCATGATGCTTGGTGCAATGAGGCTGATCTGTTTATCCTGGCTACGGTGAACAGTAAGATCATCAGGGACAAGCTCTCAACATGTTTTATTGCAATCTGGCTCCAAATTTTTTTCGGATGCCTGGGACACTATATATGTACATAGTCTTCCATTGACAGACTACCCTGTGTCCAGCCAGTTGAATGTACAACTTTTCATCTTCAAGAGAGACCAGTGATAAAGTAAATATCCTCTACCTCTGCCCTCAAAGGCATTTGATCAATCATAAATGCATCATCTTAGATACTCCAATAGTGGATTAGAATTTGAAGAAAATGGATGTTCGCCTTCATATTGGGCATTTTGAAAATTTTCAATAAGCCACATCCCCTTAATGCATCTAAGGCCTGCTGATCATTCATAACTTCATTACCAATGGTAGTAAGCTCCCTCTCTCTCCATGTGATTGTCATCCTAAAAGAAAATTAAGTTTCAACCATTAGATTTTTGTGTTGAAATTTCAAACCGTGTATATGTGGGTCCCTTTCACACACAGTCACATGCAAGGCCTTTGTATACGCGGGTCTGTAATATCCAACCTGTGTATACACCACGTTGAAATTTTTTACATAAATTCCTACAGTCAAACCTCAATAAAAATTTATAAAAACAATCATAAAGTAATGCAAGCTTGAATTGGGAGTTACTTGATGATTTTGATCCAATTTGAATGGTCCAATCCTTTGGGGGGCAAGTTTGCTCTTTTTTCTCCACATATTTTTCTCTCAACACAAATGGTAGAAATGGGGAGTCAAAAGGTCATTTTTTAGCTTTGAAAATTTCAAAATTTTTCAAAACTTGATTTTTTTGTCTCATGAATCTTTTAACTTATGAGTTTGGATTGTCGAGAATAGGTTGTTTTTTCAAGACATTTTGGACACTTCTTCAGAAATTCCACATTGGTTCCATGATTGTTGACCCATCATGGGAGGTATCCTTTACTCACTAGCATATAGATTACGGAAACCATTTTTCGGTTGAATTTTGCATACTAGCCTCCATTTGTCAATACACATGCCATAGGGTCAATCTCATCATGTTATGGTTAGTAAAGCATGTTCACTCACTAAGTTTTAAATCATGACATGATGGTAGAGCCATCCTTTACATGGGTATTGTAGTTAGCACTTCATTGACATTAGTTGCCCATGCTATTTTATTGAGTAGCCTTGAGAGTCCTCTTTCGTTCCGCCATATCTTATGCATTGAAGACTCATTCCTCTTTATTTCTTCACTTCATTCTTGCCTTATACCCTAGAGGATTATTTGTCTTGAGTTGTACTATTGCATTGCACTTTGACCATTTGCACCTTTTGGCCTTGAGCTAGCTTCACATGGACTCATGTTTAAGCCACTTTTTTACCATGTCTTCTACAAACTCAAACTTGAAATCGATTAGTTTCTGCAACTTGACACACTCTCAGGCCCGTGGGAGGAACATCACTTTGAGTGTCCTTGGCTAGCTTCACCTCCTTGTATTGAGCATAGGAATTTTCCCATCCCAGGAACTAGATCGTCTATTTCACTAGCACTCGTTCTTTCCACTATACTATAGCATTTTTTTATTCTTTTTCCAACTTAAAGAAAAAGACAAAAAAATTATATATTCCAAAAAGAGCTTGAATGAGACAACATTTCCATATATTGTTGGTAGCTAGAGTCAATTGTGTTGCCCTTGAACAAAGCACTCAAAATAAAGTCTCTCCTCCATTTGGGCGAGATTTAGTTTGATTTAGGTGCACCTTAACCTTGTTATTGGTTCAGTTCTCCTCCGATTGGTTCTCTTCCAATCATATGGAGAGTTCGTTCATGCCTCCTGCATCACGAACTTATACAGAGTTATCATATGCTACCACATAGTCATCATTGAGTCGTGCTTTTGTTTAAGGGAGGTAAGCCTGATTCGGCCTCTCTACTATGTCCCTTGACCTATTTTTAGTTGGCCATCCCTAGTTGACAATGTCTTGTTTGTCATCACATCAGTTATATATATCCTTTACTTGTGTCAGTTTGAGAAGGTCACCACTGACTTCTTGCTGGCAGGTCTTTTCCTTATCGATGATGACATATTGCTCTGAGGATGGGCTTAGAGCCACACCCTGGCCCTATTTTCATTATTGATAGGTCACCTTGTGCTCAACATCGATCATTATCATGGGTCTTTGAATGAGTGGTTTCCCTTGTGTTCGACATCATCTTTCATTATCACACATTGGAATTCGTTGAACCTATTGGTGGATTCCTCGCCTCTGTGTCAACATTCATTATTGGTTGGTTCAGAGGGTTTCTATCATATGCTAGCTAAATCTTGTGTATGATCAAAAAATTATTCAGCCAAGTTACTACATCTTTTTCATCTGATTCCTTCAACACTATTGGCCTAGAGGTTACAATTGCACTACATTGATGAAGGATGCCTTAATGCCTTCCTTCTAGCGGATCTTTCCCTATCGAATTTGACTCATTGCTCTGGGTCAAAGATCTAGATTCAATTTCGTAGTACCTTGGGGTTTGCAGTCATTAGTGGGAGATCCTTCACTATTAATAGTGGGAAACCATCTTTGTCCCCTAATTGATAAATTATTCCAGGTGTTCGACTTCAACTCATTTATTCACACTTGTTATATTGTACTAGGTACCTTGACTCTCATTATCATTATCAATGAGTAGTCTTGCATTTGTTAATGATATACATCAATTTCCAGTAATGAAATGATTTCTCACATGGTCAACTTCAGATCATTTATTCACATTATGTAGAAATGTACCACGGCCATCAGTGAAGACCTCGGTTTGCATCAACATTCATTGGTTCACTTGTCAGTTGCTCTTGTTGCTGCTAGTCGACACCATTCCACATTACATGTCGTTGTCCTTCACAGTGACATATTATATGCTGGCATCTAAGTTGCGATGTAGTATCATCTTATTCCATCATGTTCATTTGGTACTATTGGGATTAGTTTTTTGACATCAGTGATCAGCTTCATCTTATATCTTCACTAATCATCTTCTTATATGTGATATTCAGACATGTACTTGTTCAATCACGATTAGATGATCCATTGTGTACTTTCAGTTCCTTATACTTGTATACATAATGGATTCGATTGTACTTGATATGCAGACATGCTCTACTTTCTCCGAGCTTGGGTATGCCTGCCTCAGACAGTTGTTTCTTTTTGATCTTCTTTTTGATGGCGTGGTAGGATGAAATCTGGTGAAGTCCTAAGTTTTTGATAGGTTTCCTTTCTATATATGTTATGAACCAGCTCAAGAAAAATATAGAAAAGATATCTATCCACGCCTTAAAATTCAATGTCTTTGAGGGGGCAATCTCCTTTACATTACATAAATGAACAATTCTTGGATGATTCAAATGAAAAAACCCTCTTTCTATATATAGGAGTCTAAGGAGTCACAATATAACCCATTCAACCTAACTATAGTAATATAAAGCCACAAAAATAACAATAGAGGGATTCTATGGGGTCAGTAACAACAATATGGGGACAATAGGGGCACAACGATATTAATAAGGGATAGAACTACAATAATAATGGGGTAATCACTAGTATTATAGGGACCCAACATGCCCCTGTCCTTCAAAAAAGTGTTGTCCTCAACACTTGAGTAGTTCTAGATGCTTCTGTATAAAATTCTCAACCAACCATGTGGAATCTTCAGCGGATAAGTTCTTCCACTTGATAAGATACTCTGAAATTGATCGATTTCATCACTGTCGAGTTCTTGTTTCTGTAATTGCTTCTGGTTCCAATATAATTTTTCCTTCCTCGTCAAGTTTTGGAAATATTGTTTGAACTGGGAGCTTGTCACCTATAACCTTTAAACATGAAACATGGAGAACTGGGTGCAATCGAGAAGCTGCAGGAAGCTCCAATTTGTATGCTATAGTACCAATCTTTTGCAACACCTTGTATAGACCATAATACTTTAGTGATAATTTATTATCCTTCTTAGCTTTCTTGAGGAACATTTGCTTATGTGGTTGTAGCTATAGGAATACCCAATCACCTACATCAAAATTTTTTCATTGTGATGTTGATCTACCTATTTTTTCATTCTATTTTGTGCGAACACGAGGTTATCCTTTAAGAGTTGGAGGACTTGTTGTTGATGTTCAATGTGATGTTCCACTGCTTGAACCTTAGAATTTTCTCTTAAATATGATGGGATGGATGGTGGCTGATATCCATAAAGTACCATAAATGGGGTAATTTTTGTTGCTATATGGAAGGAAGTGTTATACCACCATTCAACCAAAGGCAACCATTTGACCCATTATGTTTGTTTATCAGATATAAAGCAACAAAGATATCCTTTCAAACATTTTTTTACTATCTTAGTTTTCCCATCAGATTGAGGATGATAAGATGAGCTATGAGCTAACTGAGTACCAAGACAAGAAAATAATTTTGTCCAAAAATTTCCAGTGAAAATGGGATCTCTGTCACTTACAATAATCTTTGGGTCTCCATGTAGCTTTTGAATTGTTTCCATAAATGCAGAAGAAGTTATATTGGCTTTAAATGGATGTGATAATGCACAAAATTGTGCATACTTGGTAAGTCTATCAACTACCACCACGATGACACTCTTTCCCTCAGACTTGGGTAAACCTCTGATAAAATCCATTGAAACCTCCTCACAATGTTGGCTTGGAATGGATAAAGGTTGTAATAGACCCAGTGTCATAATTGTTCCAACTTTATTTTGTTGGTAAACAAAACATTCCGCCACAAATGTTTTAGTATATGATTTAAGGCCATCCCAAAAAAAGTCCTTCTTAAACTTGTGGTAAGTTTTTAAAAATCCTGAGTGCCCTCCTAAGGGAGAAGTGTGAAATTCCATAAGAATCTTTCGTTTTAGCTGGGAATTCTTACATAGGTATAAGCGATATTTGTACCTTAACAAATCATTTTGCCAGCTAAATGTATTAGACATACTAGAATCTTGTTGTAACTTTTGAATAAGTTCCCACACTTCTTTTTCATTCTTCCATTCCTCCCTTGCTTCGCTTATCCAATCTGGTTGGATAATAGAAATGGTGCACAACAATGCTTCCACATCCTCATCCTTTCTTGAGAGTGAATCTTCCACCACATTTTGCTTCCCTTTTTTATAAATGATTTCAAGGTCATAACCCAACATCTTTGTGACCCACTTTTGTTGCTCTTCTCTAAAAAGTATTTAAGGCTATCATGATCCACTTTTACCTTGAAATGTCTTCCCATTAGGTAGGGTCGCCATTTCTTAATTTCACGGAGTATTGCCAACATTTCCTTCTCATAAATAGCTTTGTGTAAAAACTTTCCCTTGAATGGACTACTTTCAAAAGCAATGGGTCTTTCATCTTGCATTAAAACAACACCAATTCGATTTCTTGAAGCATCACATTCCACAATAAAGTTTTTTGTGAAGTCCGGTGTAGCTAAGATCGGTGCTTGGCACATTGCCTCTTTAAGATGTTTGAAGGCCTTTGTTGTTGCCGGAGTCCATGAGAATGCATATTTATTCAATAATGTTGTTAGAGGTGCTACTATTCTCCCATAATTATTAACAAACTTGCGATAATACCCTGTCAACCCAAGAAATCCTCACAGATTCTTTATGGATGTGGGGATTTTCCATTCCTTAATGGCTTTAATTTTTCTAGGGTCTACCTTAACTCGTTCATGAGATACAATATGACCCAGATATTCCACCTGTTATACTCCAAAGAAACATTTGGATCCTTTTGGATATAATTGTTTCTCTTCCAATAGTTGTAGCACCCTGTCAACATGCTCAACATGATCCTTCCAAGACTTGTTGTAGATTAGTATATCATCAAAAAATACTAAAACAAATTTTCTAAGGAATGGTTTGAAAATGGAATTCATCAAACCTTGAAATGTTGAAGGTGCATTGGTAATGCCAAAAGGCATGACCAAAAATTCATAATGAACCTCATGAGTTCTAAATGATGTTTTTGGAATGTCTTCAGTCTTCACTCTGATTTGATGATATCCTGAACGAAGATCCAACTTGGTGAAGTAAACTGATCCATGCAATTCATCTACTAATTCATCAATGATAAGAATGGGAAACTTATCTTTAATAGTGAGCTTTTTGAGCTCCCTATAATCTGGACACATGTGCCATGATCCATCCTTCTTGTGCACCAATACCACTGGAGCAGAGAAAGAACTTTAACTTGGTCGAATTATACCAACCTCTAGCACTTCTGCAAAAATACGTTCAATTTCACTCTTTTGGGCATATGGATATCTGTACCGCCTGATGTTTGGAGGAACACTTCCTGGAATCAGATGAATAGCATGATTATGATCACGAATAGGTGGGAGACTTTTAGGAATCTCAAATACCTTGGAATGATTGTTCAAGACTTTTTGGAGATCTGGAGAAATAGATGATTCCAATGTGGAAACATCTAGTGAACATAATTGTGCAATTACACCTCTTTGTTCCATTTTTAGAAGCTTTGTCATACCGTTAGAGTTGATTATCTTTCCCGGATTCCCTGCAATACCCCTTAATTCAACTTCCTTTCCTTCCATAGAAAGTTTCATGAAAAGATCTTGAAAATTAAAATCTATTGTACCCAAGGGTTGTAGCCATTGGTCTCCTAGTACAACAACAGCACCTCACATTGGAATGGAAAGCATTGGGATAGTCAATAGATATTCTCCCATGGATAGCTTGATATTATGGCACTTTCCTAAGCAATTTATTGTTCCTCCATTTGCAACCATCACTTGACACTCTGGTGCTGGATATAAGAAGCAATTCTATTATTTTGCTACCTTACAATGAATAAAATTGTGGGTACTTCCTGAATCAATCAACACTATTACCATTTTCTTCTTGATTTCTCCTTCTATCTTGATGGTTTGAGGTGTGGTAATTCCCACCAACACAATACAAGATATGTTTGGATCCATTTCTTCTTTATCTAGGCTTTGTTCCTAGAGTATATCCTCTTCTTTTGACCTTTCTTTCTCCTTTTCTTCTTCCTCTTCACAATCTATGTAGAATAATTTCTTCTTAGAACACTTATGAACTTCAGTGTATTTGCTATCACAACTATAACAAATCCCTTTTGCTCTTTTTTCTTCCAATTGTTGTGGTGTAAACCTTATAGGTTGTGGAAGACTGAGGGCAACAACACTTCCATTTTTATAGTTGTGAGTGGTACGCTTCCTGGTTGCCATAATTTTGCTTCCCATTTTTCTTGCTAACCTGAATGTCTTCTCTAGTGAATCAGGTTCCCAAAGGTGAACATCATATTAGATATTATCCTTTAAAGTCCTTATGAACACATCAATCCTATTCTCCTCTGGAATATTTTTTACCCTTATGTTCAATTTTTGGAATTCCTCAATGTGCTCCATTATTGAACCCTTTTGTTTGAGACTTATCAATTGGCTAAAAAAAGTGTTGCTTTTTGTATCCTCATAATGTGCTGTCAATTCTTCCATAAAAATTTCCCAAGTGATAATTTTTTTACAAGAGAAAAGCCATTTATACCATACAAACTGATTTGGTTCCAAATATAAAGTTGCAATACATACCTTTTTTGTGTTTTGCACATTATTGAGATCGAAAAATTGCTCCATCTGTAATATCCATGTTGCGGGATCCTTGCCATCAAACTTCCTCATATCAATTTTTGGAATATGGTGGGTCTTCGATCCCACATTAGAGTCTACGAAATCATGATTAACATTTCTTTTGTTAGCATCATGGGTTTCCTTTACTACCTTTTCACCATTAGTAAGTATTTCTTGTAGAAAATTTGTCAAATCTATCTTCAAATCATCAATCTTAGCTTCCACGCCCTTCATCTTATATTCCACGCCATTTATCTTAGCTTCTGTTAGCTTTTGTGAGAGTGAAATTTGTTGCACTTGGTCTTGTAATTTTGATATATCATGTAGCATTTCTTCCTCTTTTTCATGGGTCATGCTAGGGATTTCAAGTTGCTTACTAGGTGTTTGCATTTTCTTTCCTTGGGGCATCAGTTACTGATAACAATTCTCTACTATGCCCTTTGAATTCCTTCAAAATAGTTTTTCAAACCAAGCTTAAGCAAAAATTTAAAAAAATCTACACACCTTTTTTCACTTTGTATGAGCTCGATATTGCCTCTGATGTCTCTCTGTAATTTTGGATCATCCAGCTCTGAAATTTCAACCTGTAGTAGCACTCTCTCTCGTCTTTCCAATGCCACCAGTCTGATCCCAATTGGATTCTCCAAGGAAGAGTTATGTCAAATCTCTCACAGTGACCTTATTATAGAGTAGTTCAGTAAAGCGAACTTGTACGACGTGCCAAGTGTCCCTGTTTCGAACTTTGGCTTTGAAAAAGGTATATGAGAAACCATAATCCATATTCTTTCTATATCTTCTTAAGAAATTTCAATCCGATGCTTAGAGAGAAAGCTATGATGATTTTCCCTAGGTCACCTATCTGGAATGTAATTCAGGAGTCCGCAAAAATACCATCTTCCTCAAATCATAGCTCTGCAAATATAGCGTGAAAAGATCTGAAATTTCAACCTGAGATTTATCGTGATGACTTCTCAAATGGGTTTTTTTTTATCTTCTAAAACATTGCAGAAAAATGTTATAATGAAAATTCCATGATGACCTGTTTCGAGCAGCAAAACTCTAGAATCCAAAGCTCTGATAACAAATTTTATGAACCAGCTCAAGAAAAATATAGAAAAGATAGACCCACGCCTTAAAATTCACCCTCTTCAACAGGGAAACCTCCTTTACATTACATAAATGAACAATTCTACGATGATTCAAATGACAAAACCTCCTTTCTATATATACGAGTCTAAAGAGTCACAATATAACCCACCCGGCCTAACAATAATAATATAAAGCCACAAAAATAACAATAGAGGGATCCTATGGGGTGCAGTAATAATAATATGGGGACAATAGGGGCACAACAATATTAATAAGGGATACAACTACAATAGTAATGGGGTAATCACTAGTATTATAGGGACTCAACAATATACTTAATACGTTTCAGCCACCATGTACCCCTTCTGACCTCATATATTATGGGGCATCTGTTATAGCTCCAAATATCACCCTTGGTATTTGTGATGCCTGGTTTATGGCCTAGGGAAAACCCCCCTTCCAGACTTGGTCCAAATATTTTAAAAATAGTGTTTTACTTCCTATACGCTACTTTTCCCTGTGTTAAAAGCATGTACACATGGATCACTCAATACCCAACCCGTGTATATGTGTTAAAGCACTTAAAAAAAATAAATCTCCTTAACTATGGGCGGAGTTCACGGGCTTTACCTCTTGATTACCTCCTAGTGCCAGTGACCCAACTATTCCCAACTGATTCGCAACTAGAAAACTAATTTGGGAGAAGTATAAAAAGACTTCAATTGGAAGGCCTTAGGGAGGAGAAAAATGATAGAATTACTATACTGAGATTATCCCCTCATCACGTATGAAGTATCCTTGTTGAGCGATTTAATTGTCTATTAAATCCCCATCATTTAATTTATCAACCCGGGGATTTCGTCAACTTAGAAGTAAACTAAAATATATGGGACCTCAGGTAAAACATGTGTATGAAGTTTGTTTACAATGGAAATTCATATTACAAATCTAAACTATCAGATCTACTTTATGAAAGCATAAAAATGTTTGATCAATGGAATTATTTTACTTTATAAGATAGAGAAGAGACTCTTGTTCAGGAATCTCGATTATCCTTCTACAATATTCCTATAATAACATTGCTAAACACCTAAGAAAGTAGGAAAGAAAGCATATAAATGAAAGCAAGTAAATATTGTTTTCAATTCAATTCTTAGCTCATGGAGAAGAGTCTCCTAGTTGAGGATATCTTGATTGTCCTGCTCACATAAAAACTAGCTACTAAAATAAAATTAATCTTCACATAAATGTAATCTAGGAAAGAATATAAGAAATTAAATCTTGTTTCACTTTAGCCTAGCTCATGGAGAAGAGGCTCCTAACTAAGGAGATCCTTGTTGTCCTTCTCACATAAAAACTAGCTACTGAAAGGAGATCAACCTTCACACAACAAAACATGGCTTTAACATGAATTCATACTAAAATTATTTACAACTATTTACAACAAATAAATAACATGAACATCATAATTAAAATTAGTATATTCACAACATTACTCTACAACAAAGTGTACTTATCTCATTGTCGGGATCCTTCCACTCTTGAATGAGCGCACATGAACAACTATCACACCTTAAGAATCAAACAACACTCATTACTCATTATTTGGAGAAAATGAAATTATTCATGTCGAATGAACAATCATAAATCTAATGTTAATGAATATCTGATAATTGTTCTATCTCCTTTCCTTTGATGGACGCTCCTCTTATTTATACATGAATTAAGGATACCTTCTCAATAAATGTAGATCCCTTAAATATGTACTAGACCCATACTTGTCTCAACTTATCCCTAAATACTAGATACGAATCCCATGACACATCAAAATCTCCAGGATCTTTCTCCTTGGAATATTGTCCACCTCTTGGGTTGAAATTCGAATTTGATCATGCGAGGCCACATAAGGGTGCCTTGGAAGCTTCCAAATGATCTACACATGTCATCAAAATCAAACCAGTTTTAGGTATAAGAAAATACATGTTATTTCTCTAATTTTTAATCATAAATTCACTTTAAATACATAAAATTAATGACTTTGGAAAATGAAGATATGAACCCATACGGTATTGGAAATATAGAGTTATGTAATGATAATGTGATGAGACAAGGTAACAAAATGAGGATATAGGTGAAAATGGAGTGAAAATATATGTTAATTTGGTTGCCCAACATACCCTCCAAGTTAAGTTATTACATGTCCTCATGCAATCTATTGCATTAATTCACTTAATCATGATTTAATCTTTTTTCATTGTCTTTCTTTTATATCGACTTTGAGTGATATCATTTTTTTAACTTCGCATAATTTTATTTTTGGAAACTTTGTTCCTTTCTGCAGAGTCTTCTTTCTTAAAAATATTTGATTGAAACATATTATTTTGGTTGGTTCTTGTGTGACAACCAAAATTTGATTAGCATTGGTTCTTGTGTAACAATAACTTCATTGTTTTTGTGTTGCATCAAAAGACTTTGAAAACATTTAATCAACCATTCATTCTTTGATCATTCTTTCCAAAGCATGCAACAAATGAATCATAGTGCAATAATAGTTGTTTGGAAAAAGTATGTTGGTTAGGATGACATGTTCAAGAAGGACATATATGACATATGAAATATGATAATGGGGTATGTATATGAATATGAGGTATGAAAATGAATATGGTGTAACATTTTTCCAAAAATTATAATTTTTGTATTAAAGGAATTGTATGATAAAAAGCTAGAAAAGAACATACCTTTACTTACCTGAGTGGACAAACTCTTTATATGTAGAAAAGTGTAGCTTCTCCTGTTGAATCATGGAATGAAGAATAGAAGAATGTGATCTATGTCTTGGTTTCATATATGGATGAAGTCACGAATGTGGATCCTTTATTATTGCTACTAAATCTATTCCAAAGTATAAAATAATGTTGAATCTGCCCCTGAATCATAGTCTTCTTGTCGTCCCATATTGTGGCACACTTCTTTCCATGTGAATAAATGTGTCAATGTGGAACATGGAAAGAAGTCATTGGACTACCGACCATTGATGAATGTCATTAATCAATGCAAGGCAAACTCACTATTAATGTCAATGAGTTCCAAGGTACCCAAGTACATCTTGCAAAGTGTGAATAGATGAGTTGATGTCGAGTCACTTGCAAGATATAACAATCAAGGGACACTAATGTATTCCAATTGTTCGTTGGTGAGAAGACTTACCATTAGGGCATGCAAGCCTCAAGGTACTAATAATGACTCTAGTGTTTCTCCTAGATAAGGTGCTGAGGTCGATGGGTCAAGACTTGTCAAAAGTTGGGGCTGAAGGGATCACACATTAGTCAATGCAAGTTCATACAAAATGATTGGTAGGACTATAGATAGAAGATATTATGGTCAAACAGTTTTTATGGCAAGGAAAACAAGACAATGTAGAGAGAGGGTGGCTTATTTTTTAGGGAAAAAGATGCACTAAAAAGAAGGAAAAAATGTATGCGTCTCAGAAAAGTAGATAGATATGAAATCATGATGGATTAGGCAATGAATCAATGGAATTTAACATGGATGATTGATGAGGCTTTGAAGGAGAAGTTTGGGTAAACATATCATGATGCAAAAGGTTTCTGTGTAGCCACAAATGTCACGACATATGTTATTATCTCTTTCAAGTTTTAAATGATGAATGTGATTTCTGGAGATCACATCTGCATGAACTTGGATCGTTGTGCACGTATAAAATCTCAGTTCAAATCCTGCATGAAAACTGTGAAAGCATTTTGATGGACATAAAATGAAAGAATGACTATGAATTCTTAGCAACCAAGATATAAAATGAAAAAAAATTACCTGTTGCTTTTGCGTGCAAGTTCCTTTGAAGTATGTCTAGGAAAGTATGAAATTTCCATTTGCAATTTCTTAATTCTATTATTTTTTTATGTTTATTTGTTTTTTTTTTTCTTTTAATTTTTTTTTATATAATTGTTTTTTAAATGTTTTTGTGTTTTTTTTTAATTGATTTTTTTATTGGTTCTATTTTTAATTAGTTTATTTTTTATTTTTTTTAATTAATTGTTTTGATTTTTTTTATATTTATATTTATTATTATTTTTTGTTTTTTTTTTTAAAACTAAAATTTGTTTTGTATAAAAATATTGAAATAACAAATATTTGTTTTGTATTGTTTTGATTTTTATGTTTTATATTTTAATTATTTCTTTTTTAATTAAAAAAACTAAACTTTAAAACTAAAATTTATTTAGTATGGCTATTAAAAGAACTAGAAGTAAATAAAACATAATAAAATCCATGTTTCATCACTTGCCCTAGCAGTCTAAAACTATGGGGCAAAGAACAGAGATGAAATAAGGCCAATCCATATGAATAAATTTTGAGAGATTTGACCTGAAACTGATAGATTACGCAAGTTAATGATGATCGCTGGAGATCATACTTACAGATTGGATATAGATGAATTCCTGTGTTGCGGAAGCAGTTAGTTCAAGAACTACCCATCATAAAATCCTCCTTCCTGCGAGATCGACACCATCTAATCACTGTGACAAAAGAGTTGAATCCACATTCCAAAAAAAAATGGAAAGCCGAAGAATACCACATAACATTGCAATGTTAAAGGCAGGCCAATTGTAAAAAGGTAAACCCAAGAAATGATGAATTTCTGGGTGCCATTGGCATTGTTGGGCTCGACAAAACTGCAAAAATGCATTTGAAAAATAGACATTGAAACCCATAAAAATATAAGAAGAAAGGAAAGGAATTAATTAAATAAGAATTCTTCTCTGCTCACTTATATCAAACAAGCGTAGCTCGCCATTTTCCAAAATAACAACACTTTCTTCAGGTAAGTGTGGATTCTAGCAAGCATGTGAAACATCCTTTTTAGAGTTTGCAAATTCTAGTGAAACATAGGAAACCATTTTGTTGATTCTTCTCTAAACTAATGAAAACAATATGTAGTATGAGCCAATAGAAACCCCTCTGTAGAATCATTAGAAATAAATTTCAATTCAACCACTATTTTACCCACACAATCTGCAAAATAGGGGTGAAAAGCACCATAAATATATTCCAAATAGCAATGAATTTGTGAAAACTATCCACGTGGAGCATAACTAGGCTCATTTTGAAGAAAACCATTTCGTTTTACAAAATTAATTTTATTTTTCTCAGAAAAAGCAATAAAAAATAGTGGCTTTCAAAAATCGAAATGCATTTCTGGGACTGAATAAAATTTCATAATCATTAAATTTGAAATCAATTTTTCTCTTGAAATGATTCTCCAGTATCCTACTCACTTCTTTTTAGTATGCCCTTGACAAAGAGATAAAATCAGTCCTCAAAAATATGAACTTACTTCAACTTCTCTGAAATTGAACGGTGGAGAATGCTCAACATAACCACTGTATGCAACATAACCACTCATTCATTCACTACCTTTTGAGAAATAGATTTTTGGAAAAATGAAAATCAACCTACAAGGTGGTCATAATTATGCTCAGAGACAATATTCCTCCAAAATCGAAATCTAGAAAATGAAACTAATCCTTCTCTACCTTCAATTTCTGTGTCTTTCTCCGTTCTATTGTAAAAAGGAGTCTGCTACTCTAATAAAAAAAATCTCTCTGTATAAAACCATTTGACCATGTTTTTATTGCTCGATTCAGAATTCAATCTATGTTTCTCATGAAAATTCCCTCTGTGCATATAAATGGAATGAAGTTGTTCATACAGACCATATGTGGATGATATGAATTATGCCCATATTATAAAAAAAAATAGGAAGAATTATGTTCTTAAAATCAAAATTGAAAATCACAATCATGGCACCATAACTACGCATGACGGATTTGTGAAATTTCCTTACCTGGAAGTGCTTTTGTAATATCTCTGAGATATCTTTGAGTTCCTGTGTTTAGATAGCGCCGAAATTGCTTTCGATATTTGCAAGGGTTCGTTCATTAAATTAATGGCAAATACATGTTTAATGGTGGAAAATCGCTCAAGTTGTTTGACTGAAGTTTTAGCTCCTTTTTAATGTGGCGCAATGCAATGCTTAACACAATTTTTTTCCTTGAAATCTATTAAAAGTTGGAGGCGATCTCTTACCTTCTCTCATGGGATTTCTCTTCGTGATTCAAAGGATTCTCTACGTAATTGATTGCTAAAATCCCAGTCAACTCTGCTTGCTACATTTTTCACAAAATTCTCTTCACTACTTTTAAAATTTTGCTGATCTGGCAGCGACTGGAAGACATTGAGTTACTAATTCATTTTCCTCTTCATTATGCGGATTTTCTGGAATTTATTGGTGAGCAAGGTTAAATTGACGTAGCAAATATTTTGGCTTGTAATCCTCTTCGTTCAAACCAATTTTAAACTACCCTACTTATTTCCACATTTCTTCTTCAGCATTGTGCTCTGCATTTCTCTGAATTTTGGTTTCTCTCATAAGGTTTTTTCTCTTTCCTAAGCTTATTTTGAGTTGTGATGGCGAAAGAGATATGTAATGCAGGTCTGGAGTATGCAAAAAATAACGTAATACAGAACACTGTAATTGTTTTTCAGAGCATTTCAATTTTATTTGACCATTTCAATTAGGCCAACTCAATGCCCATTGTACCTGGATGCATCGTGGTTGAAGATGTTGTGATCGGTCACCATCTTTGCCACAAGGAATTCAAATCCTTCCATGGCTAGTGCTTGAAGTTGCTCAGGGTACTGCACATTTCCTGTGCGCTTGAAATGATGACAGAAAACCAACGAAATGTGGAAAACCTTGCAGATCCAAGGAAACTCTCATTTCTCTTTCCCTGTCGTAGTGACAAATGCTTCTTTTTATTTGGATGGTATTTTGGTGTTTTATTTGTTTTATTTTTTGTTCTTTATGTGTCTTCTGTTTTTAATCTTATTTTCTTTTTAATTTATTTTTTTTCCTTTTATGTTGCAAAAAATACAACAAATTAAATCCTATTCTTATTTTATTTTATAAATATATTTGTTTTATTTCTTATTGTATATAAAAAACTAAATCCTATACTTATATTTTTTTCATTAAAATCTTTAAAATAAATTAATTTTTTATTGTTTTGTATTGTTATTAAAAACTAAAAATGAAATTTTTTTGTTTTTTGTTTTTTGTTTTAAATTTGATTTATTTTCTAATTTTTCTTTTAACTTAAAAAAATTGATTTATTTATTTATTTTTAAATTAATTCATTTTCTATTTTTTAAAACTAAAACAAATCATTTTTATTTTCTTTTTATATTTAAAATAATAATAATAAAATAAATTATATTCCTAATTTGTTTATGTTACTAAAAAAATAAAAAATAAAAAAAAATATAAAGGAATTAAATTTGTTGTGATGATCTTTTTTATGTTAAAATCAAAATCTTTAAGAAAAAAAGAAAGTTGAATTTTATTCTATTTTTTTTTTATTTTTATATTGTTCTAAAATCATTTTTTTAAAAGAATTTAAATTCTATTCTAATCCTAAAACAATCTGGAAAATTTATTGATTTAGGATGAAATTTTTTAGCAAATGGAAACAACTATATTGCAAACCCTAGAAACATTTATAAACATTCTACTTTTTGATCCTCAAGATCGTGCAAAGACACAAGAGGAGAGCATACTTATTCGAACTGAAAATATCATCCTACCTATTCTATGCTAATTGAAAATTACAAACTATTACATGTAATTAAATTTCTGATGTAATCATTCACACAATAGTAGTAAAAATATATTCATTTTCAGTTTTACAAATTTAAAATGAAAATATACAAGGATGATTGAATCTAGGTTTTGTGAGTGTGATTTAATGAAATAAAAATAAAATCGACCTAACTTTGTACTTCTTTGAAACCATTGAAACCACCTTTCGATAAGGCTTTCATAGGCGTGATTTCCACCCTGATTCAGATCATGTTGCAACTTCTCTTCGTCCTCCTCAATCTCCTGTTCAAATAATTGTGCATCATCAGATATACATAATTCTTCAAATGTTAATTCATTGTTTACTTTTGGAGTAGTTAAACTTTTGGCTACTGTCAAGATCTCTTCTTCGCAAGAAGAGGAGATCCTGACACTTGCTAAGATCTGAGTGAGTTGCTCCGAACTTATACTCATCGTTCTTCCATATATACATATGGATTTTTATTGTGTTTTTGTATATTTTTTTCGTGAGTGGGGGTTTTGGATTCATGTTCTATTTCTATGCTTCTTTTTATATGAGAATAAACTTAATTGAAAATTCCTAAATGCAATTAACCCTAAATAAAAATGATCCTAAACGAAGATTCTTCTTAAACAATCCTCCTAGCTAGTTTATATCTAAGTTTGTTTCCCTGGCAACGATGCCAAAATGTTGGGCGATTTAATTTTCTATTGAATCCATGTCATTTAATTTATCAACCTGTGGGTTTCGTAAACTTAAAAGCAAACCAAAATATATGGGACCTCAGATGAAATAGGTGTAGGAAGTTTGTTTATAATGAAAATGCATATTACAAATCTAAACTATCAGATCTATTTTATGAAAGCATAAAAATGTTTGATCAATTGAATTATTTTACTTTAGAAGATAGAGAAGAGTCTCTTGTTTAAGAGTTATGCATGTCCTTCTGCAATCTTCCTATAATAACATTACCAAACACCTAAGAAAGTAGGAAAGAAAGCATATAAATGAAAGCAAGTAAATATTGTTTTCTATTTAGTTCTTAGCTCATGGAGGAGAGTCTCCTAACTGAGGAGATCTTGGTCATCCTTCTCATATAAAAACTAGTTACTGAAAGGAAATCAATCTTCACATAAATTTAATCTAGGAAAGCATATAAGAAAGTAAATCTTGTTTCAATTTAGTCTAGCTCATGGAGAAGAGACTCCTAACTGAGGAGATCCCGGTTGTCCTTCTCACCTAAAAATTAGCTACTGAAAGGAGATCAACCTTCACACAACAAAACATGGCCATAACATGAATTCATATTGAAATTATCTACAAGTATTTACAACAAAGAAATAATATGAAAATCATAATTAAAATTAGTATATTCCAAAATTACTCTATAACAAAGTGTACTTATCTCAGTATGGGGATCCTTCAATTCCTCAATGAGCACACATGAACAACTATCACACCATAAGAATAAAAAACACTCATAACTCATGATTTGGGGAAAATGATATTATTCATGCTGAATGAACAATCATAAATCTGATGCTAATGAATATCTGATAATTGTTCTCTCTCCTTTACTTTGAAGGATGCTCCTCTTATTTATACATGGATTAGGGATATCTACTTAATAAATGTAGATCCCTTAAATATCTACTAGATGCAAAATTGTCTCAACTTATCCCTAAATACTAGATACAAATCCCATGACACGTCAAAATCTCCATGATCTTTCTCCTTGGAATATGGTCCACCTCTTGAGTTGAAATTCGAATTTGATCTTGGGAGGCCACATAAGTGTTCCTTGGAAGCTTCCAAATGATCTACACATGTCATCAAACTCAAGCCACTTTTAGTTATAAGAAAATACATGTTATTTCTCTAACTTTTAATCTTAAATTCACTCTAAATACATAAAATTAATAATTTTGGAAAATGAAGATATGAACCCATACAGTATTGGAAATATAGAGGTATGTAGTGATAGTGTGATGAGATAAGGTGACAAAATGAGGATAAAGGTGAAAATGGAGTGAAAATGTATGTTAATTTGGCGGCCCAACAATCCCTATGCTTCAAGGACTTTCGGAAGTTCATGAAACCCTTGTTTCCTTGAGTGTTGATATTCTCCCACTTGCTTGAGATATCATGGTATTGATTATGGAAGGAGGTTGTTGAGGACTGGGACTAGATGGACCTGGAGGACAGTTCCGCTTGGAGCCAGAAAAGGAAGACTCAGGTCAACTCTTTCCATGTTTATTATAGTTTTCTACAATAAAAAGAAACATTGTTTTGTTCCCGATATCGAATTTGTTTATGCATCGGATGTTATTATTATGGTTTATGTATGAATGACTATTTTAATGTATAACTAAGCATATACTTATATGATATAAAGCTAATTTCACTACAATGCTTTATCTATGTGCTGCTATGTGTATTCGAACCTTGGCTAGAACTACCCAAACGAAGGACATTTGGGTATGTTCATCTTTGCATAGCTTGTTTATTTAAGCATGTTTCTCGAGTTGAATGCTTGTTTCTTGCTATAGATTACTCCTGCTCTACTAGAGTCTTGACCCAAAGCCCCAGGGGACTTGTTCCCTTAACGCCAATGTTCAAGGGAGTAGGGAATAGAGATCCAAACCAGTTTTGGTTTGTGATAAAAGCTATATAGGAAGCACGAGGAGTTAAAGATTACAATACAAAGAAACAAATTTTGGTCAGCATTCTGCAGGATCGCTTGCTGACCTGATACATTTAAGCATTCCAATGATAATCCAAATAAGGGGACTGTAGATATTCAAATTGCGCTAAATAAAGAATTTAGGAGGCCAAAGTAAGAGGCACAGCCGATCATTGGATTCAAGGAAATCAAAATGCTACTAGGCGAGACACCTTGGGAGTTGGATCAGAGACTGAAGTGCACAATTCGTGAAGCTAACATGACGTCGATAGATGGGAAACACTGCGAATGGTTGGTAGCATTGTTAATGCTTCATCTAAGGAATGCGCTATCACAACAGAGCCTAAAAACTTAGGGCAATGGCTTAGAGCTCACGATGAGATTGCATGAGACTCCAATACAAGATTCCAACCAAGGAGTTGAGTAGATTCACGCGTAGTTGGAAAGCTTGTGCCTTGAGATGCAGAGTTTCAAACAAGATAGGACAACTTGCCCAGAAGTGTGCGATGAGGCATAATGCATAAAGTGCAAGGTTAGGGACATGACAAGGACCATTTCCCAGTGTTCACGAATTACCTCGCAGGACGAGGACCAATGCCATTGAGAATGGAGGCACAAGTAGGACCAAACACATTGCCTGCATTATGGTGTGCAATTTGTAAGATAGGAGGAAAACATGCTACAAACAACTACCACTTATTAGAAAAGTACACACAGAATTCACAGCAGTTGTTCTGTAATTTTTTTAGATTAGTAAGCGATGATGAGTGAACCTATAGAAGTTATGAGTTGATGATGGATCAGATTCCTGCTTACAGAGTTCAGGCTGAAACATGGCTCCTTGACTAGAACACAGGGATGGCGCGAACTGGATTGCAAGGGCGTAGATGAGGCCCAGGTGGAGGAGGACTGGGAAGAGTTCGTTGACAACTGATATGTTACAATCGCAGAGGGCCAAGACATTATGACTGCAATTGTACAAATCCAACGCGACCATCATGCTTGTATTGTACACTCTTTGATCATGAGATAGAGGATTGTCCCACACTGATACTGAGGTTGTGCGATAAAGGAGCACTCCAACCTCTCTCGACTCAGAACCTGCAAATGATGAGGTCTGAGCCGTGTGAGGAAGACCCTAATGTAAATATTGTGCTCCGAAGTGGAATTACGACAGGGGATGACAAAGGAAAGCAACCTGAAGAAAGTACTTCGATTCACAAGGCTCCAATGAAGGAACTAGAGTTTGATTTAGAGTGTGCCAAGGAAACCTTCAGAGAAGCTAAGAAGAGATTCATTGATGCCTCCACTTCAGGAAGTAAAGACAGACCGAAGCCGAAATGGACCCATAAACAGTCACTACATTCTTGGAAACATGCATGAAGATGCTACGTGACAGCAAGGCTGTAAAAGGGCTACAAGAACTCATAAATAGATGCACTGGGACCTCGCCATGACAACTGTGCATAGTTCAAAAGCTTGAAAAGAAAATGACGCGAATGGGAAGGGAGATGAGATTGACTATAGAGATCAGGGAATATGAGATGGACCAAGTGTTTCTGGATCTAGGATTGGACACAAACTTCCTACTAAAGTAGATATGGGAGTGCATGGTAAGGCCTACGCTGCAATGGTCTCCTATCCAACTGTGAATGGTGAACCAATAAGAGATCCTACCTATGGAGAGATTGCAGGAAATCATAGTAGATATTGATGGAGCAAGCGTGCTAGAAGATTTCGAAGTGATAGAGATTTTTGATGATAGCAATCCCTACCCCGCACTATTTCGGATAGATTGGGCCATTGACATGAATGGGGTGATAAATCTGAAGAAGTACAAGATGATTTTTGAGAAAAGTCTTTGCGTGTAGTTGTACCTCTGGACCCTGCAAAAGGAACGTGCTACATGGAGTTGGTGCGTGACTGCGATAGTGACGATGACTTGGATTGCATCTACTATCTAACCGTGCAAGAGTAAGAATGTGTGAATTTGGTCATGGATGGATGAATCTCACAGGAGCACAAAATCTCCTGTACATTGGATTCAGATGAGGAAATAGAACGATGGCAGAACCTGTTACACGAGCTAATGAAACTGAACTGTAACGTGATGATAAGATCACTACATTGCATGTCGATGGAGGTGAGGGACCTGCTTACATATGATGAGTTAAGTGAGGTGGAAGAATTCTTGAGAATATTTGAAAGAGAAGTTCCAGAACAGAAACATTTCAAAGCTTTGAAATGGGTACTGCATGCTACGCCTGCGAGGTGGTGGGGTACACACCAAATAATCTTTGACGACTGGCACGAATGGAGCAGAATGATACGCATGCGGTTTTGGAAGCCTTAGATGTGGTTAAAATACAGGTATGACAGATAGGATTATCCATGGGTGCACCCCATCAAATGGACAAAAATTTATGGGGAAGAACCACAACCTGAGTGGTTGTATTTGTTCTGTCATACCCTAGACATTACACCCATGAACTGGTATATATAGATGGAGCTCCACCATGGAATGAGTGAGTGGGATATCTTGCATGAAGGATTCCTGTTAACCTTAATTTTTGAGGATCGTTGGTGGGATATTGTTGATGATACGCTACAAGGAGTAAAAGTAGCTATCTTTAAAATACCACCAGAGCCAATGGAAGTGATTCAGCCTGAATGGGCAACCCAGCTGAGCTATGTGCTAGAGTGTTACAAAGTGAATGCTGAAGAAGACAACAAATATCCATAGAAAGTTAACATTCTAGAAACTAAAGGCTATGTGAGGTTCAAGGGCAATTGATTGGAGACCTTGACATAACCACCCTGGTAAAGACAAAGTAGGTAAACATTGGTATGGAGGCCGAACCTAAGTATGCAAATGCTCAATGACTACTGGGATGAGGCAATGGTGGATAAGGTCATTGAGTTACTCTGCAAGTACTAGGACTTATTCCCAACCAAGATCACATACTTAAATGGGATTGTTGCCGATTTAGGGATGATGAAGATCACCTTGAAACCCAATGCAAAGCTGGTTAAGCAGAGACCTTACCGCTTGAATCTAAAGTACAAGGAAAAGGTTCACATAGAACTACACAAAATGATTGGAGTTGGAATCATTGAGCTAGTGGAAGAATCCAACTAGGTAAGCCTTATGGTCATGCAGGAAAAGAATCAGAAGGGCGAGGTAATAATATGCATGGACCTGAAGAAATTGAATGATGCATGTGTGCACGACCCATTCCCAACTCTATTCATGGACGAAGTATTGGAAAATGTTGGTGGGCAAGAAGCATATTCTTTTACTCATGGGTTTTCAGGGTACCACCAGATCTAAATTGCACCAGAAGATAGGAGCAGGAATACTTTCATGACTGAGTAGGGCTACTTTCAATACATGGTTATGTTGTTTGAGTTGAAGAACACTCCTACCATCTTTTTGCGCATAGTTGTTGCAACATTCAAAGAATATATCCACAAATTCCTAGAGGTCTATCTGGATGATTGGATTGTATTTGGATTGGTTAAGCACCATGTAATGAGCTTACGCTTGATGCTGGATACTTGTCGATGACACCAAACCATGCTAAACCTCAAGAAGTGTATGTTCCTCATTCCCTTTGGGAACCTGTTGGGACATGTGGTCTGCAAATAGGGACTGATGGTGGAACCCGCAGAGATTGTAGTGATTCTGAATTTGGAATCATCGTGAAGTGTTAAACAGCTATGCGCTACCCTGGGACATATGGGGTGCTGCAGGAAGTTCATTGAAAGCTATGCCCAGATCACCACGGCAATGGAGAAAGTGTTGAAAAAGGATGGCATGTTCTACTGGAATGATGATTGCATGAAGAGCATGGATGTACTAAAAGGGAAATTTGCCTTCACGCCAATTCTAGTCTTCTAAAAATGGGATGTGGAGTTTCATGTCCATGTTGGCGTGTTGTGTATAGAGCTAGGAGTAGTACTCACACAGGAGGGTGCAGAGGAATTGGACCACCCTATCACATTTGCAAGTCGCAGGTTGTCTAATGCGGAAAAGAACAATTCCACAACTAAACACGAGGAGTTAGCTATGGTGTACATGCTCCAAAAATACCAACACTATTTGCTAGGGGGGCATTTCAGGATGTATACATGCCCTTTCATGCTAAAATACTTGGTCAGTAAGCCTATCTCAGTGGGTTGCTTATGCAGGTGGCTCATACTGTTCCAATAATATGATTTTGAGGTTGTTGTGAAGCCTGGATGCACGAACACAAGACCAGATCACTTATCGCGAATTGGGAGAGGTGAGGAACCTACTAATATGGAGGAAGGATTACCTAATGCACAAATATTTACTATGCATGTAGTGGACAAGAACTTTGAGGATATAATCCCATTTTAGACAACGGTGATTGTGCCGAAGGAATACTCAGTCCAGTAGAAGAAGGAACTAGTGGTGTGTGCGGTTCACTTTTCTGTCATCGTGGGGCACCTATACAAGATGGGTAATGATGAGATACTACAAAGTTATGTACCTGCATTTGAACGAATTCAAATCCTCATGGAAGCGTATGGGGGCACTGTAGGAGGACACTATGCAGGGAGAGAGACCGCGCAAAATATTCTACACATAGGGTTGTGGTAGCAAACCCTTCATCAGGATTCAAAAGCACATTGTAAGGTCTATGATATATGTTAAAGGATAGGTAAACCATCGCGGAGGGATGAGATGCCTTTGAATCCACAAAAGACTTTGCAGCCCTTCAAAAAGTGGGAAATCAACTTTGTAGGACCTATCAAACATCAGGGAAAGACAGGCATGAGATACATTA
Organism: Pinus tabuliformis; assembly: GCA_031772625.1. NCBI lineage: Eukaryota > Viridiplantae > Streptophyta > Pinopsida > Pinales > Pinaceae > Pinus > Pinus tabuliformis. Next base: position 755,607,849 of record CM062806.1, read on the forward strand.
TCATCACGACAGAGTACCTAACTCGTTGGGCCGAAGCATAGTTGGTCAAAGACTGCATAGCTGCCATGGCTGTGAAGATTTTGTTTGAAAATGTGTTGACTCAATTTGGATGTTCGAAAATCTTGATGAGTGATCATAGGACACATTTCCTGAATGAAACCATCAGTATACTAACATAAGAGTTTCAGGTGTATCATCCGAAAAGCACATCGTATCACCCATATGACAATGGGACAGTAGAAGCATTCAACAAAATGCTAGAAACTGCGCTGACCAAAGTATGCAATGCACAATGGAGTGATTGGGACCTATGCGTACCTGCAGTACTATGGGCTTATAGGACAACGTGCAAGAAACTAATGAGACATACACCTTTTCAGTTGGTTTATGGTGTGGAAGCTTTCATGACAATGGAGTATATTGTACCTAGTCTGTGCATAGTAGCGCTCACAGGTATGACAAACAGCAAAGCCCTCAAAGAGAGGCTCACACTGTTGGAAGAACTTGAGGAGGAATGGTTCCTGGATGGCTTCCATCAGTAGGTGTAAAAGCAGTGCGAGAAGGCCTGGCACAATCGCCATATTAAGTTGCACACCTTCACGGTAAATGATTTAGTGTTGCTGTATGAGAATAAGTTTGATAAATTCCTAGGAAAGTTCAGAATGCATTCTCTAGGACAATACCTTGTTCAGGAGGTCATAGATGGAGGCACCATATAGCTAGTCAAACTAAATTGAGAGCATTTCCCAAGCAAAGTGAATGACAGCCAATTGAAGCCCTACACAGGTGGCTCAATTATCTGACTAGTGAACAAAGGATCCAGACAAAGGCGCGGGACTATAAACAAATGCAAGGGACACAAGCACAATCAAGGGAAGTAGTTCTGACATCGTAGGCTTGGAACAACGCATATAGGAGATCCAACAGGAAGTCACTCAGTGTGTTGCCAACCTTATAGTGGTTCAGACAAAGTTGGAGGGACTCTACATGAAGATATCTTTCCCTTAGCTGATAAGCCATCTCTAGATAAAAAGCATCTAGAAAATGTTGAAGTGCCAAATCAAGTGGAGGTTTCATGTTATCTAGTATGGAATTGTACATCTAATTGAACCTTATAGTAAAATCCTCAACTGTTTCGTTAGGATTCATTTTCAATGTATTGTATTCCACGAAAGATATGCAATGGATTCTTCCTTTCCCATCACTAGGTGAAGAACAACTCATTAGCCTTTGAGGAGTATCGATGGAGCCAGTTTCCAAACCATGGAACCATTTTTCCACATCTCGAGAAAACTTTTGATCCATTAGTCTCATTTTCGCATCTTCTTTGTTAAACTCCTCTAAATGAATGAAATCAACCATCTTGTTGATATGTTTATGTGTTGTGATTCCCGTGCCTCCATCAAGAAGAGGAATTATCTAGCCATAGGTCTGAGGTAAAGCTACCAACTGATCATGTAATTGTAAGGGAGTAAATCTCACCATGACTACTAGGGAAGAGTGTATGGGGATTACAATGGGTTGGGTTGGTTGGGATGAAGATGGAGGTCTTGATATGGTTGCTTTCGGAGTTGTTGTAGGCGGTATGGCAGAAGATAAGTTTTCAAGTTGATACTAGATATAGGCCTTTCCCACAATAATTTGTAATTAATCGATTAGGCTTTGAAGTTTCTCAAAATTAAGCCAAAGCTCATGCTCAAGTTTTGAAGACTATCATGTAGTAGAAGATTGATTAAACAAAGATTTTGACGTGGGTAAGTATGAATCAAAATTTATGTGATTGAACACTACCTCTCTAAGACAAGACTTAGATTTTGAATGAAATAGGGATAGCTTGAATTTAATATCAAAAGGAATATCCTCAATACTCAGTATCTGATCTGGCAAGGAAGTGACCCTTTCTAACTTTGTGCTTTCAGTCTCGTGGAAAGGGATTTTAGGTTTTCCTAAAAATATTTTAGGATCATCAGCAGGAGAAGGAGGGTTCTGGTTAGCATTTTACCTGGTATATATTTTCAGAGCTATAATATTAACAGGGTCAAAGACAATGTAAGGTAAAATATTTCAGACTTGAGCGGAACAAAGAAAGCTTCAAACTTCACCACCGAGGAATTTCTTTCAATAGAATTTAATAAGTAATGATCAAGAGATTACCAATGGAATGAGGTTTGATTTCAACTTATTATTTATAAACTTCTTTTCTTTCTCAACAATCTCTAAATATCTTCCACTAAATTAGCTAGATCAGGATGTGGAATTGGATGTTATTTGTCTCCTTGAAGCCAACTCTATAATATTGACATTGCAATTATGGGATCAGCTTTTTTGAAACTTAGTTCCACAATTTGAAAGACCAAATTCCAATGAAAACTTGTCGTACACCAAAGGAAAATGAATATTTTGTTCAATGGCAATGGAACCACTATGTTATCACTCCTTTGGATCTCCAAGGTTGAGGAAGGGTGCATTTGAGGTCACCACAAACCAACCTTTTGACTTGGTAGCTAGCCCTACCAAGCCAGAGAGGTTTCCCTGCAAAGGATCACAACCAAGAAGGTTGGATCAATTAACGTTTTAGGCTAGATATAATAGCTCAGGATTTTGATTTGATTTGATTGGGGTAGTCACTAGATGAGTGAATTAGTTCAGAGAGTGAACTAGGTCAGGCAAAAAGAAAATTATAATTGCAGACATCTGATGGGGAAGGTATGCAAGTACTTTAACAATTTTTAGTATATTGATGGAATGGTTTAGATTGTGAGGTGTTAAAAAGAGCATGGAGATCATGAAGTCTTTTTAAAGTAAATAAATGAAACAAGCAATGATGATTTTCCCAAAACAAAGCATAAAAGATGAATTTTGCTTATCACCCTTGAAAATCGAACATATTTAGAAGTGAAATGGATCATGGAAAATAAAAAACATTTACACACATGTAACTGAAGAAGAAACAATATCAAAGTACCATGCCACAAGAATCCCACCAAAATAGATGCAACTCATCCAATATATTCCATGCCAAAGTCTGAAACACTAGTACAACATCCAATGGAGTCCAACCTATCAAAAAAGTGAAGAAAGGGAATATATAGACATAAAAAAAAAAAACTCCTCCCAACCATAGGGGCTGAATCGACGAGAAGAGGAGAAATTCCACCAAAATCTAAACTGATATCTAGAGTGTAGGGTGGTCAAAGCGACTCATCCCTAATTACATTGCAACTGATTGATTTGACTTGATGAAGACTATTTGCCTAATGTATTTGCCATTAGGTGATACTAAAAGACCATAATTACATTTATGATATCCATTGCATCAGTAAAATGTTGATTTACCATCGGCAAAAATCAAATTTGGAGAAGAACAGTGAAAAATTAAGACAACTATCACGTGTGCCCTCAGAGTGTCAAGTGTACAGTGCCATCTTGAGACCCACTTTTTCCTACCTTCTTGGTGTCCAAATTGAACCCAAGATAGCTCATTAGAAAGCTTATCTTGTATGGTTTCCAAAAAATCCCTATAATTTTAAAAATGGGTATGATTTTTCCCTCCAAAACTTCATTCTCCTAATACTAGTCAAGTGCGCAGCGCCGAACTAAAAAAGAGGGCAGAAACATGATTTGTTTGCTATTTTTTTTTCCTTTTTCACCTACGTTTTTTGCATACTAGGGCTCAAAAATGGTTTTATTAGATGTATTAGTCCTTATGCATCCACTAATGGATTCCATTTCTCCAAAAAGTGTCCCAAAAAAGTGTACAACACCTAGGGAACTACGTTTTTTACCATGCAGCTGATATTTTAAATTGCCTAAAAAACACAAAAAACATATATTTTCTAAAATGTGTTGAGAGACTTCAAAATTGGTTAAGGAGATGATGTTTACTGTAGCTAGGCTTGGAGTGAAGCCTTTTCAAGTATGTCAAACTTTTCCTTCTCCTTTTGGTGAGTTAGGGCTTCAATTTTTTCCTTTGCAGCCTTGAGTTTTGCCCTGGCATTCCTTTCTGTGTTGGCATAGTGTTTTGCCATCTTCTTTTGAATTTCATTTTGCTGGTTAGATTTGTCTAGGAGGTTCTCTAGATGTTGATTGACCTTATCAAGCCAATTCTCTTAGTTCTCATTTATGAAGATGGCAAATTTATCATTCCATGTGAGCTCATTAGCAAGCTCAATTTCCTTTGTTTCTCAAGTTCTAGAGCTCTTTTCATCCCTCTAGTTTTAGTTCATCATCTAGGTTCATTCCCTTTTTCAGGTTCACCATACCTATCATATGCCTCATCTAGAAATGCTTTGGCTTTCATTTCTTCCCTCTTTTCCTTGATGAGCTTAATCTCCATGACATCACTTTTGGCTTGAATTTGCTTATTCTCCTCCTCATAATATGAGATGATGTATTTTGATATCTCTAGTTGATATCGAGCTCCCAGGTGAGTGCATCTTTTTTCTTTGATGAAAATGAGCATTCTCTCACTGTCATCATGTTCACCTAGGTCAACCAAGTCAAAATCCTACTTTGTTTAATGGAGGTCCTCTTGCTCATGCTGAATATCTGTCTCTATCATCTTTTCCTTTCCATTTTGTAATTGCATTGCTGATGAAGAAGGAAATTCCCCTCCCACAATTTGTGGGGAAAAAACCTACCTATGGCCTCTTTGATAAATGTGTGTCAAAGTGCCAAAATTAGCCACTTTAGGCTTCATGACCTCAACCTGTTCAATTTGTTCCTAGTCTCTAATTTCATCTCTATTACGTGAATGAATATGCTCATGAAATGTTGATGATGGAGGTGATTGTGAGGGTGACTGGTTAGATGAGGATGAATGATCTATGGGCTGAGATGGAGGAATGGAGGTGGAAGGATGAGAGAATGAAGGGATGCTTTGAACATTCTGAGTAGATGAATCAATGAATATGGGATTGGCTATGAAGGTACTCCAAGCAATGTTGAGCTCTTTGAGATGATAAAGGACTATGATTTTAATGAGGGACTGATGAAATAGACTCTTCATTTGATATTCATACTCCCTTTTTTGGACAATCTAGGCCATCTTATCAATGCTCGAGAACATATAGTAAGGTATATTGAGCATTTTTACCCTAGTGAATTGCATTAAAAGTTGAAGGTGATAAGAATAAAGCCTAGAAAATCTCCCTTCACATGAAAATTATTTCATGATAATTTTCATCATGGGAGCATATATGTCTAGTAGGTGAGAAAAGGGAAAATATCCCTTTATTTCATCTCGACACCTTGGTTTTATGAAAGGCTCATAATAATGTCTCTTCAACTCACCTTGTTTAAACTATTTCTCCCCAACATCTGGGATGGTGGTAGCTCATATAATGGTAGTAGATAAAGTAAAAGTGAAACCTACTAAAGTGACTTGGTTGTCTTGGAGTTTAGATATGAAGAGTCTAGTCAACGTCAGATGGTGTTGGACTGCTTGAGTTTTCTCAAAAAAATCATAACAGCTTAGATATTTGAAGGATGTCACAGCCATATGAGATTCCAATAGTTCCCTCAGATTTATTGGCTTAAATATGAGTATCCTACCTCCTTTGTGAGCTTTCTTGAACTCTCTTTTTCCATAGTGTCTTAATATCAAACCCTAGGGAGGTATGAGGTTGTTGGATTATGTTTTTTTTGTTTTGGAATAGGGAATGGAGAAGGGAAATATGAAGGAGATAGGGTGGAGAGATGTATGTAATGGAGGAGGATATGGGGTATTAATATGATATATTTTTGGGATGGGGAAACTGTTTGCAATGTAGGAGATTTGGAAGCCTTAGATGTAGCACCTAGGACATAGGGTTTAGGTACAAAGGTTTAAATATTATTTGGGTTAAAAGGGTTTAGGGAGGTGTAGGGGGTGTATGAAAGTGTAGGGGAGTTAAAATTTAGGAATTGAGAGTGCAAGGGTAGCTTTTAGGGAGATACTAGGGTTTAGATGTGAAAATAACACCAAACCTTCAACAAACGTTCAAAACACCATGAGAATGATTTTAGGAGGAAGAAATATGTAGTATTTGGTGGTTACTTACTTGTAGGAGGTCGAATGAAAATTTGGTAGAGCTGAGGAGACGATTTTAGCTCTCTTGGACAAACGCACAACACCTATGGCAAGTGTGTAGTACCTCTGGAAAGCGCACAACACCTGAAGGGAACGCATAGTGCCCGTGGAAAGTGAGCAGGGTTAGACAAGTGGGAAACAACTGAAGAGAACGTGCAACGCCAGAAGAGAACACACAATGCTTGCTCTATTTTGCTAACTTTTTCCTAGAATTGTGAAAAACGGTCCCTTGGGGTTTGCTCAAGAAATGATAAGAGGAAAATGGAGTTGAGTTAGATGCTAGGAAGGCATTTATACTCAAATGAATTTGATCTTTGAGCTTTAAAACCCACTTTCTAATATTTCTTCTTTATGAGCTGCTTGCAAATTTCCCTTTACTCTCTGATTTTCTATTTGGCAAGTTGATGATGCATGGAGTTTTGGCACTCTTCACATTCGAATTTTCTTGGTTGAATTTGACACATAGTTCTTTGAGTTGATAGCTTAGGTATAGTAACTTATTAATATAATGAACATAAATTTACATAAATTAGAAAAAATATTACATGTTTGTTTTTTGGAAAAAAATTACACTCTGAAATGGAACTAATACTTGGACTAAAAATTAGAACTTGGTAAAACATAGTCACATGTTTACCAATCCTTTTTAAATGAAAAAAGATATTATTTTTCTAACTCTCATTATTTTTTATTGGGATTATGGAGTGAAATGAAGTATTATTGGACCTTGAAAAAATGAAACCCAATGACATAATGGGACCTTGAATGAGGAGACTCCATGTGGACTTGACTGACACAAAACATGATGAAATGAGAATTTATGGTCAACGTATGTTCAGTAAGACACATGAAGGTGGGCCAACAAATATTGATTTTTTGAGAGAGAGAGTAGGGCTTTTGACGTAGGGCTACCATCAGTGAGTAAATTTTTAAATGAAGACTTAGGTGGAATGACAAAAATTCCAGAATGGGACCCTAATATGATATAAAAGAGGGTTTTTTTCTCATTGATGGCAATATGCAAATATTGAATCTAGGACCTAGTTCCACTAATTTTGTGTCTACGAATTGAACTTCATGTTCCTAGTTAGAATAAAATAATACCTTCCATAGCTAAGCCTATAAGAAAATTATTTGGAAAAGAGTCTAAAATAAATTTCGTTCCTACAAAGAAAGTTCCATATGCACACTAGCTCACCTCCACATACCCTGTCATCCACAAATGTTTCATTCTGCACACATTCGTAACTCTCTAGAATTGCTTTCAAGGTTTTAAATTGAAAACAACTTAAAATGAAATAATAAAATATAAATGAATTAGAAATATTTGTCTTGATATCAGTGTTGTAGTACTAATTGAAGAAACACTCAACCCCCCATCCCCCCCCCTTGTAATCCTGCACGTGCACCATCATCTGCATATCCTTCATTCCATATAGATTCATAGCTCTATGTAACTACTCTCCTGCACAACTAAATTTGTAAGAAAATTAAATGGAAAAGAGTTTAAAATTTATTTTGTGTTTGCGCACAAATTCCCACACATACCCCATCCTCCGCATATCCTTATAGATTCATAATGTTATAGTAATATAGTGCTCTTTATTTATATATATATCTTAATTAGGTAGTTAATAGTATAGTTTACGTATTAAGATATAATGTCCATAATTAATTCCTTTAACACATTAATGATAAATATTCTAATTATATGTAATGTGGAAGGACTGTGATTTGTGGAGAAAAGAGAGAGGTTATAGAGGAAGTGTAGAAGAAAGAGTGTGAATATATATTGAGTGCAACAAACTTTTGTAATTCAAATCATCATTTTTTTTCCTTTGTATTGCACATAACATTAACTTCCCCTTTACATTATGCACACTAAAAATGTTTAGTGCCCCTTCACAGTCTGCACTTTTTGCTCACCCTTTGTCTTGATTTTTCCTTGCACCTCCCCCTTTCTTCATATTCTAGTTAATGAAAGGTTTTTCACCTATGCACATCCTTCATTCCTCACATGTTCAAAGCTCTATGGAACAACCATCCTGCATAAACTTTCAAATTAATTTTATGCCTACAAAATAAAGTTCCCTCTCTACCATGATTATTTTGCACATACCCCATCCTCTGCACAGTAAAATATCTGCATAAGGAAGCTATGCACAATAAAAAAATTATAATATTAATTGGGGATTTGTTTAGCTGCCCCACCACCAACCCCACCCTGGCTATCTAAAGGACCTGTAACCACATTAATTCTCGCATCATGGGATAGAGCATTAGCATAGCAATGTGAGTGTTAGAGAACTCACCAATGGAGTGGAAACTAAAAAAATTAGTTTAAAATTTATTTTTCCCTGCAAAATAAAGTTTCCTCTACACTCACATTCTCCCGCAGATACCTCATCCTCTGCACAGTAAAAGCTTCACACAGGAAATGTTTCACCCAAGGAAGCTATTGACAATGAAATATAATGATATGGATTGCATATTTTCTCACCTCGCTCCTACCCCCTCCGAGCTTATGTAAAGGACCTCCAAGCACGTGAATTTTAGCATCATTGGACAAAGTAATAGCATAACAATGTTAGTGTGAGTGTCATAAAAATCACCAATAAAATAACCACAGAAAATTAATTTTTTTAAAAATGATTTGTCAAGCAGAGACAGATATGAAAAATAAAATGTCTTCCAATAGAGGAAGTATGTCTCATCATAGCTCACTCAACCAACATAAAGTTAAAAATAAAATTTACAGAAAATTAGAAAATTATTTTTAAATTTACAAGAAAATAAAAATGTTAAATAATTTTGTGAAACTTTAATTAAAATTGCAAAAAATAAATACTATACTCCCTCACTAAATAAATTGGGAATTATTAACATTATATTCGTTATACTTTCGTTTTTGAATTTAATACTGTTAAATTTATGTGAGACCAAGGGCTTCCCGGCCAAGCGGGAAAGGTATAAGTAAATAATTAAGTTTGCATCACTCGCTATAACCTAGCTTAAACCATATCAGAATAATATTAATTTATACTGGTTTTGAGGATATTTAAAACTATTATATTTTGGAGGTAAGAAGCAAGTATATGCAAATAATAAATAAGCACCCTAAAATAACTCGCTTTTTCGTTTATTATTCTTTAATTCTACTAGTTTGAGTGGAGCGTTGTATGGTATGTTTTAAAAACAAAATTTAAATAGGGAAACTTATACATATATAGAGTGGATTTTTTTCTATCGAGAGCTGAGTTATGATTAGGTTTATGTTGTACAGGTAGAAACTCAATAACACAGAAGACTATAAACTTTTTAAGCTAGCTTTAAATTGTAGCCAAAACCACCTAAGGCTCAAACGAGGTTATCATAAAGACACTAGGGCATGGTTATACCATTGGGAGATCGACAAGAATGTTGCACTGCAAAACATTAATAACATTAAAAATATTGCTACTTCTAGGTTCAAAGAGAAAATGTGATGTGAGAAGGATTTAGCAGCTAAAAGAAAATTAGGATATTATAAGGAGGTCATTAACCCCACCCTAGAAGATCAAAAGTATCTCTCTGTTTTAACTAGCTCAAAGAAGAAAATTAATATAGCCAAGATTAGAACAAACTCTCACGAGCTCCATAGTGAAACGGGTCGTTGGGCAGTTCCTAAAACACCATGGATGGAAAGGTTCTACCATCTCTGTGAGAATACATGATGAAAATCACTTCCTATTAGAGTGCCCTGTGTACAACCATATTAGATCTAGTTTTCAAAATCTTTGTTGCAATACTGGCCTTCCGAGCCCTTTTGGCTGTCAAAATTACAGTGAGCTAGAGAGACTTCTCTCCAAGCTTTTTGAGCATAGGAATAAAATCTTAAATCAAACTAAATAATTTCTTTTTTTAGGTCCTATAGACCAAAGTTTGGCCTCAGTGGAGGTTAACCACCACCACTAGCATCATCATAATATTATTTATTTTCAAATTTATAAATAATCTTTTTTGGTTGTAAAAGTTTATATAAAATTTTATAAAAATAAATAAAAATAAATAATTATCAATTGAAAATATAGAAATTAACACTATCATGATTACTTAATATATTTATATTATTTCATATATTAATAGTATATTTAAAGAAAAATCTAATCTATATATATATTATTGTAAGAATAATAATTATTTTATATATTAATATTAAGTATAGATATAAAACATATATAATTTAAAAAAAAGGGATAAAAATAATTAAAATTACGACTTAAAAAAATCAATTTTGTCTTTTATTATAAAAAATTTATAAAACTATTTTTTTTATCAATAAAATAATTAAAAATATAATTTTCATATATCACAATTATTTATATATAAAAAACATAACTATAAAGTTGTTAAGATAATTTTTCAAAAAAAAAAAAAGATTTTCTTTTTAAATTTAATAATTATATTTTTCTTTCTAATAAAGTAATTAAAAATAATTTCTTTTGTTTTATACTTTTCACAGGACTACATGTTTTTCATGTTTTATATATCACTAAAAACATGCAAAGCAACAAACCACCAAATCACTATCTATCCAAAACCCTAAACAATTAAAAATAAAATTTTAATATATCACAAAAATAAAAAATTATTTTTAAATATTATGATAAAAAAACTTAGTAATATATATTTAGTAAACTAATCTATAATATATATTTAATAGAATAATCTATATATCGTAAAAATAAATATTTAATATTTAATGAATAAAATAAAATAACTATAGTTTAATTGTTGGTTGAGCATAAGATCTTTATAATTTTATTTGTCATTTTACCGTAAATGTGAAAAGGAAAAATAAAAACCAATTCCATAAACTTTTAGCTTAACATGTTTATAGGGTTTTCTACTGCGGAAACCGATTTTGTCGCAATAAACCAGGAATTGTTTGGACGTCCAAGTGTAGTTTGATTATAGATTTTTTTAAGATATTTCGATGGATTTGTACAAAGTAAAACGATTGAAATAGTTTTCGTTTATCATATTTTTATAGTAGATTTCGAAATTTGTTATTAATTTTGGATTTAGCATCGGTTGAGCACTCTCTAATGTAAATTTTTTATTTTGGATTGTAGAATTTGAGGAAAAATTTGTATATTGGGGGATTTGATCCCTCTCACATGAAAAGTCCGAAATTAGATGGATCTAGTATGGTTCAGTTGAGGATCACAATGATACATTTTTAGATTATAATTATTATGTATATGTTTGAAATAAACTTCATAATTTGAAATTTACATTATGTTTTTTTTGTTTGACATAACTCTATCATTACAATGATACATTTTTATATTATAATTATTATGTATATGTTTGAGATAAACTTCATACTTTGAAATTTACATGTTGTTTTCTTTGTTTGACATGACTATATTATTATCTTCTTTAATTTTGTTTGTGTTGTTTGCCTTGAATGGTTAGTCCGGCTTTGAGTGCTTTGTGCGTTTATGTGTTTAAATTTGGATGGTAATGTTTGTGAATGTTACAATTTTTGTGTTATATTTCAGAGCATGTAATTAGTTGGTAATGAATACATGAGAAAATTTTATCCATAGTTTGCAAGAGGATTGATATGCACATATATTTCTTTTTCTTTTAGGTATCACAACCTTTGACAATTAATAATTCTTATATTTTGAAGAGTAGTATTAATAATTTACTGCATAGATATTACTCTTGAAATCATTTGTTTCATTTTTAATGTTTCAAACTATGTTGCCAGGAAACGTGGGTGCGGGGACGGGGACGGGGACGGAATTTTTGGAAACAGGGTGCGTGGGTTCATCAGGTAATATAATAATATTAAATTTTAATAATTATATTTTATAAATTATAAATTTATAATTAATAATATATATGAAATCTGAATTTGTATATTTTTCAACTTTAAACAAGAAAACTTTAATGATAATCATTTAAACATGCACATCATTGAACATTCAACATGACATTGAAATTTCAAAATTTATCACCAAAAAAATGTTCTTTTGAATCTTTTCCGTGTAGCCATGACACTGTGACAGCGATGTGAGAGAGCTCAAGGCTACTACTAACACTGAAAATTCAAAATACATACTAGGATAAATGCTAGACTCAGCTATTTTGGTGAAACTTGGGACAGATTTTGTCACACACGGACTTTAAAATAACTATGCAGCTTAGGTTCATTTGCAAGGATGCCTATCAATGAATCAGGCTGTGGTCGTACAGATCCTTCCTCCTACACAACCAAGGAGTGTTAGCATTTCTGCCTCCTACTCTAATTTCAAGACAGCTTCTCTACTTATTGAAATTGCCCATTCTGGCTGGAGCTTGAGCTTGTAACTTTGCTTTGAATGTTTAGTCTCCCCCATATAAAAACACAATTTTTTCATAGGAGATTCTTCTCAACCTGATAGTGGTCTAGAATTTTCTTGATGTCTAATCATCCACCTGCCCCATGCATGGTGTGCTCTGTGGTAAAGCAATCCCAAAAACAGTGGCAACCTTACCCTTCCACAAAACACGCTTATCAGTCTTTGTTTCCCAATAAAATGCACAATAGCCATATGATGGCTTGACGGATAGTTTGTCTTTGAGTGCGAAGCTCTGCCTGAATATTAATTATCTAAACATAAAACATCTTCACAGTTTTTAGAGATTACTTGGTGTACAAGTCTGTAGAGACCATATATGATTTAGGCGTATTTTCCTAGTTTCAATCTTAACATGATATTATCATAATGCTATGAGAAATTGGCAGATTTTGATACTTAATTTAGCCATTGTCCAAAATATCCCTTTTCCATTTAACAACATCAGCTGATTACAGCTTATGGCTGGTCTCAATCCTACTTTCTATTTGATCGAAAATGTCTGAACCTGTATGCGTGCATTTACAGTTTATAATTTGATGTTTATTTGGATCGGGAATGAATGTTTCATTCCAAATTGATTTACAAGAATTCTTAAAAAACAAGACTTGTAAAAAAGTTAAAAAACCAGGTGCGGGTACCTGTGCAACACAGGTTTTGATGATAAGGACCGTGGAAGAATGTTTCATTCCAAATTGATTTACAAGAATTGATTTAGGGTTTTTTAGGTTTTGTTATAAGTTTTACCTTTGTTATAAGTTATTTTTTAAATTTCAATAAAAAAAAATTATTTCAAAATTAAATTTTTAATATAGTTTTTTTTATGAAGAACCCAACCTGAAGAGCCCGAAGAACCCAAGAACCCGTTAAAGGAAAAGAACCCAATTTTTTTTTTGAAGAACCCGGTTCTTCATGGAAGAACCCGGTTCTTCTGGGTTCGTCTGGGAAGAACCCGTACCCGAATCCGGTACTTAGGTGCGGGAACTCGGGACGGGTTCGAGAACCCCACCCCCGGGTGCGGGTACCTGTGCAACACAGGTTTTAAATAATTTATTTCCCCCAAAATATTTTGATGATGATTTTTTTATATATAGTTTGTTTTGCAAAATACAAGAAATAATGTAATTTTGATTTTTATTAATGAGTCTTCAGATTTACAACATCTTTAAATTATTTTTTACTTTCTCCATATTTTCATATACATTATATGAAAAGGATAGTTGATTTGTTTCATTTTTAATGTTTGAAATATTTTATTTCCTTCAAAATATTTGGATGATTTTTTTTTCTATATAGTTTGTTTTGCAAAATTCAAAAAATAATGTAATCTTGATTTTTTTTAATGAGTGGTCATATTTACAATCTTCAAATTATTTTTTAGTTTTTCCATCTTTTCATATGGATTATATGAAAATGAAAGTTGAGATTTTAGACACTTCAATTCTTTAACTCAAACTATTGTAGTAAATGTCATACCTTGTCTCTCTTGCTCTCCAATATTAATACGTTGAATACTATAACACAAAAACCAATGCAAATTGTCCATCATTTTTTTGTTCTTACACTTAAATTAATGCATATTGTTAAGCCAATCACGTTAAGTTAATGGACCATCATACATTGAGTTACATCAAATCAGAGATCATCATCCACTTTGAGATTAATGCATCTAATCCACGCAATCAAATAATATTAGAAAACATCTACACTGAAATCAATGAACTAATGCAAGCAATCAAATAAGATTATAAATCAACATCGACACTAAAATCAATGCATCCAGTGCAAGAAATCAAATAAGATTAAAAATCCGCATCTACACTTAAATCAATGAATCTAGTGCAAGAAATCAAATATCATTATAAATCAATATCTACACTAAAATTAATGCACCTAGTGCAAGAAATAAAATAGGATTAGAAATCACCATCTACCTTGAATTCAATGAATTTGTTGCAAGAAATATTCTTCTCTCTCCCCCATCCATCTGTCCTTCTTTGTATTTCTATCTGACCTCCAAATATACACACTCTCTCTAGATATCTTCCTTTCACTACCCCTCTCTCTCCCTTGCCCCACTTTTCTCTTTGTATTTTTTTGTTCCTTCCCTCCCTCTCTCCACTTCCAAATCCATCTATTTGTCCTCCCTCTCTCCTCCTTTCTCCCACTGGCTCTCTCCTCCTCCTCTCTCAAGTTGTTTCTCTCTCTCTCTCTCTCTCTCTCTCTCTCTCTCTCTCTCCCTCAAACCCCGTCAATATCTCCCTCCCTTTATCCTTATCTCTCTTCCCCTCTCTCCCTCCTCCATATTTGTGTCTCCCTATCTCTCTCTTACCCTTCTCTCCCTCTGTCATGCCTCTCCTTGTTTCTCTCTTAATTCCTCCTCTCCCATGTACTTCAGTTTATATCCTTCAATGCAAGCAATAGAATAGGATTATAAATCACCATCTACATTGAAATCAATGCATCTAGTACAATAAGTCCTCTTCCCTCTCCCCCCCCTCCATCTATACCTATATCGCCTTGCATCTCCTTGTTTGTCTCTCTAACTGAACCGCCCTCCCCCAAACGCACATGCTTTCTCCCTCCATATCTATCTATATCTCACTCTTCTTCCCTCTCTTCACCTTCCATTTATCTCTCTCTCTCTATCTCTCTCTCTCTCTCTCTCTCTCTCTCTCTCTCTCTATTTTGTCTCTCTATATCACTCCCAAAACATATACTCTTTCTCCATATTTCTCTATTCCTTGCCCTCTCATCCTTTCTCTCAATTCCTCTTTCATCCTTCCTCTCACTCCCTCAATCTCTCGACCTCTATCACTCTTTATTTTTCCATCCCATACATATCTAGAGTTAATATCTATCATATTTTATTAGTATATATTAAAATATAACAAATTTAATATTGTATTAATCCTAAGTTATTAATATTATAATATATTATTATTAATATTAAATTTAATGATATTTTTAAATAGCATGATAATAAAATTTTGGAATATTAAACTTTCACGTGGAAATATTTATGTCTTTAGGGATTTTAATGTATCTGTAAGATATGGTTTTCCATGATTCATTTTACAAATGTTCAATTAAAACAAATATTAAAAAAAATTGGAGCAAGATTTTAGGTTTTTTTTGTTAAAAGTAAATTTATGATCCATTAAAATAATTGTAATACAATATTATTCTTTTATTAGTTTAATAGTTATTTTATCATAACTATATAAAACATTTCTCTAATAATTATAGTAAATTCTCTCGATAATTCGAAAATGAAATCTGTAGAAATTGGATATTTGGATATTAATAAATCTATTATTCACTATTAACTTTTTTTCCTAATCTTTAAATACATTGGTTTTTAAAAAATTGAGATATAATAATTTGAAAATTTTTAATTTAAAAATGGCTGATTACAACTGTAACCTTTCAACTACCGCTACCTCTTAATGTAGTGATTAAGATTTCGTTAACGTGAAAAAGAATATTGTTAACACTAGCAAAACCCTCTGGAAGCAGCTGTATATTTTTATGAAGACATTCTATTATAAAATTGGAAACATCCTTTCAACTTTGCCACGGGATGGGGTTTTGGTTAAAAAACAGATTTCCTAATGTTTCCCTTAGGACCTCCTAGAAAATAAATTGAAAGAGTTTAAATGGTTAAGATTCTGAGCAGAACTCTAGTATAGTAAGAGTCTAGATTGATGAAATTATTGAGAAATACTAATTTAAAATCGGAAACATACTGGAAAGATTCATACCTTGGACACTGAAACTGGAAACACTCTGGATAAGCTTCCCTCAGAAACAACTCAGAAAATATATAAAATCCACCTACATCAGCATCGTTCCACACTATTCCACAGAGAAGATCTAAAGAGAGGGAAAAAGATATTGTGTATGCAATTGAAAATGGCTTCTCCCTCCCTCATTATGACTTTCTTTATAATATGTTTAACTTTTATAGTGGTACTCTCGCAAACAGCAGAAGTCCAGAATGATATAGCAGGTTCGTTTTGCAATTGTTGTAGATTAATTTACTGTATTAGTTGGTAGCTCATAATTATTTGAAAAGTGAATATAATGATATTTATTATGCAGGTGAAAGTCACTCGACCCTCAAACCTATGAAGGTACATGATAAGATGAGGCCTGAGAAGACCGTGGATCTTTCCAAACCGAACATAAAGGAACCGAGTCTTCCCAATTGTCAGACTTGTGAAGATACAGACTGTCAAGCTCCTCCCAATTGCTGCGATCATTGCCCGAAGGTGCTCTGTTGTAGATCTCTGAAAAAAAAACTATAAATCCTCGTTTCCTTTCTTCTTATTACGATGCACAGTTGGGTTATGTGGAAGCTTGAAGTAAAGTCACTATTATGTTCGACTTAATTCCTACTACAATCCGAATTTCTTGTGGTTTGGATCCACGGTTGGGTTATAAGGAATTTCTAAATAAAGTCCACAATTTTACTGGGTGAACAACATGCTTATTATTAAATCATTTTGTTAATGCTTTGGTTCTTTATGAAATTTATGTAAGGTGGCTGAGACTATATCCTGTTATCATCTATGTGAAAATCTCCCCTCATAGTTCCATTTCCATTTACTAGTAACTTAATTTTCATTTACTAGTAATTTACATATAAATAGTGTATACTGAAAATGATGCGTTAAAATCTCTACTTCTGGTTCTCCATAGAATTGCTGCACAGTGCAAAGATGCGTGGAAATTTCCTATCTTTATTGTACCATTACCTAGATATGAATGTTGTAAGTACCTATATATATGACCTAGATATGAATGAAGAAGTAAGGTGAAAACGTTTGTTAAAATAATAGTATAATGATAGAGTCTAGGGATCACTAGTGGAAATTATTAAATGCCATGCCAGCACAAAATTATTAGTTTTCATAAATCAACATCATTTTAATTTTAGATAGTTAATATTATGTTATTTTTACATAATAAAAATGATAAAAAAAAGTAATAAATCAATAATGGACTGTATTGTTGTTAATATTTATTATTGTGTAGACATATTCATTGAGTTGTCATTCTATTAATGATAAAGTCGAGGGATCTCTAGTGGAAATTATTAAATGCCATGCCAGCACAAAATTATTAGTTTTCATAAATCAACATCATTTTAATCTTAGATAGTTAATATTATGTTATTTTTACATAATAAAAATGATAAAAAAAAGTATCATTCTATAACCCAGTGTAATATGTTTTTGTGCATTCTACAACCCAGTATAAAAGAGATATGTAAGTGTGTCTGTGTTCAACTTGTAGTTAACCAATGTCTATTTAAACATATATATATATGCACACACAACTACTAAAATTACTTCACTCACTCTTAACCATAAATAAAATATTTCAATTCCCATATGATTAAAAAAGCAAATATATGGTTTGTTTAATTAAGTATAATAAAAGACTCAACCATAATCAAAATATTTCAAGTCTCTTATAATTAAAAAAATTGAATATATGGTTTGTATAAAACATCTCACTCTCAACCATAAAATATTTGAACCAATGTAATCTTAATCTTATAATAAAATAAAGTAATTAAAACTTAAATAAGAGCTACACATTCATTATATAAAACAATTGAAGAAAAAATGATGATTGAAAACATTTTAAGTTGTCTAACTCTTTTAGCTTAAGTAAATTTGGATTCATTTTATACATTAAAAAATGCAACATAAACAATGAAAATTTTTGAAGTGGACTCTTTCTCATTACACCATTTTAAACAGTCTAACTGTTTTGTGCCCAAATAATTTTTTATCCATTTTATATAATGAAAAATACAACATATGAAAAATTACAAGTGCTCTCTCTTGATAATCAACTCTATAGAAGTGCAAATATTTTATTCAAATTTTGTTTTCACCTCAAGAAATTTAATCTTCTAATCTCCTGCTAAATTCATTGTTCTAGTATAAAAATAGAAAATCTAAAAAGCTTTTGTGATAGTACAAATCATTTTGATAAATATATATATAATAATAGGATCTAGAGAGTTTATTCTGATGTTCAGTCGTTTCAGTTTTAAATAGCTTCCATTCTTGCTAAACTCGCTAATCTATTTGCTTTTCATAAATCGCAAATAGTAATGATTGACTTAACATTTCCCGTGGAATAAATTGTACCAGAAGGAGGAATAGAGTAAGGGTCCTCATTATATATCAGATCTTTTCAATTGGAGTATGTTCAGATGAAGATTGGGGGTGTTGATGTGCTCATTATGGTGGATAGTGGGGCTACTCACAACTTCATGAGTGAAGATGTTGCGAGAAGGATTGGGTTGAAGTTTGTACCTGTGAAGGCACAAATGAAGACATTGAATTCTCCTCTTGATTTTGTGCTTGGTGTAGCTGGAACAGTGGACACAACACTAGGTGAGTGGATCGGGAAAGTTGACTTCATTATAGTCCAGATTGATGACTATGACTATGAAGCTATGCTGGGAATGGAATTCTTGAAACCATTTGATGCCATGACTGTTCCACATTTGAAGAAGTTGTACATTTATGATGGAAGGGAAGATGTACCCATTGGTGTAAACTGGCAGTGATGCAGATGGAGGATGAGAAACGCATGGATGATGTGTGCAAGCGATTATCTACTGTTCAGGCAAAGCTTACTGAACAGTCATTGGTTATCAGGATGCTATCTGAGAGTATCTTAGATATGTTAAGAAGGCTAGAAGAGGTTGAGGATGATGATGACGACGATGTTTATGTGAGGCCCAATGTCGATGAGGAGGATTAGCTTGCATACCTGTAGAGGATGGAGATAGAGGATCCTGATAAATGTATTGAGCTTATTATTGAGGGTGAGCCTTCAAGCTCTACTCCCTCTAAATCTTCTTAGATGACAGAGAAGATGGGGCTCATGCTTAGCTGCTCATGGCAGTGAGTCCTTAAAACATGTTGAGCAAGTATGACAGGTGATGCAGGAATGGCTTGGCATTAGTAGCATCATGACATGTTGCCGATGGGATGGTGTTTTCATGGACTTGAGCATGGGAGAGATTCTTGGTGAGTCCAGGATGTGGCAGAGTCTGAGAAGAGGCTGGTATAGACATAAGGATGTGCATTCTTATGATTTGAGCGTGACAATTGGACTGATCACCTAACTAGTTTGAGTCATGAGGACTAGTAGTGTGCCAGAGAGATATTAGCATTATGTTGGAGTATTTGATGACAGTTCACAAGATGGGATGACAAATGGTGGAGATAGTTGTTTTGCATATGTTGCAGGGATGTTTCCAGTATATGGACTCGTTGATATTATGGACTAGGGATGAGATAGTTATCTTGGATGAGATGATGATCTTGGTGGTAGATAGTTACTGGGATGGTATATTGTCGAGGATGATAATGACTTCAGGTGGAGGAGGATGTAAGGACTTGCAGTTCGAGGCATTATCACCGTGTGAAGTGCAAGCGAATGGCATAGGCGAAATGCGAAGAAGACAAGTCTGTGGATGAGTTTATAGGCATTGGGTGAGTTGAGGGGGTGTTCCCATGAGTTGGGTCGGCCTACCCACCTCATGGGAAAGTGGCACGAAATAAATGAGTCGGCTGCATGAGTTGGGCATGGGTCGACTCGACGAGCCATCCTTGCTACCGCCTGTATATATGGTTGGGCGAACGGACGAGTTGAGGCATCATTCCCCGGACAACACAGTCATACGATGAAGGTTGAGGTGCGAAGGCACAGTTCGAAAGTGTGAAGGGCGCAGTTCTTATGTGCCTGCACTTTGGGTGAGCTACTGGTTGGTGACATGAGTTCAGGTGAGCTGCGGGTATACCATGAACGAAGGCGCAGTCAGGTAGGAACTTGAATGGATAGCCAGTTGAATGAGCTCGAGTGAAGGGCTGCACGAAGGTGCACCCACCCATTGGTTGAACGAGTTCAGGTGGAGGGTCGTACGAAACCGCACCCGCCCATTAGTTGAACGAGTTTCGGTGGAGGGCCACATGAAGGTGCGCCTACCCATTGGTTGAACGAGTTCGGGTGGAAGGACGCATGAAGGCATTCCCGGTCAACGAGTTGATGACTCAGGTGGAGACGAGTTGGGTGGAGGGTTGCATGAAGGCACGCCCGCCCAACCGAGTCGAGCACGAGGTGGGTACCCAATGAGGGTGCTAAGTGTGGATTGTAAGGTGAACACTGTGCAAGGTGTGCATGAGGTGGAAAACCCTGTGGCAAAGACACAAGGTTGGAAATTTGTCTAAGTAAGAAACTTGGGGTTTTCAAGGTAATACTTGTATTTTTATGAAAGTGAAAATATACTGAAATCGGGCAAACTCATATCAAGGAGTTGCTCCTCCCTTTATATTGTTGCAATTGTGTATATGTGTTAGTTGTTGTGGATAATGAATGTGTATGGTTGTTCATTAGTATAAAGGCTAATCTTAATACTTGGTAAAGAAAATTAAACTAAGTATCGAATGTTAAGGTGTAGTCGATGAACATAAGTATTGGTGAAAAGAAAGTGTTTGGTGGTGCTGCACCTCGCTACAAGTGGTTGAAAGATTATGCTAGTGTAAGGGCGTGACATCTTTTATGCCATCTGCAACCAGCAAAATGAGATCTAATGCAGAGAACTTGTTCTGTTTGGCCAAACCACCATCAAGCATCTGATTGATATGTCAATTAATGCACGTAGTATGCCCATAATCAAGATTCGATCTTGCCACTTCCTTTTTCTGCCGGCCCTCTTGAACTTTCGATAAATTAAACAACATGAAAAGACAAAATGACAATCTAATATTTGTAATTAGTTTTTAAATTTTTTTTTGATTACTTTTATAATTTAATATAAAAAATATAACTCCTTTCGTGTTTAATATGAAATTCATAATAATGTAATCAATACTTAATTAATTATTTAAGTTTTCATATATATATATATATATATATATATATATATATATATATATATATATATATATATATATATATATTTATATATATATATATATATATATATATATATAATTTATTTTTAAATAAATACATTTCGAAGATTACACATTGCGTATAAAGAAAAACCATCTATTCATTTAGTTTCCATATTCTATTGTTTTCGAAGGTTGAGCACAATTTCATTTTATAAAGTTTAGTCTTAGGTGGCATGACCCTGTGACCATTGTCTCCTATAGGATTTTACCTCGCTAGCTGACCATATGTATTTCTGTGTGAAAATTTTTGTAAGGATTAAGATTCATGTATTGGAATTTTTCCATCCTCGAGGCATGGCTAGATCTTCGAGGCATATCCACGTGATCTGCGTGGAATCCATAGCTCACATGCTTTCCTGTGACCTGATGGTGGGAGTAATGAAAAGGGTGGTTAGGGTTTCCGCTTCTTTTGATTGCAACCCTGCACCTCTTCCTTTTGTTTGCTTTCTTAGAAGAGTTTTGTTTCTTGGTTGCTTAAGGTAATTTTTCTAAGTTTTCCTTATTCTATCATTTATTAATTACTTATTCCTCCATTGGTTTTGTTATCCTTGTTTTGGTTTGCACAGTGGATAATTACTATGCCGTTTGCAAGAGTAGGTTGTAGGGAAGTGACAAAGTGATATCCTTTGGCTACACACTATTTCTTCATCCCAACAAATGTCTATATCAGTCTTGACTAATTACTAACCATGTTCCTTGTTACACAGATAAATTGGGTGCCCCTTACGAAAAAAAATATCTTTTCAATTATTTCTAAAGGTTTTGATAGGGTGTCTATGTTTCTTCATTTTCAATTTCCTTTGCAGGTGTCTAGTCATGTTTAAACCCTGCATCAATCATAGGTTAGGATCCCATAGGGAATCGTTTGGAGGTAGGGTTTTACATTCAATAGATCTAGAAAAGTCTTTAATATTTCCTTTCTGATTGGCTTTCCTCCAAAAGTTGAGTTGGTAATTATATGTTTGGATGGCCTTCTTAGTGAAGGACCCTGATTTTCTTTTCCTTCTAAGGATTTTTCGTGGCATTTCTCATTATTCCAGTTCTTCTTGGTGCACATGTGACGGTTAAACACACTAAAGGGTTTAACACATAGGTATCTTGACATTCTTTTCTCATTCGTAAAATATTTTTTTCCTGACAGTTCTTATGCCCATAATTTCTAACATCATCTTTCCTACATTTTACAGTAGATTCGTACTTGGTTGATTTGGATTCTTTGGTCTTATATTTTTAACTATGTGATTCCCAAGTACACAGGTTTTTCTAACTATTGTCACTTTTTATTATCTGCAGGGTAATATTTAATTTCCTAAGCGATTACTTACATATTAGAATGGAGCTGCTCAAACTAGCATTTTCTTCACGCTTTCGGCTTTCATAGTCTGGAAATAGAAAATTTTAGGGTTTTCTACCCCCACTATGTAGTTGACTTCTCATTTACATTCATATTGTATATGACATTGGGTTATTATCTTTCTCCGTAAATTTTTATTTAGTCATTGTGTAAATTTTTATTTAATCCTCAAGCCTCCCTTTCCATTATATTTCCCTAGCTACCTATATTGTTAATGTATTTTCTTAAGGCACAAAATAACAATGATTTTTCTTCCCAGAGAAATTTGGGTATTCAAGCATGTAAAATTCTGTTGTTTCTTTAGCTTTGTTATTTGGCTTCACTACATAGCATACTTCAACTTTGATTACCAGTTTGCTTTTCCAATGCATGCATGAGTATTTTGATAAATCTTCACCTTGGTTCTTCCAAAGAGTGTTTATTACTATTTTCTTCTAAATTTGTTCTTAATATAAACTGTATTGATTCTATTTCCTTCTCATGATTCTAAAGGCGGGATTTCGGCTTAGATTTGTATTATTTCACATATGAGACACACACATACATGTATACTTGGCTAGCACTCTTTGTTACACGGAACCGCTCCCATGAGTTGGGAAACCTATTCCAATGGTTCTCGCGCTCCCGGAGCTTTGGAACTTTATGGGAACATTCCCTTTTCAGTGGGAGTTGCAATGGGAGCTTGGGAAGTTCCGGGAGCTTTGAAGACTATTTTTTTGGGAGTTCCAGCATTCCCTGGGGTTGGGGAATATAAACTCGGTAGAGAAATATGCTGAACTATCCACAAAACGTGAGCCTAAGTTGAAACCTTCGTAGCAACAAAGAACAAAGAGATCCTTAACAACGATATCCTTAATTGAGAAACTGGAGCAATCTCTTGATGCGTAGAGAAGCATGTAGCACCTCAATGTAAGGGCGATATCTAGGATGTCATTTTGATGAGTATTTCTTTTCTTGTTTATGTATATATTTCGCAGAAGATTGCGTGTGCATATTGTATGTGGCAGTCAATGCTTAAACATTAGAGTTGCTTTACTTTTTCTCTTAAGAATAACTAGAAAAACATATGTAAGAGTGTTCCTTTGTATTTTTAAGCCAGATTTTTTGAAAGACTCGTCATGTGTCATAATGAACTTGACATTTTAATATTTTATATATATAAAAGGGAGAGACTCAGGGAGAGAGACACTCAAAGAATATATTTATATATAAGAGAAATTATATATTTAAATTGATTTTAATATTTGAATATTTCAATTCAATATTAATTTTGATTGTTATATAAATTAAATAATTAAAAAAATATTTTATTTTTTTTATTTTTAATTTTCTTATTATATAATATTACCACTCCCGGTTAACTGTTTCCTATAAATTTTTGGGAAACCTCTAGCCATTCCCGACACTCGTTCCCAACGTTCCCTAGTTCCAAAAACTCATGCAATATAGCTTTCACTAGAATCAAAGGTAATTATATTAATAGTATATTCCTTTATCTTGATCTTAGGTAATTATAGTAACAATATATTCCTTTATCTTGAACTTCTACATAGTTGCCTCACTGATTACATGTATTGTTTACTAATTTCATTATGCTATGAAAAGCATTATGGTACTTACTTTCTATTATCTTATCTTCTATAAGACAATTAATATATATTTACTCAATTTTCTATTTATGTGTATATTGGTTTTCCTTTAACTTGTACTTGAACAAGACTCCTCATACTTGTTTGACTCTTGTATTGGGTTTCTTTGTCAAATTTCTGAAGGGAGTTTACCAAATAGGGACTACAAGATTTTAAGAATTTTGGAAAGAAGTCCTCCTTCAATGATATCATGTACCCTTCTATCCCTATTATGTATATAAATATAAGTTTCTTCTATTTTTCTATTTAAACATTGCATATTCACACACCCAAATTGTAGACATGTTATAATAGAAACTAAACCCTTTTAGGTAAGTAACTTTTCTTCCCTCTAGTATTTATAGCATTCATTAAATAGAAGAATAAATAGTTCATATGAATCAAGTTTTCAATAGAACATAAACAAATAAATTAATTACTTATTTATGTTTTTCAGAATATAATAGGAGTAACCATACTCGTGACAAATGAACTGTTGGGCTCCCCTTGAGCTCTATGCCCCTTTTCTGTCAAGAACCAAAACAATTCTTTCTTAACATTTCTTCCTCAAATCCTAGCAGTGTCATCCTAAATATGGGCTAAAACTTCAGTTATTTTGCCTAGGTTTAGTCTTTCTCTCCCATTGAAATCTCAATATATAAATTTCCTTACTCCTCCATAGTTTCTTCATCCACCCATGACAATATAACTTTTGTCATGATTAATTTTCTGGTAGGGTCTCTCCCTTGAAGATGAAGGACCCTTTTCTTTTTCTATGTCAACTATCCTCCCTTAGAATACAACTCTTTTTTTAACTACTTCCTGACAGTCAAGATCTTAAATGTTAGAAATGTAGATCACTATGTTGAAAATAGCAACAATAAATTCTAAATATAGAAGTGTTAAATTTAGCACTACTATAAATAGCATTTTGGGATACCTTCCTATTTTAGTTAGGTCCTGAACTAAAATAGAAAAGTAAAAATTCGAATTTGATATTAGTAGCTGTTTGTAAAATAATTAATTAATTCATCTTGAGTTAATTAGTTGTACAAAATCAAACATCAAGTTTATGTGAAGACATGCAACAGTTTCTCCATTGACTGAGGAATTTATCCATGAGTTAAAGAGGTAAGGATGAGTTGTAATATTGTGTTGTAATTAGTTGGCTCAATTAACTGAGTCAAGTCTAGTTAGATTAGTTCAAATAGTTTGTTGAACTAATTGTGAGTTCAATTAGATAATGCATGAATGCATGTAACTGTTTCACTTCAGATAACTAAATATTCTCTCATAAATAGCTCATGCATGTTAATTCAGTTAGAGACCCAATTGAGATTAGATGGAGGGACACTGTACTATCAGTTACAGGAATATTCCATTGTGAATATCTCTTGCATGTAGAAGGAATTCATTCCTTGGAGATTGCACAGTTACTTCTTCAGTTTAGCGATTATGTGATGAGGCCAATCACACAGGTGACAAGATTGGACCCCAAGAAAAACTGCGCAACGAAATAGAAGTCTTGTAGGGTTGAGGGATGCCATATCTAGTGTCCATTCAGTGTGTGAGCTGTATTTTTTGATTGCAGAGAGAGTAGAATAGCTTGTGAGCTGATTCTTTTTGTAATCTAAACATTTTTCCACTTGTATGATAATACAAAGGTTGGGGTTTTAGGCTGAGGCTTTCCTAGGTTATTCTTCTATGTTCATGTGTGATTGATTTCTCATTCTCAGTTATATGTGTTCTATTTGATCTTGTCCATATTTGATTAAACTTCCACAAAGTTTGTTGTAGAAGTAGATCTTATATTTTGCTATAGTATATTGCATAATTTGTTGATCTATAGTGGGAATTTCTACATGGTATCAGAGCAAAGGTGATCAAGTGAATAACAATATATAAGAAGGGAGAAGTTTGAAGTTTGAGGTTCTTGAATATAGAAATCGAGTTCTTATCACATCTCAATTTCACCAATGGCATTCAACGGTTTAAGACTCAAGTATGCCCTTGAGGAAAACTCGAATTATATAGCGTGGATGGATCACATGGAAGGAGTATTAGAGGATAACGATCAAAAGGACTTCATTGATCAAGAATTCTCCAAGCTGGCAGCAGTTGATGCTACAAAATTGGTGGAATGGAAGAAATGTGTGGCTAGAGCAAGGAGAATCCTCATGGAGGGAGTTTTAGACCACATTGTCTTGAACCTCCATGGGAAGGAGACACCATTTTCAATGTGGAAAACATTGAAAGATCTATATCAAAATAACAACAATCAGAGGAAGCTGTCACTGAAAGACAATCTTTGGAAAATCAAGTGTGAAAAGGGCGACACGATCTCTACATATCTGAACAATTTCACCACTTGTAGGGATGAGCTTGGAAGAGTAGGGATCATGACAGGCAATGATGACGTAGTGAGACTTGCACTTCTTAGTCTTTCTAAGAGCTAGCATAGCTACCAAGGCTTGGTTAATGGAAGAGAAAAACTGTCATATTGGGAAAAACTTTAGTCAGATCTGATGTAGGAGGAGATAAGAAGAAGCACCAGAGATGGATCCTCATCAAAGCAAGATGATGAGGGAAATCTAGCCTTAACGAGCATGGCGAGGAAAGGGAAAGGGAAGGCATCCCATCACAAATCCAGTTCTTCCCATGGTGGGAAGAAGTTTGACAAATCGAAAGTGTAATGCTTTTGTTTCCATGAAGTGGGCCCTTATGCTATGAATTTTCCACAAAAGAAATCCAAGAAGGGTTCCTTGGAGGCATCTAATGGTGAGGCACTCACCTCATAGTTTGAGTTGGATTTATCTCTCATCGCATTCATGGTTTCATCCACGGTGGGATGTGTGTGGTACCTGGATAATGGAGCTTCATTCCACATGTCAGGTGACAAGAATATTTAAAGAGAAATTTTTCGGCGAAAATCACAAGGAATATCATTTGTCGATGCGTTTCGAACCAACCAGTGTGGTTCATCGTCAAGACAAGTTGAAGAACAGAACCAGCTTAGCGTGTTTAAATAGCTAGAGCAGAGACACCAACGGTAACCAGGGCGAAAGGTTGACTCAAGGAGCAAGGTCAAATTTAGTTATATTAGGTAAAACATAAATAAATAAAAATCTTTATTTATGTTTTACCTAATATAACTAAATTTGACGTTGCTCCTTGAGTCAACCTTTCGCCCTGGTTACCGTTGGTGTCTCTGCTCTAGCTATTTAAACACGCTAAGCTGGTTCTGTTCTTCAACTTGTCCAGACAATGAACCACACTGGTTGGTTCGAAACGCGTCGACAAATGATATTCCTTGTGATTTTCGCCGAAAAATTTCTCTTTAAATTGATATGGATCACAGAAGCCTGAACTCTATTATTGACAAGAATATTTTCAGTACCTTGGAGGAGAAGGATCTCTAGATGTGGATCGAGATGAGCAATGATGGAAAGTACCATGTTTTAGGTGAAGGTATGATTATGTTTTAGAGGGAGCATGGAGCTCCCCTCACCCTGACTGATTTAAAGTATGTACCATGTCTGAAGAAGAATCTTGTGTTCTTTGCTATGCTAGAAGATAAAGGCTATGATGTCATCTTTAGTAAAGGAAAGGTATTCCTGAGGCATATCAGCACTGGAGAGACAATTGTGCTACATTGAGTTCCAAAGCTGAGATGGTGCAGAGCCAAGATGTTGGAGAGCTATGTCATAGAATATTGGGCCACTTGTACCATGGAGCCCTGAAGATCATGCAGCAGATTTCTACCAGAATTCCCAAGGGAAAACTTGAGTAGACGAATACATGCAAAGATTTTCCTTGGGTAATTATGCGAAATATTCCTTTACAGATCAAGACAGTAGAGCTGGAGTAATCCTAGAGCAAGTTAACTCAGATGTTTGTGGACCTTTCACAGCCTCCACTACTAAGCAAAGGTACTATGTTATTTTATTAATGATTTTTCTCGTACATGCTAGATCTACTTTATGAAAAATAAGGACCAGATCCTCTTCAGGTTTTGTGAGTTTAAAGCCTTGGTAGAGAAAGAATCTGGAAAGAAAATAAAAGCCTTGCATAACAACAATGGTGGAGAGTATGTCACACAATAGTTGAAGGACTTCTTCGCTATAGAAGGAGTTAAACAAGAGTTGATGGCACGCCATAACCCACAACAGAATGGGGTGGCCGAAAGGAAGAACAGATCAATTGTGGGTGCAACTCGAGTGATGTTACATGACCAAAGACTACCACTAGATTTGTGGGCCGAGGCATGCAATACTGTAGTATACTTGCAAAATAAAAGCCCGCACCATATACTAGCAATGAAGACACCTATGGAGGCCTTTTCCAAGAAGCGACCAGATGTGAGTCACTTCGGAATCTTTGGATCATTAGTTTACTGTCATGCGGCCAAAGATTCCTGGAAGAAGCTAGATCCAACATCTGAGTTGGGAATACTTGTGGGATACACTAATACACCCCGCAGCTATCGAGTGTACCTACCTACCAGCCAAAGGACAGTGGTACGTAGGGATCTGAAGTTCGATGAGCAGAAAGCCATGCAAGTATCACTTGAGACAGAGCTCAAGTTGCATGAAGAGGAGGAAATTTCAGTTCCTAAGGAGGAGGAGCCTCAGATTGATGTGGAGAAGCTGCATGTAGAGGATCCTAGAGTGGAGATATCCACTCATGCTGAGACTTCTACAAATGGGCAGAAACACTCAAGGGAAGCTGATAGGTTGATGCTAGATGTGTGAGAGAATGTGGGACAACCCTATTCTTAGCACAAACAGAGGAGGTCACCTAAGCGGTACATTGGGTACATGGCCCTGGTTGGGGAGTGTGTAGATATTGAACCTTCTTCATTCGAGGAGGCAGTGCAACAAAAGCCTGGGTTGATGCAATGGTAGAGGAGTATGACTCTATCATTTCAAACAGTGAGTGGGATGTTGTCCCAAGACCTCAGGGCAAGTCAGTGGCGAGTTCCATATGGCTTTACATGGTAAAGTAGGCAGCTGATAATGGTGTTGAGAAACATAAAGAAAGGTTTGTTTCCTAAGGTTTCTCACAGGTCAAGGGGATCAAGTATGATGAGACCTTTTCTCCTATAGCAAGTTACTCATCTATCATATCGATGTTGGCACTATCAGCTCAGATGGGTTGGAATATCCATCAGATGGACATGAAGACAACATTTATCAATGGGAAGATTGAGGAGGAGGTGTACATTGAATAGCCAGAGGGTTTCAAGTCCTTCGATCGTGAGTCGCATGTGTGCCGAATCAAGAGGGCTTTATATGGGCTGAAGCAAGCACCCCGGGCTTGGTACACCATGATCTGCAGCTATTTCACTGGGTTGGGATTCACCAAGAGTGAAGCAAATGTGAGCCTTTACCACATCATGGTAGAAGGTAAGCCATTCATCATTTTTCTTTCTGTCAATGATCTGATTTTGACAGGTGATGATCAACTAATCCAGTCTTGCAGAGAGGACCTTGCAAGAGAGTTCAAAATGAAAGACATGGGTCTTATGTACTACCTTCTAGGCATGCATGTGTGGTAGAATGATGGTGATGTATTTGTGTCTCAAGGCAAGTATGCCAATGAGATACTCAGGTGCTTTCACATGGAGAAGTGCAAGCCCATGTAAACTCCTCTAGCTAGGAATTGGAGGAAGGAGGATGCTACTTTACGTGAGGTAGTAGGTGCTACTATTTATTGGTAGCTTGTGGGTATCTGGTGAACGCACAACTAGGCTCATTCTTTGTGGTGAACCAACTGAGTCAAGCTATGGTTTAGCCTACCAAGTTGTTTTGGAAGGCAGTGAAGCACGTTCTGAGATACCTAAGAGGCACATATCAGTTTGGTTTGTGGTACAGATGGACAGAGGGAGTGAAGCTTCAAGGCTTCACATATGCATATTAGGCAGGGAGTCCATCAGACTGGAAGAGCACTTCTGGAGGAATCTTCAACTTTGGTTCAACTGTAGTTTCTTGGTATAGCAGAAAATAGAGGTCAGTTGCACTTAGCTCAGTAGAGGTTGAATACATGGCTATTAGTAAGGCTTCATGTGAGACCATTTGGATGAGGAAGATTCTAGTGGGATTGTTTATTCAGAGGATGGATCCAATTGTGATCTACTGCAAGAATCAGAGTTGTATCAAATTGTCTAAGAATCCAGTTTTTCATTATAGGTCCAAGCACATTGATATCCAGTATAATCATCTTCGATACTGTGTGGTCAAGACGATCATGTTGTTTCTATATGTTTCGACCGAGGAAGAGGATGCAAATATTTTGACGAAGGCATTATCAAAATGCAAGTTCTAGTTCCACAGAGATAGGATTGGGGTTACTAATAATACCTTTCTTGTTGATAGGGAGTGTTGAAAATAACAACAAGAAATGATAAATATAGGAGTGCTAAATTTAACACTTTTATAAATATCATTTTGCGATACCTTCCTATTTTAGTTAGTCCCTGAACTAAAATAGAGAAGTAAAAATTTGAATTTGATCTTAGCAGCTATTTGTAAATTAATTAATTAATTCATCTTGAGTTAATTAGTTGTAGAAAATCAAACATGTATTCTATGTGAAGAAATGCAATAGTTTCTCCATTGATTGAGGAATTTATCCATGAGTTAAAGAGATAAGGATGAGTTGTAATATTGAGTTGTAATTAGTTGGCTCATTTAACTGAGTAAAGTCCAATTAGATTAGTTCACATATTTTGTTGAAATAATTGTGAGTTTAGTTAGTTAATGCATGTAATCATGTAACTGTTGCACTTCAGATAATTGAATATTCTCTCATAAATAACTCATGCGTGTCAGTTTAGTTAGAGACCTAGTTGAGGTTAGATGGAGGGATATTGTATTGTCAGTTGCAAGAATATTCCATTGTGAATATCTCTTACATGCCGAAGGAATTCATTCCTTGGAGATTGTGCAGTTACTTATTTATTTTAGTGAGTGTGTGATGAAGCCAATCGCACATGTGGCATCATTGGACCCGAATAAAAAATGTGCAAGGAAATAGGAGTCCTGGAGGGCTGAGGGAAGGCATATCTAGTGTCCATTTAGTTTATGAGTTGTATCGTTTGATTGAAGAGAGATCAGGATAGCTTGTGAATTGATTATGTTTGTAATCTGAACATATTTCCACTTGTATGATAATATAGAGATTGGGGTTGTAGACTGAGGCTTTCCCCTGGTTATTCTTCTGTGTTCATGTGTGATTGATTTCTCATACTTAGTTATAAGTGTTCTAGTCAATCTTGCTCATATTCGATTAAGATTCTGCAAAGTTTGTTGTAGAATTTGTTGATCTATAGTGGGAATTTCTACACACTACAGAGAGGGGGGCTTGAATTAGTAGTGAAGGAACTTGTATAATTTCTAACAATTTTTTCCAAATCATAAAATATCCCTACGCATCATAACATCAGCAGATAATTGTAGCCTAAATTAACACATAAGAGGCATTGAAAACACTAGTAGACACATGCACAAGGAAAGTATCTCTGATCGAAACCCTCAAGGGAGGAAAACCCACCTGACATCTGCTACTTTTGCACTGCTTGTTGCTATCTTATTATTATAAATCAAATATTTTACATAATTCATCTGGCCACCACTATCTAGGAGCCACTACCCCTATGAATAGTATTTCTATCCACCACCAACTAGGAAGTCTCTACTCACAAAACCTTATAGGCCAACACTTTTTGGAAGCCACCACTCGTAGTAAGCCTTGCCCAACCACCCTTGCTCTATCCAACCACCACTAGATGGAGATTCCACTCCCAATATACCATTTGTTTGACACCACCCCTATCTTGTTCAACCACTACATAACAAAGGACACCACCTGCTCAAATTCTCGTAGCCATGCTTTCATTCATTTTCAAACTAGACTCCAAGGAGAACTTCACAGATTAACAACATACCAGTCCTGTACAAAATGATATAATCAATAAATGCAAACGTTGCATGAGGTAATCAGATAAACACATTAGCTATAAAAAATCACACGATATAGATCTTCAAATCTCCCTTTGCATCATCTCCTCAATCTATGATCAACATATGTAATGAAGCATGTTAAACACAAAAGAAAGATATTAAAAGATCCCTTTGCACCATATCCACACTCTTCGCTCTATATAATGAATGAAACATGCCTCTACTACCTTCCACAAGTTTTGATCTATCATTTCAACCATGAAATAAATATACATAGTCTACTCCACTTACATACTCTATTATTCTTGCACACTCTTCTCCTCCCACACACTAGCAGTACATCTAACCTCTCCAACATGAAGATGTCTCTAATATATAGATGATCTAAAGTGATTAAGACAATAATTACACACAAATATGAAGAGTCAAACACTCTTATTCATATTTTGGAAATTTTCTCCTTGACTTGATCCATCATTATGTTCATTGAATGAGAGATATTTTTCAACTGTAATTAACTTACAGATGAAAGGAGACTTTCCTAAAAAAATTTGACTGAAAACAAAGTTCAAAAGGCATACTAAAAATCAATAGAATTGATTAAGTCTACACACATTTCAGGAATTTCACTTTCAAGAATCTTCCTTGGGATAGTATGGGCATCCCATAAAATTTATCATGGATCATATGGGTCTCCCAATAGTGATACCATAATCTTCTCTCTATGGACATTTAGATCCTAGAGAAGATAACATAATTTTTTATCCTTGTCTCCTTGTCCAACTAAATTTTGAGTTCAACTTCAAAAGTATGTTTGGAACACCATGACAAACTTTCATAAGTAAGTTGACTTCATGAAAACATTTTGAAGGCATAGAAAATGTCATAAGGGACTAGCTTCCCAACCATATCTACATGAAGTCAGGATCATGAAGACCTAGTTGACCAAACATCTCTGCATGGATCAACATCTCTACATCAAATAACAATCACGTCAACATATCTACATCAAATCAATGATAACTCACCTCTAGTTGACCTTAAATCATGTGGGCCACCATCACTACGTTGATGTCGATGATAAATCACACAATACTAAGTCCTAATTGACGTTAATGTTAACACTGCAATTCTGACATGCTCCTCCTTTGGCATTGATGTCATCCTCTACTTGATCTCCATAACGTTGAGGTTGATTTGATCTTCATACCCTATCCATAGTCCATTCTGTCTTCCATGTCCCTATTTTCTATCCCCCTTTGACATGAGTGGTAAAGGGAAATACAAACTCTGAAGAGAAATGGAAACAATGTGAGGGATGAGAGAAGTAGGCACCCTATCATTCTCAACACCATGTGGATACAAGGATAATACAAACTAATGAAAAAAGGATCTCTCTAATGCAAGATAAATGTGAAAAATAATCAACTCAACTGCCAAAATGTATTTAGCCAAGACGATGCATTCTCTCATGATGAACATTTTTCCACTAAGCATGTAATGGGGCTGTAAACACACTCTTTTTGTTGTTGTAGAAATACTTCTTCTTCTCTGTAATAATCCTCCTTGCAAAGTGCAAGAGACTACCCCTTAAAAACTAGGTTCCACCTAACATTTAACAATGATATAAAATGAAGTGCCATATAAATAAAAGTATTCATGGATTAAATACATGGTTGTGATAAGTATGTAGGACTAACACATGACTCCTCAATAACCATACCTATCACCAAGCATTGACTCAATGGACCCAAAATTACATCATTCACGCAATGTAATAGGGCTACACCAATGATATACAAAATATGACATGACTATGAAACCCATTAACCCATACATAGCTTATTTGACAACTTTTACAATACGTGTTAAGCACCATGGGTCTCTCCAAGAGAAATCCACAAATAGGATGAAACAATAGTGATACGTGGCTTCTACAATTGTATGCAAGTGTGCTTTCTTCTATGCAAGTCCAATACCATGATATTTATCAAATACATAGCATGCATGCGAAATGATATAGGATCTATATGCAGTAACAACAATTGGAGTGATATTCATGGCATATTATAGTTCATGGATGACCTCAACATCTTAGCCATAAACAAGGATCTTTCCATCAACATGTCTATAACTCACATTGACACCAAAAATGAAATTTCTGTAGCGAAACCATGATAACCATTACAATAATACAATAGAAACATGAATACCATAACATAGACACAATAACATATACATCCTCATCATCAATGGACAATATATCATCCAAGAGGGACAAAATCAAGAGACATACTCTTTTAGCATCAACTCTAGATTCATTAAATAAACAAGAAAACAACAAAAGTATCACTTGTAGTACATAAGAGACTATAATAGTAATCTCCCCCACATCATAAAAGCATGTCCAGATAAATAATGCATCTGAGAATCAATAATAAAGAACTAGTCTATGAAACAACAAAAAGAATATAATATTTTGCAATAAAATCATTATCCACAACTCATCAACTCCTTGGTCTCATGAAATCAATATCAACTCACTCTATCCTCAAACAATGAGACCAAACTTCCTAAGTAGCAGAAGCATTAGAACCAAAAAATCATAGGAAATGACATACTCTTATGAGACTCATTCAACAACAAACTATGTCCATGATTAAGTGGAAATATACTTATAATCCAACTCCCACAAGTGCATAATTTCATCACAACCCCACCATCCAAATGCAAAAAATATCAGCAACAACATGCATCACCATCTATATATACAAGACATGGGTAACAATGTGCATAACATAAATGTGACAACTCCATGACTCCATCATTTGATCTCCATAGAAGCTTCACATGCATGAAAGTACATGAAATAAATGTGATCTAGGAATATGGGTACTAGCATCATATTATATTTCCCATGAAACCATACTAACTCATCCTACTAGTAGTATGTGGAAGCAACAAAAAAATTCTTCTCAATTTCTTCCTACAATTTGCAATGTCAAATAAATGCTTGACGAGCTCCTCTACCAAACACAATGTCAAATAAGAACATAACATGAGGAAAATAACGAGCTCCTCCAACCAATGTCTATTTATTTTGCTGCTAGCAAGAAACCATGATGGCATGGATAAACCAATGAAACATCACAATCATATGAGATTCCATCATATAACCTATACACCTTGGCAAACTCTCTCATGCTCACATCACAAAATATTGACCAAAATAGTTGCAACAAATGTAACATTAGTAGCATAAGCTATAGCAGCACGCATCAGTTAAAAAGGCATGGTTGTCATGTCCTAAGAATATCATAAAAATTAACATACAATTTTTCCCTAGCTATCAACAAAATATATTTGTGGCTAATCCAAATGTTGAAAACATGAAAACAAGAATAGATTAGAAATAAAACCAATATTTGAAACCTCATGTATCTTCCCCTCAACACATGCATCACTTTCATTATATGTAGATTTTACTTCATGCAATCTCTCCAATATGGTTGTACCTCCAAGAATCTACATGCAACTAAAGATACGACCATATTCTCCCACCGAGAGCATTTGGGCCTCAGTTTCTGGTGGGAGTCTCTTACTACTCGTTTCTCCTCAAAATTTTTCTATATTGACCTTTGACATGGACAACACATTGTTTCGTCTCCTATGGATAGCCTTGCACTATTTTCTCCTTTTAATTGGATCTCTTGTAGCACATGCAAAAATTGCAATATTTTTCCATATTGCCAATATTTCCAGACACATAACACTTTATGTGACTTAAGAATGGTGGAAGTGACTCATATATCCTATTAATCAGCTTTCTATTCTTTGCATATGTCATGCAGTCAATTACATGAGAAACAAGAACCAAAAAAAGGTCTATTATACATGTCTGTAGATGACGTTTGTGAACAGGGAAATCTTCTTTGCATGCTTTCTTGAGGAGGTTTCTGCTTTTGTCTAGAGGACTAGGTATCTTTCCATGTGCAACTTGTTTCTCTATGAGTAGGTTTTTGATAGTTAAAACATTTATCCTCTCTCAAGGGTGAAAATTCAACATTTTTCTTTGGAATATTATTTTCCTTGTCACTTGGCTATTGGGTTTTCTTATTTTTATCCTCATTTTCACTATTACTACTCTTTCCTGATCTAATTGCATATGTGTTTGCACTAGGTCTGCTTCTTTTTAACTCTTGTCTTGTAGAATCTACTTCAGCTTTAAATATTTGGTATTGATATTCCATTTCGTTGTATTGCTTCCTCATTCCTTCTTCAATTTTCCTCCCTCCTATAGTTGGGTTTTCGAATTAGAAATTTCTTCCTTGAAGTTTTTCTCTCTTTCTTAAAAAATTTAAAGAAATTTCTTCAAATCTCTATTTTCAAGTGAGAGCCTTTATACTACACCTAATCTCAATAAAAGTTGAGTTATATCTTTAACTAGTCTCTCCTTTTCTCCACCAATGCTACTAATTACTTATCGAAAGGGGTTACCTCCCCTTCTGTCTAAAGGGTCAATATTGACCAATTGATTATCACCTTCTAACCAATCAATCCCAAGAGCATCATCAGCATTGCATGCACATGAGGAACTTGGTAATTCTTCACCATTGTTAACCTAAAAAGGAGTGGTTCTTTTGAATTTGAAATATTCTTGACTTGTTTGCTAATCTTCTTCTTTTGAGACATCTAGTGCTTATTCTTGGTCATGGTCCATGATCCACTCTCAAGCATTCAAGCTTCATAGAAGAGAAATTGGCTTTGGTACTGCTTGTTAGAGATGCACATCACAACTGGCGGTGGATGAATTAGTAGTGAAGGTGCTTATATGAATTAATGTCGTAACCACATTTATGAGCCTCATGAATAATATATTTCACCCATATCTAGAAAAATTCATCTTAACTTTTATCGATGATATTTTGATTTATTTTAGAAAGCTACAAGAGCATAAAATAACTTCACAAATAGTCTTCCCAAATTTATGAAAAATCAAATTATATGTTAAGTGTAGTAAATGTGATTTCTTTAAAGCTAAATTACAATATTTGGGGCATGTGATCAACCAAGAGGGGATAGATATAGAACTGCCGAAGATAAAAGAAATCAAGGATTGGCCTATTCCCAAGAATGATGCATATATTAGGTCCTTTATCATTATAATAGGATACTATAATCACTTTATAGCTCAGTTTTCAAAGGCATCCTATCCCATGAAATGCTTACGAAAGAAGGGTAGGGAATTTAAATGGAAATTGAAATGTTAGGATAGCTTTGACTAGTTAAGGCGCGTGTTAAATACAACCCCCATCCTAAGAATTGCACACCCTGAGAAACAATTTATTGAATGTATAGATGCATACCAGGAAGGAGTAGGAGGCGTTTTAATGCAACAAGTTCAGGTGGCAGCCTATGAGTCTCGTAAATTGAAGGAGCATGAGAAAAGGTACTCAAGTTATGACATAGAGCTAATAATAGTGGTTCATGATTTAAAGGTATGGAAAAAATACATATTAGGAAATAAATTTATTCTAATGACTGATCATAGTAGCTTGACTAATTTATTTAAACAACATACACTTAATGCTCGAAATGCATGATGGATCACTCTCTCGAGCTAGGTCAACTTTGATACGAAGAACTTAAAAGATAAGGAAAATTGAGTGGTGGCTTCCTTGAATATAAGGGACTTTTTTTTATGAAATTTCCTTTAGTAAACTAAAATCTAATTTTTTTAGATAAAATTAAAAATCTAACCATATAAGACCTAGAATATCAGTTTTTACAACATCAAATAAAACAATAAAATAACACTGAAAATAAGTTAGGATATGATAATAACAATGATGATTTGTTGATCTATTCGTGATAAAGATTTTATGAAATAAATTATTTTAGATGAACATCATAGAAATATGTATGCTTC
Source organism: Pinus tabuliformis (assembly GCA_031772625.1). Classification (NCBI taxonomy): domain Eukaryota; kingdom Viridiplantae; phylum Streptophyta; class Pinopsida; order Pinales; family Pinaceae; genus Pinus; species Pinus tabuliformis. The sequence continues at coordinate 755,646,176 of CM062806.1, forward strand.
CCACCATGGACACCAGAAACTGATCATTGTCTTAACGAAGGATTACTTTTGGCCGAGCATGGATGAAGGTGTAGAAAACCTCTTAATTGGGGTCATCTAGAGGATAAACTGAAATTGGGAAATTAGGTGCTGAAGGAAATGGAAAAAACCATGAAAAAGGCATGGGGAAACATGAAATATCCCTAGGACTGATAGAAAACATATGTAGATAGAAGGAAAATCCACAGAGAGTTTCGGGTGGGAGAATACATATATGTGAAGGTTAAAACAAAAAAGAGAACTTTAACATGGGGGACTTGCACAAGGTTGACTCCTCGATTTTGTGGCACTTTTGAGATACTTTCTAGGATTGGCCTTGTATCTTCTCATATCGCATTACCTAGTCTTATACATTTGCACAATGTATTTCATGTTTCATTGCTAAAAATATATGTACATGATCTTAACCATATTATGAATTGGTAGGATTTTCAGGTAAATAATGAAGTTGCAATTATTATATATGTTTTTTATTTTAAAAATATAAATGATATAAAATAATGGTTTACATAATGGTTGTGGATTTAGGGTGAGCTGGATGGAGAATTCGTGGTAAAGACTTTTCACATATTAGACCAGAGAGAAAGTTTGCTATAAAAATGAGTAATCGCCTAGGATAAGGTGAAGTGGAAGAACATTTTCCCAAAAGAAGTTACTTGGGAGGATAAAACTTTAATGCATGGGGTATATGTGAGTCTATTGAAGGAAAAGGAAAATATCAAGGTCAATGTTTTGTTTAGGGGGGAAGATAAAATACCCCCCCACAAATTTTAAATATTTAATTACCTTCTAGTGAATTTACTTTTAGAGACTATGGAGACATGCTAAGGGTTGTGTGTGAACATGAGATATAAAGAATTATTTTCTAATTTTATATTAATAAAAATGTTACATTTGGTTATCCATGTAAATTATGGTGGGAAAAATATCTTACAAAAAAATTTCACATTCCAGACAATTAAGAAGGCAGTTATGGAAGGTCTAATAAGGGCACAAAGGTAGAGCTAGTTGTTTCCTAGATTCCTCTCCCTAGGGATATATTATCTCTGTAATGGAAAATTTTGGCCAAGAGGGTGAGAGGGTAAAAGTGGGAAGAATATCTCCATCTAGTTTAATCTTCCTATAGCAAAATTTATCATGCTTCTTTAAGAGTGATTCCTTTCAAATTTCTTTATGGGTGGAGGTGAAAAACCCCTCCTAACTAGATTCATTCTTAGGATAGATCGGTACCGGGATCCTATACGCTAACGGAAATGGAATGAACTACGAAAAAGGTGTGGGAAAACTTGAAAGATGAAAAGCACTGGAAAAAAACATATGCAAATAGAATGCAAACCTACATAGAGTTTGAGGTGGGAGAACATGTATATGATAAGGTTAAACTAAACAAGGTTATTTTTAGATGCGGAATCTATGCAAAGCTAAGTCCATGATTTGTTTGTTGTTTTGAAATACTTACTAGGATTGGGCATATAGCTTAGCAACTAGCTTTACCTAGTCATATATGTGTGCATAATGTATTTCATATTTCCTTCCTAAAAGGGTATGCACATGATCCTAATCATATTATTAATTCACAAGATGTTAAGGTAAACAAAGAAGTTGCAATGATTATATATATTTTTTTCTTTTAAAATTATAAATGATCGAAACTAATGGATGACGTAATGGTTTCGTATGCAGGTCGAATTGGATGGAGAATTTAGGTTTGAGACTTTGTACATATTTGACTAAAGAGAAAATATGTACAAAAGTGAGTAATCACCAAGATTAAGGTGTAGTGGTAGAGCTTTAGCTCGGAAGAGGAAACTTGGGAAGATGAAACTTTTATACATGAGTCATATGCTAATTTTTTCAAGGGCTAGGAAAAGATTGAGGACAATGCTTGTTTGAGGGGGGGAACATGTTATACCCCACTAGTGAATTTTAAATATTTTATTTGCCTTCATATAAATTTACCTTTTTGGACTATGGAGCCATGTTAAGGGCCAAGTATGAATATGAGATGTAAAAAATTGTTTCTAATTTTATATTAATAGAAAAATTGCAATTAGTCATCCATGTGAATTATGATGGGAAAATGATGTTAGAGAAAAATTTCACATTCCAAACAATTAAGAAGATAGTTAGGGAAAACCATATAAGGGAAGAAGGGCAAAGGTAGATGCTACATATATTCCTCTCCCTAGAGATATATTATCCTAGTAAGTAAATGGTTGACTAAGAGAGTGAGAGGGTAGAAGCGTGAGTCAACCTTGTGCCTTTGGAGAATGGTTGGTGGAGGCCCAAGAAAGTTTAATTAGTTGTTGAGCTTAATGCTCTTAGAACAAGAAAATGTTGGAGGGAGGTAGGACAAGTTGTAGCCGCTAAAACCACCCTCCAAAATTTTGGCCATGCTTTGATTTTGGAGCCTCCCTTCTATCCATGGGAGCTTATCTTTCACTCTTGTCAAGTATTCATCCTATGATAAAGAATTATGTTTTAATTATTTTCTTTTGATGAAATGATCCTAATTTCATATCTTTTAGGCACAAGCTATATTTTGTTATGAACTTGCAACATTGATGGGCTTGCCTCTAGAAACTATGCAATCTTGGAAGGTAGGCCAACCTTGATGACTGGAATTGTACAATCTAGATAGGAAGGTCTTCCTTGAGATAAAAAAATGTGCAATTCTATATGGCAACCCAACCTTGAGCCTAGAAATTGTGCAAACCATCTCTTCAACTCAGAAACTATGTAATGCATTGAGTCAAGGAGTTTCCTAGCCCTTGGAAACTACACAATCTTCCTTGGTAGTGTGAATGGACATTTTTCTTGGAAAATAAAAAAAGGAAAAAGGAGTATGTAGAAAATAGTGAGTGGATAATTAGTTTCCAAAGGATGACACAACTTGTTATTTTTGGAATTCCACCAAGTGTCGTATTTTCCTTGATTTTAGGCATGCACATCATAAGCCATAATCGATCTCAATCTGTATAATGGCTGGCCCTAGATCTCATTTATAAATTCGATATTTGAGCTCTAGCCTTCCCAAGGATATCAAGGAGCTTTTAGCGGAGTTTGTGATGTGTTTCCTAGTGAGTTTTTATTTTGTTATCTTTTGTCGCTTTTTTTGTCACTTTTTGTCGTTTCACTTTTGTGAGTGATGTTTTGTCTATTTATTTTCATGGTTTCTATATTTTTAACTAATATTGGCTTGTAAAAGTTTTATTTCGATTTGTCGTTTTCCTTTTAGAAGTATCACATCCATTTTCTTCCTTTTCTCCATTAATGGTCGTCATTTTAGTGACTCCCTATGCAAGTTTGTTTATCCTTTCACATGTTGATCTTCTGCACTTAATCTTCACCAGTTTATCTTATCTTAGTCAAATCTGCACTCTAACTTGCACCACCACTCAGATGTTTCAATTTCCCACACTCATTTTGGGCATATTTGCTCTTCCCTTAGCCAACACTTGCCTTGTCTAGCTGGGCATTGTGAAAGTCCAAGGCTCAAGCTTTATGTTTGGCCTCTAGGACTGTACAATGTGTAGTACCTGGATAGCCCAACTATGCATTATGTATTTCTAGGAATCAATCTTCTCCATTCATCATTGAGACTGCACAATGTGTAGTCTCCACGTCAAGCTTCCTAGCCTGAGACTATGCATTGTGCAGTCTGTAGCCTCAAGCTAATCCCTTAGCTGTTAAGACCATGCAATGCACAGTTCAGGTTGTCATTTCCTCTCCCTTCACGTCAATGAAGTTAATCCATATTGATCATGAGTGCATTTTCCTCGTACAGGTATTGAAATTTTTGAGAACTTATCTTCATCAGTTAATGACAACATGACACCAAAGAGACATACTTCAAAGGATAATACTAAAAGTAGCACCGGGGAGGAAGTTGACAGTACTCCAATGAACTTTCCAACTTACGTAGATACTCAATTGTTCATAGAAAAAGAATTAGACATCACATGGAAAAAGGTGAAAGAAGAATTATCATCAAGAAGCTTCAAAGCAGACCTTGAAGACCCATAGGTGTATATCAGTGTCCAAAGGTTGGGGTTACACAAAGTTGCATGCAGGTACCCGAATTTCCCATGTGTAGAAATCATCAAGTAGATATTGTCTCATACATATCCGAAGATTATGAGTCTCAATAATTCCAGCAGAAAAAGGCTTACTTCCTTTCTTGCACCAGATTATCATCTCATGTACCATTTCCGAGATCCATAACCTCTCATGGATTCTTGCTTCTTTGCTACCACTAACTACTTGACAACAAAGGACATTGTCAAAATATGGGGAGAAGATATATAAATGTTTCATCAGACATCCACCAACACCTTAAATAAAAAATATATTAGGAGGCCCTATCATCTCTTGATAGTTTTATGTTGTAGAATCTATGGTCAGGAGAGCACTCGTACCTTCCATAAAGGGTGGAAATTCTTACTAAAATAGGTCATCAACAAAGGAAGACCATTCAACTGGTCAAAATTGTTGGCTCATTAGCTGAGGATCCATGTAGCTAATGCGATCAGTCCTTCCAATGGCCGACACACTATATTTTACATTTCTATTTATCTACATGATGCCATCTACACCCATAATGTATTCTCTGGCATGAATTGGACTTGGAAACCACACAACCCTATCATGAAAATTCATTGCAAGATTCTTTTGGAGTGTAGCCACAAAGGAGTAATGGAAAATCTAACTGATCACTTCCTCATTTCATTGTATAAGTTGATATTTGAGGAAGAGCCACCTTACATGTCACATGGGGAAATGGAATGTCAAAGATACTATATTGATTTACCTTAGTGAATGGAAATTTTGTCAGAGTGTTTGGTGGAAATAAGTCTCTACATATTATGTCGAGTTATGCCACTGATAAATTAGTTATTGAAGAATTTGTGTACCATCTCTCCATAGGGTTGTCAAAATATTTGCACATGAATAATAAATGACCTTCACCTTTTATTCCTTTGTATATCGGATTTTATGATATCAAGAACTTAAAAGTCACAAACACCAAAGGCGAGGAAATAAATAAATTTTCTCTTTGTTGTCTTGACTTCAATCCATACAATCCTCAAAATGTTTGTAAAGCTCATTGTGCCAGGATTAATTTACAGTGGCTAAGCAGGACATTCTATAAACCTGAGGAGAAGCACATAATTTTTTTTATAATGCCTCCAAGTCCATTGAACCAGTCATATTCACTGGAAAATCATAGGTTACTCCATAGAAAGAAGTCACTGTAGAGGTAGCACCAACAGAAAGGCACAACCCAATGAACAAAAAGGGAAAGACGAAGGTTTCATGTAACCTAGGGGAGAGTGAAGCTGTGAGATGAAAGTGGATCCAATCATTCTCAAAGTGATGATAGCAATAAAGAGGAAGAGAAAACAAAGGATGAAAGAAGCAAAAAAAATCGAAGGGAAGAACAAGAGCAGAGGATATTTGAAGAAGAAAGGAAGAAGTAGGAAGAAGAAAAAAGGTGAAGAGTAGAAGAAGAAGAATCCTCACAAAGGCAAGACAAAGAACAACAGAAGAACAGACGTTGGGAGGAGGAAATAAAATAGATCAAGGACAAGGATCCTGCTCAAGATATTGAAGAGTTGATCGATATCAAAGAAATGGAAGTGGAACTAGAGCTGGAGAACCAAGATGTGAAATTGATATCAAGTACATAGTAGGTCACCATTCGCTCTCCCCACCCTCTAGTAGTAGAGAAAGCCCCAATTGAGGAAGAGGAAATTGAGCCTCTTGATAGCTATCTAGTTATGGAATTGTACAATATGACTTATGAGGATATTCATAAAAATATTGTACAAGCAAGGAAGAAACATTTTCTAGACAACCTCACATATCCTTCATTGAACAGAGAAAGGATGATTGTGATAGACACCAAAAGAAATAAAGTGCCATTTCCATAACAAACTTGGCCTTTGAATGTGCTACAATGTAAAACATAGAGTATCTGATGACCAAGAACAAATAATTGGCAATGAACTTGCAAACTGTTCCTACACAGGTTTATCTAGAAGAACTTAACGAAACCATACTTGGTGAAGTATCGACACTGGGAGAAACTATGTGAGGCTTGTGTGAAGAACTTGTCACGATAAGGTAGCTGTCCACTTGTGTGGAATTCAACATAAGTGTAAGGATAATGCCAAAGCTCTTAATGCTTTCCATACAACCATCACTGCCATGCATAAATTGTTGATGGAATGCAAAGGGGAACTTCTTGAATTGTTGAAGAAAATAAGGTAACATGCATAGCTGGAGAAAGTGAAAGTGTGGATGATCATTCAAAGAAAGAAACAAATTACCTCATTTATCTCCAATATTCAGGCCTCATATGCATGATTGTACAAAAACGTGGATTTTAGGGTGGAACCATACAAGATCCTATCAACTCACTCACCCGCTGAACCCAAACATAGGACTTGGGTTAGGCGTGAGGTTGAAGAATACTTGGACTAGTTTAGACAGATCTATACCATGTAATATCTTGAAGTAAATAGGTAGAACATGCAGAAGTACATTGGTGGCCCTATCTAAATCAATATTGTGATGCTCCTGTTAAAGAAGTGAATCCAGACTATATCCAAATCAATGTACTTGGATGCCATGGAGGCTAGAGTCCTCTTTTGGCCTCATCCCATAGCATAGTTTGGGGAAGTCATCACGTAGTACAAATCTTGGCTCCAACATGTTACCAAAAACATAAAAGTCGAAGTTGCTGAGCTAGATTTTCCCCAAACTCAATCTTGACTTTTGTCTTATTAGGTTGTCTAGTTTTCTCTACAAAATTTTCTCTCATATTTGTACAAGTATATGGTAATATTCTCTTTTAATTAATTAGTAAGTGAAGTTTCAAGTGTCAATTGTGGAATGTGAAGGGTCATTATTGTAATGAAGTTTAAGAGTCATTTTTAAGAGAAGTTGAAGAATCACGAGGGAAGTCCAAGTGTCATAAGGGGAAGTGAATAGTCACCACTTTTGATATAAATACACCCTCATAACTCATGTAAAGGGGATTTTGGGGAGCCAAGATTTTGGCTAGGCTTTTAGCTTAGGATCAGGAGCTTGGGATTTTTTTGAGAGGGTTGGCTTCTCCGTGGCATATAGGGAGTGTCTTTACTTAGAGGATAAGGTGTAGACTTCATGTTCCACTATTGGGGCTGCTGGTTCATCAATGGTATATGTATGTTTTTCAATTTCACTTTAATAAAAGCTAAGAGTTGACACATTTTCATGCATATGTTGTGATATAGTAGGAATATTCTTATTATGTTTGCAATATATGTTATTTCACTTATTTCACTTACACTAACACTTATGAACTATTTCATTTGAATTTTTATGAACAATGTTGAATGCGTGTTGTTTTTTGTTTCCGTCATGGTTAAAATGTCAGCTATTTCGTGGACAAACTCATGATATCTTTACACTAATGTGTTCCTTTCAAGTTGTGTACCATTACAGGATTTTAAGGGGCTCACTCATTTTCGGCTCATGTGTTACAAAATTTTATACATTACACGTGACCTTTCATAAAGTCACACACTTATTCACCAAATTCACAATTACACCACTCTATGCGTTATTGTAGTCAAGGCACATCATTAAAACTTACTTCTTCAAAAACTGGGCCATATTCTAGATGGGGCTCCTACTCCAAATGATGTGAGGTATAATAGGGACTTCATATTGGGGAGATGCCCTGAATGATGGCGGGTCTAGCACCATCAGTATTTCTACCACTAGAAGGAAGGTCATATGACAAGATGAGCCAATGAAGTTTGTTTGAACTTTTCATATCTTTAATGGCTTCTTCCCATATCCTAATTCCAACATGTTTGTTAAGAACCACAAATATAAAAGTGTCTGTAGGAATAATCAGTGAGTTATCTAATTTGAAATTTCATGGCTAGGATGAAACAATCATTCTTGAGCACACCACTCACTTTCTTGAATTCTTCACTAAACATGATATTCACTGTGAGGATGTTGCTTATAGATTCTTCATTCTCACGTTCGAAGCACGTGTCAAGGAATGGTGTTACACATTTCCAGCCACTTCGATACACTCTTTTGAACATTTTTTTGAAGAGATCTATCATGCCTTTGACATGCTCTATTAGAAATCTCTTTTCAAGAAAATCATGTGTTTGCGAAAAGTACTTGATGAATCTCTTAACGATTTTCATGATCATTTTATTGAGTTCCGTTTTGAATTTTTGAAGGATGATATTGATTAGAATTTCATGAAAGAGAAGTTTGAATTTATTTTTCATATTTCGATGAATCCAAATTTATATGAATCTTTCGAAAGTATCTCGATATACACTAGTTATGTAGCGCCCAAATCTGTGACAAAGAAAGTTTCTATTCCAAGTGATTTCATCTTCCCTTCATCAAACAACTCAATTTACATAGGATGAGGTTGAAGAACTTGAGAATACATCCATTCATCTACCACCATATTTCAGACCCCACATATTCAAAATTTAAACACAGGTTTGGACTGTCGATTTGATTTTTTTGGTGATGTTCTTTCTCCTCACCCTACATCCATTGGTTCTTTTGGTCCTCTCGATTGTGGATTGTTGTGTTAAAAAATTTCAATCATTTCTTTTGATGTTCATTACGACCAAAATAAGGAAGGAATTGTTTTTTACCAACGAATTTGTCATATGATTTATGATGAGTATGTGTGGGATTCTGTCTCTGAACAAGAATTTGCATTGCAAGTTGATGTTTCTCCTTGTTCACCTCTCTCTAATTACCATGAGATCTTCCACAATTCTATCACATATGTTCAATTTTCCAAGGAATCATTTTGTGACAATGTTAATTATAATCACACTATGAATTTGTGGAAGGTATATTTTACATTTGGACATGGAGAGGAAGAATCTTCTCTTCTTCGATCATCTAATCAGTCATCCGATCTTTTTGAAGAAACATAGGGTGAAATTTATTGCTTCCAATCTGACCCTCTTTATGATTCATTAGATCAAGAGGATGCCTCTATTTGTGATGACAAAATTTCTAATCATGGCTGTCCTGATCTATTCATTGATTCATTTGGTCATGACTATGATTGTTCTACTATCAATCTATCTAAGCCACTAATTTTAAATTATCCATCATCCGATGTATTGGAACTTCTGCAAATTGTTGCAGTGCTTGATCCTGATTCTATTGTTATGTCAAGTTCTCCCAATATTGAGGTTAGTTTCAATCATGATCAAGATAGTCCTAAATTTCGAAGGATCCTCATCAGTCGATCTGAAAGATTGAAAATTGATCCTTTCAGCAATCTTCATCCCATCCATTTTCTTTGCATGACGCTATCACTCTATCATTGGAGGAATCATACCTAGCAATATTTGTTGTTAAACTTATGTTTTTTTGTTTCTTTATGTTTTCCAAGTTTAAAAGTTTGAATGATCTCTCTTTCATGTCTTGTAATTGCAATGTGTACAAGCACCATCATGCATCTTCAGAGTGTTTTTCATGTGGTTTATTTTTCTACTTTTTTGCATGTGCTTTGAATATTTTAATGTCAAGGTATGTATTGACTTATCTTCCTTGTCTGTTTTTGTGCTTGAATATCTTTCTTGATTTGGATTCCCTCATCTATATAGGTCCCTATGTGTAGTTGGTTACATTGGAAGTTTTATTTCACGTAATCCTGACATATTCTCTGATAGTTTAGGAGTAGGAGTAGTTTATTTATTTATGTATTTTGTTTTGTTTCGTTTACTTTCCATCCTACCCATTTCCTTTCATTTCTCGTTGTTGTATGACAGATTCTGCATGAGACTGTGTTTGGTTTCTGTAGCAAGTATGTTGAAGTTCGAGAAGAAATTGTTCTAATACAAATGCTTGGTTAGCTATTTGTTCACTCTCTTTGTGTGGATCTTGCACCTTTTAGTCAATAATAACAAGAGGGAAAATACATTCTTTTTAGAGAAAACCATAGTGGAATCATGATTCTTAAATATATAACTATTACCGCCTACTTTAATCAATTCTGTAATTGTTTAGTTTTGTCTTGTCAACTAAGTCAAGTAGAGTATGTTGGTGATATGAAAATCACCCTATGAGTGACCTCAGTTAATTAATTATTGAATTAAGGTATTGCATACTCATGTGCTGGTGTGTGTTTATGTTATTTTAGGCAACTGATTGATCAGATTACAAAATACATAGACACTGGAAACAAAAAACAGCAAGAGAAGCACAATAAGAAAATACAGGAACACAACAATTAATAAGGAGTTCACCCTAATCTCCAGGGCTACTTCTCCAGTCTAGATTTTAGTGGTGGCCTTCTCTTATTATGTCTTTAAAGCAGAGAATTATAATGAGGAGCTCAAATTGAGTCTCTTGGAACAGAATTTCTTGGTAGGGTGGTTCTTGGATTCCCCAAGCCACTAGAGTGCATAAAATCTCCTCCTATCCAAGTCTTGACCTCTCTAGTCTTCAATGGGAGGAGTCTAATATAGTGCTCAATTCCTAATAGATCCTCTCAAGGATTGCTCGATGCCACCTTATGTTGCAGGTCAGCTTAGCTCTCTGTCTTTCTTCTTTTCGCTTCACTGTCTTCATCTTCTTCTCTCTAGTTCTTCCTCTTCGTGTCCTCTCCAGTATTTTTTGTTCTCGTTTCATGGCTTTAAAGCTAGTCAATCTCATGACTATTCGATTCCCCTTCCATCTTTGTCAGATCGCCTGCTACTGTTCACTTGGGATCCCCTGTCTTTGCGTCATCATCAAAAGTTCACAGGGAGTGGCCACTTGTCCTCTTGCGAACTGCGCCAACTTTTCTTCATCGGTTACGTTTCTTGATTACATTGTGGAATGAGTCATATTCCATCTCAGTAGTCAAATCAAGCCTCAAATCCTTATATATCATGGCTTAATCCCTGTCAAATCTGGTTCTCCATTGGGCGCGATCTCAGCCATTAGATCTTGAGCCTCTAGATACGACGTCATTCACTCATTTTGCGCAGTTGACTTGCTTGACTGTTAGAGTACGATCAGTGGTGGTTTTCTCTCTCATCTGCCTGCCACACATTGGGTGCTGAATGGAATCGCTCATTTTTCTCCAAATCTACTTACTACGTAAGGGTGCCCCCGATATACGGCTGGTTTTGGAGCACAAGTCCTGCCTTTAGCCTTTAACACTTTCCCCCATGATTTTCCCAGCTTCCATGTGACCGAGCATTTAGTGCCTTTCCTTCTCGAGGGGTTTTGTGCTAATCGTGCATCAGAAACAACCTCCTCTTCCCGATTCGAGCTTCTCAAGTGCCATTTTTACCTCCTGCACAATCTCCATGGGCCTTGGTTAGCGCGCTTTGACTGAAGTCCTCGTTGTTCCTTGCTGGCTATCAACTGCCACTGTTTAGAGGTCTTCTTGATCACTATGTGCATCTTGAATTCGAAGTTTTTTCTTCTTCATGGATCCAACTCAGATCATGAACTTCCCACTGAAAAAGCTTTTGGACCACCAAACATTGGTTTTCAAGCATCGACTCAGTGAGGGTACAATTGTCTCACTTTGTCCAATCTCAATCCACTTTGCACTGCTTGATTTTCAACCTTTGAGCCCTACTCTGAGGTACTCAACATCTCCTTTGCACATCGTCCTCACCTTCCTGTCTAGAACTGTGTCTTCCTACAATTTATTAAGATATTCCGATAGCAGGTCATCAATACAAGGCAATTGACTTTGATCTTCACGATTCTCAATTAGTGAGGGTTCAAACAATCTCAAGCAATCTGCATTCACGACTGAGTAGATTTGCATGTAAGCTGGTAGATCAAGGAAAAAAGCATTTTCACCAATATTCTCAAGTATTATGAAAGGTCCATACCTGATAGGCTTTAACTTTTTACCTTCACCTTGCATCATGTCCTTGCTGATATGCAGCCAAACTTGGTCAGCAACTTGGAAACTATGCTCCATATGATGCTTGTCATGCCTTGCGTTGTATTTGGCTTGGATATTTTCCAACTGTTCCTGTACTGCTTGGTGGATCTCCTAGATTTTTTTAGTGAACCTAGTTTCCCTGTCCACATCACTGTGTCCCTCAACTGTGGTATCTTTACCAAAGACAAAATTCAAAGGATACCTTGGTGTGAAACCAAAACAGGCCTCAAGAGGAGATATCTAAGTAGAAGAATGTTTTTCTCTATTGTAAGCATGATGCAGATAACACAAATGTTCATCCCAAAGATTAGGATGTTTGTTGTAATATCCTCTTAGTAACTGGATCACTGTCTTGTTAACTACTTCTGTCTGGCCATTAGTTTGTGGATGAAAGTTTGTGATTTTCTTTAGTTTGGTGTTCATGAGTTCCCATAGACTTGACCAAAACTTTCCCACAAATCAGTTGTCTAAATTAGATACAATGGAAGTGGGTAATCCAAAATGAACCCATACATGTTCAAAGAACAGTTTTTCAGTATGTTCAACTATAATCTGTTTATTACAAGGTATTAAAATACAAATCTTTCCAAACCTATCCACAAAAAAATATAGATAATCATGACCTTTCCTAGATTTTGGTAGACCTACAACAAAATCCATGGAAACACTTTCCCAAGGGTGAGAAGGAACTGGTAATGGAGTGTACAAGCCTAGTTTTCTATTGTTGGGTTTTCTTTTAGCACATATAGTACACCCTCTTACATATCTAGAAACTGTCTCATTCATTTTTGGCCAATAACAAGATCTTTGCAGTTGTGTAACTGTTTTAATTACACTAAAGTGACCTGATATCAGAGAAGTGTGTGCTTCTCTAATTATCTTTAGTCTCTCAGTTTGTGGAATGCATAACTTCCCACAATGGTATAAGAGTTGGTCCTTCACATGATAATCTAATTCTTCTACTCATTTTCCTTTACTTAAAGTTGCATATACATCTTTAAAGTCTATACCTTGAGCATAATGTTCAATGTATCTTCCATGTAGCACAAAATTATGCTTAAATATAGTGGATGAATTCATAATGGGTCTAGATAAAATGTCTGCAACTTTATTGTGTATGCCCTTTTTATATCTGATGAGTAAATGAAATTGTTGTAGAAAACCCATCCATATATAGTGTCATGATTGATGCAACTTAGTTTGAGAGTGTAGATATTGAAGTGGTTGATGATCAATATGTATTATTGTCTCTTTGCCCATTAAGTAATGTTTCCACTTTTCCACACTCTGAACTAATGCATACAATTCTTTATCATATGTAGGATAATTAACTGCTCCAGTATTAAAAGTCTCATAATGATTACATATGGGTTTACCATGCTGTGCCAACACTACTCCCATGGCATAGTCACTGGCATCCATTTGGATCTCAAATGGTCTTTGAAGATCATGCAGTGCTAGTATAGGTGTTGTACTAATCTTTTCTTTCAAGTTGTCAAAGGCTTTTTGATGTTTGCCTCCCCACTGAAACACCTTGTTCAATCCTGTTAAATTATGTAAGGGAGCTGCAATTGAGGAAAAGTTAGAAATGAACTTCCTCCAATATTGTGCTACCCCTAAGAAGCTTCTCACTTCTCTAGCAGACTTGGGTTTAGGCCAGTTCACAATGACTGCCACCTTAGAGGGATCTATCTTCAATTCACCACCCCCTACTATATGACCCAAGTAATTTAGAGATGTTTTGCCAGATTCACATTTTGAGAGTTTAACATGAAGTTTTTCTCTTTTCAAAACATCTAGTGTCTGCTTAACATGCTTTAAGTGTTATTCCCACGTTTTACTAAAAATCAGACTGTCATCCAGATACACAATAACAAAATCATCAAGAAAAGGTCTGAGTACATCATTCATTAATCTCATCAAAGTAGCAAGAGCATTAGTTAAGCCAAAAGGCATAACCAGCCGCTCATGCAATCCCTACGTTGTTTTGAAAGTAGTCATCTATGCATATTGTTCTAAAACTCTGATCTGATGGTATCCACTATGCAAGTGTAGCTTGGTGAAAAAGATCATCTATGCGAGGAAGGGCATAACAATTTTTTATTGTTTTTTTTATTCAGTGGTCGGTAATCAATGCACATTCTCCATGAGCCATCTTTATTTCTCACCAAAATGATTAGTGACCCACATGGTTATGTGTTAGGTCTGATGAACCCTTTCTCGAGAAACTCCTGTACCTGCTTCTTGATTTCAACATTCTCTAAAGCAGACAACCTGTACATTCTAATGTTAGGCAATGGAGCATCTTGCTGCAAAATAATATCATGTACTATTTCCTTTTTGGGTGGTAGACCTTTAGGTTCTTAAAACAAGATGTCATACTCTGAAACAACCTTTTCTAAATCAGCTTGGTGTTTACCATTACAACCATCAGATACATTGGTTTTATTAGGTTTATTTTCCTTTACGACCATTAGTAGGAATTGTTTGCATGAATTTATCATTCTTTTCATCTGCCCTAAGTTTATGAGAGTATAATTATTCTTGAGCTTATGAGCTCTTACAAAGTATTCGATTCCGTCTTTAACTAGTAGATACTTGTTCTTAGCTCTATAGAAAATAGTTTTTCTCTCATACAAGTAAGGACTTCCTAAAACAATTCCACATATATCCAAAGGAATTATGTCTAACTCAACCTCATCTACAAATGCTGACCCAAAAGAAAACTTGAGTTTGCACTGTCTAGTCACTTGTAGTTGTGCTTTATCATTCAACCATCCTAATGGGTATGGTTTCTTGTGAGGTGTAGTTGCTAATCCAAATTTCTTTACAATTGCCTCAGAAATTAAATTTACTTGTGAGCCACTACCAAGCAAAGTATCAATCTTTTTACATTTGGAAATAACTCAAATATGGAAAAGCTCATGTCTTTTTCTCTCATTTTCTTCATCAATGGTAGATTGTGAAAAATTACTAGTAGATGCTTCAGAATTCGTACCTTTATACTTGTGGCTGAAATGGTTGTTTCATCTCCCGAGTCTGACCCCAAATCTTTTGAATAGATATAACAGTCTTCTTCTTCTTGCCCTCAAACTTCTTAGGTCTCAGCTCTGGATGCATAATCCAACAATGCTCATCATCGTGCCCATCCTTTTTACAGTGAGTGCATGAAGCTTTGCTTTTCTTTGCAGTGTTAGCCTTCCTTGCTTTCCACTTCTGCTTTCTTTTCTCCTTTATCTTGCTTGGAGTGGGTTGGGATGGTCCCCCAACTTCTAGATTTCCATTCTTTCCTCTAGCTTATAGATGAGTAGCTTGTACAGATACCTCAACTATACTTGTGGGATTAAACATGAGGATGGTATGCCTCATGTAGCTATGTAGACCACCAATGTACTTCAAAAGAGTTTCAGGTGAGTCTAATGAGATTCCTAGAATTAGTGCTCTCTTTCTAAATTCTTGAGTGTACCCTTGCACACTTTGCCCTTTCAACTGTCGAAGAGTTTGCCAATTCATCATGGCTTTTTGCATATAGGCCAATGGATAGAACTGCTTTTTGATTGTAGAAACAAACTCACTCCATACAGAGATGGTCTTACCATGTATTTTCATGTCAGCTAGGGTTCTGCCTTCCCACCAAACCAAGGTAGTGCCTCCAAGGTGTAGCCTTGCTAGCTAAATCTTGCTCTTGTTTGAGTTGATATTCTGCACTCTGCAATACACATCAATTTGTCTAATTCAATTTTCCAACATTTTTGCATTTAACTCTCCATCATATATAGGTAGATCAAGTTTAACATCTAGTTTGATCAAGGAGGATTTCTTGTTATATATAGGGCTATTATGAGGTGTGAGAAAGCTTTCCTCTTTCCCTTTTCCTTTTGAGTGGTCATTGAAGTGAGGCAAATCTTCTCCTTTGTCTTACTTAGAGCCTAATGAATCTTCATCCTTGTGTTTTCTGAAGTCCCTATACATTTCTTCTACCATGGACTTTATTACTAGGAAAATTTCTATGAATTGAGGGTTTGGCCACATAGAACCTTCCTCTGACATTGTCTTCCGAGAATAGACTCTCCCAATTTTAGGATTAGTTTTGACCAACTCTCCTTCTCCTAATTTGAGCTTTGATCTAGTGATTATTCAACAACTAAACCAACACAATCTTGTCTAGCCTTGATAGCCTATAGCTCTGATACCACTTGATCTAAAAATCACCCTATGAGTGACCTCAATTAATTAATTATTGAATGAAGTTATTATAGCCTCATGTGATGGTGGGTGTCTATGTTATTTTAGGCAACGAATCGATCAGATTGCAAAATACATAGACACAGGAAACGAAAAATAGCAAATGAAGCATAGTAAGCAAATACAAGAATGCAACAATTAATAAGGAGCTCACACTAATCTCCAGGGTTACATCTCTGGTCCAGCTTTCAAAGGTGGCCTTCCATTATTGTGTCTTTAAAGAAGAGAATTACAATGACGAGCTCAATCTGAGTCTCCTGGAACAAAATTGCTTGGCAGGGTGGTTCTTGGATTCCCCAAGCCACTAGAGTGCACAGGCTCTCCTCCTATCTAAGTCTTGACCTCTCTAGTCTTCAATGGGAGGAGACAATGTATTGCTCAATTCCCGATAGACCCTCTCAGGGATTGCTCGATGCTATCTTATGCTGCAGATCAGCTCAGCTCTCTGTCTTTCTCCTTTTCGCTTCACTGTCTTCGTCTTCTTCTCTCTGGTTCTTCCTCTATGGTCTTTTCTGTTCTCTATTCATCGCTTTGAAGCTAGTCAATCTCATGACTATTCGATTCCCCTTCCACCTCCGTCGGGTCACTTGCTACAATTGACTTGGGATCCCCTATCTCCGCATCATCATCAATGGTTCATAGGGAGTGGCCACTTGTCCTCTTGCGAGCTGTGCCAGCTTTTCTTCGTTGGTTCAGTTTTTCAATTACATCGTGGAATGAGTCATCCACCATCTCAGTGGTCAAATCATACGTAAAATCCTTATATATCTTGGATTAATGCCCTGTAAAATTCGGTTCTCCATCAGGCGCGATCTCAGTCGTTAGATCTAGAGCCTGCAGATCCAATGTTATTCGCTCATTTTGTGTGGTTGACTTGCTCAACCATTAGCGTGTGATGAGCATTGGTTTTCTCTCTCATCTTCCTGCCACACGTCAGGCACTGAATGGAATCACTCGTTTTTCTCCAAATCCACTTACCACCCAAGGTTGCCCCTGATATATCGCTCGTTTTGGAGCACATGTCTCGCCTTTATCCTTGAGTGCTTTACCCACGGTTTTCTTGGATTCCATGTGACTGAGCACTCAGGGTCGTTCCTTCTCAAGGGGTTTTTCCCAGGGATGTGTAATTAGTGCTTAGCACTAATCGCACATCAGAAACAACCTCTTTTTCCTGATCCAAGCTTCCCAGGTGCCAGTTTTGCCTCCTGCACGGTTTCCATGGGTCTCGGTTAGCGTGCTTTGACTGAGGTCCTTGTTGTTCCTCACTAGCTACCAACTGCCACTGTTTAGAGGTCATCCAGATCACTCTGTGCATCTTGAATTTGAAGTTTTGTCCTGATTTGATACAGTCATGGTACTATGATAATCTTCATGGATCCAATTCCAATCAGTTGGGGAGGAAACTTTAACAAGTGAACTATATTTTAGAGGTGTATAAATATCCTTCTCGGAAGGGACAACCTCTTCTTCTCTCAATAAGTCAGGATGCCTCTTCTTCCCCATTAAATCACTAAGTTCCTATGCATAGTTTTCTAAAAAAAATAGAAAAAAAATAATAAAAGGTGAAACAAGAGAAAGGATTCCTATGTAGAGAGGTGAAGTAAAAAACTCTATTGGGGAACTATCTAGGCTTGTTGGTAGATGATAAATGTTTGTTTCCATGAAGTGACTCCATTGGGGTACTGTCTAGGCCTACTGGCAGTGGAGAAGCACCAGAGATGAAAACAAAGACTCTGAAAATCCTGCTTCGCTTATGTATCTATACACTTCACATCTCCAATCGAAGAAAATCTCTTTGACTTGCCTTAGAAGTTATCTGCCGATCAATAGAATGTTAGGGACTATATATTAAACTTGAGATAAGCAAAGAAGCTATGTTGATCAATGAATGGAACAATACTTTTTGAATATTTAGACTTATTTAACATGAGCTAAGATCCATATAGAGAGATGGAGTTCTACCAGTGTGTCGCTAAGTTTTGTAGCCACTAAAACCACCCTCAAAATTTTTTCCCATGCTTTGATTTTGGAGCCTACCTTCTATCCATAGGACCTTATCTTTTGCTATCATCAAGTATTCATGGTATGATGAAGTCATATATTTTAATTCTTTTATTGTGATGCATTAATCTTATTTTGATATATTTTAGGCGCATGCTAGCTTATGTATTAACCTTGTATAATTATTGTGCTTTCCTCTAGAAGCTTTACAATCTTGGAAGGTAGACCAACCTTTATGATTGGAATTGTGCAATCTAGATAGGAAGGTCTACCTAGAGCTTAGAAACTGCCTAATTCTAGATGACAACATAGCCTTGAGCCCAAAAACTTTGTAAAGGATCTCTTCAACTAAGAAACTATGCAATAAATTTTTCAAAGAGTTGTCCAGTACTTACAAATAAAGGAATCCCTATAAAATAGGTAGTTTATAATTAGTTTCCCGAAGAATGACACAACTTTCTATTTTTGGAATTTCGTTGTGTCACTTTTCCCTTGATTTTAGGCATGTGTGTCATAAATCCTAATTGGTCTAAATATATATAATGGATACCCATAGAGTTCATTTATGAATTCAATATTTGATCTAGCCTTCCCAAGGAGATCAAAGAACCTTAAGTAGAGTTTGCGGTGCTTTGCAATGAGAGTTTTTCTTGTCATCTTTTATCAATCTTTTTGTTTCTTTTTGTTGTTTCGCTTCTATGGATTTTTTTCTTCCATGGTTACTAGTGTTTAGCTTATGTAAGCTTTCACAAGTTTTCATTTGGTTTGTCGTTCTCCTTTTACAAGTGTTGCATCAACTTTCTTGTTTCTCCCCATCAATGGTCATAATTTCGATAACTATCGATATATGTTTAGTTTTCCTTTTCCATGTTGATATTTTTTTTTTTTTTTTTTTTCTAGGTTAAGACTAAACTAAGTACCCACGGGGAATTGAACCAGTGACCTATCGCAAGGAGTGTCTTAACAATGCACCCATTCACCGTCAATCCAAAGCCCCGTGGGCTTTTTCCATGTTGATATTATGAACTTAATATTCATTTATTTATCTTTCCTTAGTCAAATTTGCACTATAACTTACACCATCACTAAGATCTTCCAATTTCCCAAACTCTTTCCAGGTAGATTTTTCCTTCACTTTTTCGAACGCTTACCTTGTCTAGTGTTACAAAATTATATATTACAGAGTAATGGAACGTATAAAATATTGCAGAAATATAAACACAGAAAACGCATAAAACAAGAGAGACACAAATATACATGGCTCACCCAGTTTGGGCTACGTCCACGGAGAAACAACTAGTCTTTCCCTTTATATTATCCAACAAATTGAAGAGATACAACCTACAACAAATCCGATGTAATTCCCTCTTTGCTCTCAATCTAATCTATCTTCCTCGCTCAGAACACATATATACATATACATAATACAATTCCCTTCTATATAGCAAGGGGTTTCCTTCTAGGGCAAAAAACTTGAATTAAACATAACTTCTACCATTAAATCTCCACCTAATGAATGACCCACATTGAATACGAAATTACAACACTTTACAAGGCAATTTTACATCTATTTTTAGCTTCGAGGGTGCTGCGCCCGATCCCCCGGTGGGGTGGTGCTCCCAAAGGTGACAACTGCCCCTTCTTGGACCCCCCCCCCCCGGAACACAAATATTACAGCTGGTGTTGCTACCCCATTACGAACTGGGGTTCAATGCGGCAATGCCTCTAAATGAAGAATATATATAGGCTCCACACCAAAGAGTTTAGCTAGGAATTACGCAAATCAATTCTCAGGCTTGATGCCTAGTCTTTGGAAATTTTCGATGTCTATCACTTGGATAGACTAAATTCTAATTATGTAGCTCCAGGGCTGAAGACCCTCCTTTTTCCATTGAGAGTGAACAATTCCTAGTCCCTAGCTCAATCTCCCTAGGTTGAAATTGTGCATTGTGCAGTTTCTGGCCTCAAGCTACTCTTGTGGATGCTAAGAATACATAATGAACAATACACGAATCCAGTCCCTCTCCCTTCACCTCAAGAATTGCATATTTTTCCTTGTTATTCCAGTGGTTATTGTTTGGACCTTTATTTGTGAGTCATTTTGTTGAAGCTAATCCATATTTCCCATGAGTGCATTTTCCTCCTATAGGTATTGCAGTTGTTCATCACTTCTCTTCATCAGCCATTGATCGCATGGAACCATAGATATCTTCTTCAAAGGATACTAATGAAAGCACCACCGGGGAGGCAGTTAAGACTACTCCAATAAACTTGCCAATTTATGCAGACATCAATTTGTTCATAAATAAATAATCATACATCACATGGCAGAAAGTGAATGAATCATTATTAGAAAGAATTTTTAAATAGTACCTTGAAGACTGGTAGGTGTATATCAATCTACAAAGGTAAGGGTTACATAAGGCTTCATGCATGCACCCGACTTTCCCATCTACAGACATCATCAACTGGATATTGTCTCATATAGATCCAAAGAACATGACTCTCAAAAATGGTAGTAGACAAAGGCTTGCTTCTTTTCTAGCATTGGATTATCATCTCATATACTATTTTCCAGAGCTAGAATCTCTCATGGATTCTTATTTCTGTGCTTCAAATAACTACTTTAGCACAAAGGACATTGTTAAAATTTGGGTGAAAGAGGTAGAAAATTTCCGTTAGACACCAAAAAAAACCTACAAGGTAAAATCTCTTAGGAGGGCCTATCATCTCTTGATAGTTTTATGTTGTAGAATCTATGGTCAGTAGAGTACTAAAATCTTCCCTGAAGGGTTGACATTCTTACTGAACTAGGCTATGAACGAGGGAAGACCATTGAACTAGTGAGACTTGTTGGCTCAATAACTAAAGATACATGTAGCTAATTCCCTCAGTCCTCCCAAGGGAAATAAATCTATATTTTACATATATCATTATCTACTAGATGCAATTTGTGACCACAATACATTCCCTGACATGAATTGAACTTTGACACCACAAGACCCTTCTGTCCACATTTATTGCAAGCTACTTTCAGAGTGCAACCATAGAGAAGTAATGAGAAATTTGATTGATCACTTCCTCATTTTGTGGTATAAGTTTATCTTTGAGGAAGTACCGCCTTGCATGTCACATGGGGAAATGTAAGAACTGTCAAAGATAGCGGATTGGTTTGCCTCACTAGGTGACACTTTCCTCAAACTGTTTGGTGGACAGAAGTCTCTACATCTTTTCCCAGGGTATCGCATTGATAAATTAGTCATGAAAGAAGTTACATAACATCTCTCCACAAGGTTGTCAGTGGCTTTTCACAAGAAGTAGAAAGAAGCTTGGCGTGTTCTTCCTTTCCAAATCAGATTGTATGAGATCAAGTACTTGTAGGTCACAGGCACCGAAGGTAAGGAAATAGAGAAATTTGTATTCAATTGTTTGGACTTCAATCTATATAATCCTTAGAATGTTTGTAAAGAACATTGTGTGAGGATTCATTTCCTATGGCTAAGAGGGACATTCTGCATACATGAGGAGGAAGCATGGAAGAATTTTTATAATGCCTCCAAGTCTCGGGAACCATTCGTTTTCACTAGAACATCAAAAGTTAAACCACCAAAAGGAATCAGTCTAGAGGCAGCACCATTAGAAAGATGAAATTGAGTGCACAAAAAGGGAAAGAGGAAGGTTGCGTATAACCCAGGTGGAGAGTGAAGCCATAAGATGAAAGCCAATCCAATCATTCTCAACGCAACAATGGTAGCAGAGAAGAAGATGAAACAAAGGATGCAATAGGAAGAAAAAAATTAGGGGCAAGAACAAGAGCATAGTAGATTGGGAGAATAAAAGGAGAAGAACGAAGAGTACTAAATGTGAAGAATGGAAGAAGGAGAAGTCACATGAAGACAAGTCGAAGAATGAGAATGGAACCAATATCTAGAGGAGGAGAGAAAATAGATGCATGACAAGGAGATCACTCAAGAGATTGAAGAGTTGATCAAGATCCAATACATGGAGGTGGAACGAGAGCCACAAAACTAATTTTTTTATTTGATGCAAAGTACACAACAGGTCACCATTTATTCTCCCCACCCTCTAGTTTTAGAGCTAGCCCCATGTGATGAATAGGAAGTTGTTGTTGGAAATATTACTAAGAGGGTGGTGAATCAGTATTATCAGATCAATAATTTTATTTCCCAAACATATTTATATACGATAGTTCAGTGAAGTGAGCTAGCATGTACACACGATTGTGGTTAAGGAAACCAACGTATATCCAAGAAACTTATGATTTAGGCAATTTATCATGTGTCAATCTTAAAGTAGTATATCATAGATTTATTAGGTAGTTCAATAAAAGTAGATTAAAGCATCACACCTAATCAACAGACATGAACACCAAGATGTAAGGTGGAAACTCAATGTGGGTAAACAACACCTGTTTTTGTCGTCTCCGTCTTCTTTTAATGATAAGAAAATATGTTTACAATCTTGTATTGGTGCAGACTCATACCAGTACACAAGATTATACATATAGAAGGTAACAACCTTCTCTCATTCTCCGGCTTCTACTGGAAGGGAGCTACAACACCCTAGATCTTGTACTAGGCAATATGTTTACTAGTATGTAGGTTCCAACCTACAGAAAAACCCCACTCTTCCACCATGGACCATGTTTCATGAATTTTTAGACTAGATACTCTTGATCACAACACCACAATCTGAAGTCCATGTTTCATAAAGTTTTCACATTGGAACCATCATAACTTTTAAACTTAAACTACATCAACCAATATTCAGATAATTTGAACAATTAGATCACTGACACCAGAACACTGTGCTGAACCCAGAACCTTGCATCATCATTCAGAACCAACTGTAACCTCACAAATCATGCATTAGAGAGTATACGTTACTTGGTTTCACCCAAACTGCATGTATATGCTACTTCCATTAATTGAACCTTGGTATACCTTTAAAACTATTGCAAACATAGACTTTTGAATCAAGTCTTTACCAACTATCAATATTCTGAATATCTACATTCAACTTTCAGAGCTTTACATAGGTAGGGACAAACATCACTTCTTCTCACTTATACAATCAATCAATCAAATTTCAGCCTCCTTATCCATTTATTTTTACATTCAAATCTAATACGACATGATTGACAAACAACAGTAAAATAACATAATTTTATCAGATAGATCAATTAGATCCGAAAAGAATATTTTATTTTGTATACGCTATTTGAAAGAACCGAACTTGCATGTAGGTTTTTCTTGGCTCCGTACAAATCTGTAAATCTTGACTCAGAACTTTGCTACAATTTTAGACTTCAGACAAACCCAGATCATGATATATAACGAATAGAATAGGAGCAAAACATTAGATCTAGTCTCACCCAATATCAGATCATTCAATAATAAGTCATTTCAAGTCTGATGATTCTTGATCCAATATTGGTTCAAGGTGCACATGAATATTTCACATCTAGTCCTAAACATAACCTTGCAACACAAGATATACTTCAGATAGAATTATTCCTTATAATCTTATTGCTTGCACCCTTGGCCTAGTGATCTCCTCCTTATATACTCTTAGGCCTTTCTCAATACCTTGGACCAAAACCACTTAGGACCAATACCTTGGACCAAATACCTCGGACCAAATACCTTGGATCAAAATACTTGGATCAAATACTCAATTTTCCAACATGTACGCACTTTTCCTCCTGTGAAAGTGCATGTATATGTTATACACATATTTTGTTCTGTTAAATCGTGGGTATATGCTTCTTGGAAAACTTGAACTAGAGTATACCTCTCTTTCTCCATTCTTTGGAGTCTGATTTGTAATCCTTTGTTGTTAACCTACTACACTGTGAACTGTCATCTGAGAGAGTTTCCATCAAGGACAACACCTGTATCATAATGCAAACAATCTCCTCCTTTGGACTTGATGGCAAAATCAACACCAAGACACTCTCCCCTCTGACATCAAGGGCAAAGAGTAGACCAAGATATTCTCCCCCTTTGTCATACATTATGTTGTCCATGCTCCCCCTGAGTATATACTGAATTCTCTGATTGAGCTCCCATTTGTACATGCTGAGATGTACTAAAACCATCCATGCTCTCCCTGAGCACATGCAGAGTCTGCAAAAATATTTTCCAAAAGAATAACATGACTCTATAACTCAACTATGTGAGTATGACCTTCCTATCACCAAAGACTCATACATACATCCATCTCCCAACCAAGTGGGGATATACCAATTATTTATAGATGACAGAAATACAATAAATATTACATCATCCATCTCATGCAAAGTGGGGATACAAATTACATCATTTGTTCAATAAGACTCATTCAAATGTATGAGAAAACATAACACACCCTAGACTTTTACATGACTTAAGGAACAAATGGTATAAATATATGAATCCATAGCTAGACTTAGCAACCATAATTCCAACAATGCAAAATACGTGTGAAGGTTAATACTCCCCTTGAACCTGTGCTACCTGTGCATTGTTAACAAGTCAATGATCATGGCATCTTTGTTAGTCAGCTGAAAATTAAAGAACAAAGCATATCGGTAGACTGTAATCATCAACAACAGATAAAGCACCCATATCAGAGTCTACCCCACTGTTTTTCTTGACTTAAAAACATATACTCTCCTTCACCCATAGAAACCTATGTGTATATGTGACTATACTTCATGAAACCCGTGTATAATAATCTTTTTCTAAAAAATTGGTTTTTAACAGCAAGATGATGCAGCAACTACTCCAGTTTTTGTTTGAGATATTCAAATGTTTATCTAGGCAGTGGTTTAGTGAATATGTTAGCAACCTATTATTTGTAGGGAACATAATCCAATTTGACCTTTTGTTCAAGCACTTGTTCTCATGGAAAATGGTACTTGATGGTTATGTTTCTAGTCTTGTAGTGCATGACTGGATTCTTTGAAATACTGATGGCACTTGTATTATCACATAGAATGGAGATGGGTGGAGTACATGTGATCTGAATGTCTTGCAAAGTTTGCATCATCTGAAGTAGTTATGTGTAGCAAGATGCAGTAGTCACATATTCTGCTTCAACTATTGATAAAGAAATTGAACTTTGTTTCTTACTGAACCAAGACACTAACCCGAAACCCATATAGAATGCACCACCACCAGTGCTTTATCTATCATCAACACTTCCAGCTCAATATGCATTTGTATATGGATGAAGCGTAAGATCTGAATCTCTAGCATACCATAAACCAAAGTCTCAAGTTCCTTGAAGATATTTGAAAATTCTTTTGACTGCCTGAAGGTGTGATTCCTTTGGATTTTCTTGGAATCTTCCAACTATTCCTATTGCATGCATGATGTGAGGTTGGGTACATGTTAGATAAAGCAGTCTACCAATCATTTCTATAAGTTGGTTGATGTACTGTTGTTGATTCATCATTTGAGCTGAGATTGCATCTTATTACCATTCGGGTACATACAGGTTTAGAATCTTCCATTTCGTACCTTTTCAAGATCTGTTTGAGATATTTGGTTTGTGAAAGAAAGATACCATCTTTATTTTGTTGAACTTGTAGACTAAGAAAGTAGGTAAGTTCACCAAGCAAGGACATTTCAAACTCTTGCTACATTACTGACACAAAATTCTGACTCATGGATTCTTCATTGCTACCAAAAATGATATCATCAACATAAACAATAACAATTAGCAATTTATTAGTTCCAATCTTTGTATATAGATTTATATCTATTGAACCTTTTGTAAAAGCTTATTGGTGTAGATATTAGTCAAGGTGGTAATACCAGGCCCTTGCAACTTCTTTTAGACCATAGAAAGCCTTTTTAGGTCTGCATACAAGTTTTGCATCATTTCCATAAATGAATCCTTTTGGATATTCAATATAAACTTCATATTATAAATCCCCATTAAAGAAAGTTGATTTTCCACCCATTTGTTATACTTTGAATTTCTGAAACCTAGAAAGAGCAAGAAACATCCTTATGGCTTCAAGTCTAGCAACATGTGAAAAATTTTCTTCAAAACCTATACCTTCTTGTTGAGCATACCCTTTACAAACAAGTTTGGCCTTATTTCTAATGTCTTCTCCATTATCATTCAGCTTGTTTATGAATATCCATTTAGTTCCTACAATATTTTTATCATAAGGTCTAGGAACTAATTCCCAAGTATCATTCTTTTCAATTTTCTCAAGTTCTTCATCCATAGCCTTGACCCAACACTCATCTTTGCATGCTTCATTTATGTTTTGAGGTTTGGTGGAGGATAGTAATGCTAGATAGCTTGAGGTCCTTGTAATGGTTCTTCTTGTCTATACACCTACCTCTTTTTCCCCTAAAATTTTGTTTTCTGGATGATTTTTCTGAACATACTTGGATGGAGTCTCTTCTTCTGGTGCTTCATTGGTTTCTTCTTCAATATCAATTTGATTTGATGTGGGAAAATAACCCCCATATTCTTCATTGTCATAATCTTCTCTTTTTATCTGCTTTGGATTTAGGAATGCTTCATCAACTACAACATCAATGCTTTCAACAATCTTCCAAAGTCTTTTATTATAACATTTATTCCCTTTACTTCTGGAAGAATAAAAAAGAAGAATACCTTCATTTGCTCTGGGTTCAAACTTACCAAGTTTTTCATCAGCCCTTTTGATAAAACATTTTCTTCCAATGAATTTAAATTATTCTATAGTAGGAGTCTTACCATACCAAAGTTCATGTGGAGTTTGAGTGCTATTTACCTGAACATTTTCTTTGTTGAGAATAGTCACGACAGTGAATGGAGCTTCACCCTAGAAGGTTGTAGGAGTTCCAGATTCATCTAGCGTAGCTTGAGCCATTTGTTGAGCTATTTTGTTCATTCTTTCTATCACACCATTTTGCTGAGGAGTCATTGCGATGGAGAATTGCCTTTTTATTCCATGTCGTTCACAAAAGTCAAAGGATTCATCCGATGTAAATTCCCCTCCTTAATCAGATCTAAGGCATTTGATTTTTCGATCTGATTCATTTTCAACCAAGGCTTTGAAGGCTTGGAACTTTTCAAATTCTTCATCTTTATGCTTTAGAAGACTTATCCAACACATTCTAGAAAAATCATCAATGAACAAAATAAGGTATTCTTCTTAAGGAGGTGACTTTTTCCTTGATGGTCCACATAAATTAGTATGGACAAGTTTAAGAGGCTTACTAGCTGACCCTTCTTTTTCCATTAAGTGAACTATAGTTTGCTTACTGATTTGACATGGTTTTCATATTGTATTTTCTGGGATGCTAATATCTAGAAGATCACAAACAACCTTGAGTTTGCATGCTTTTCTTATTTGATAAAAGCTTAGATGTCCCAATCTTTTATGCCACAACTAGTTTTCACCATTTTTACTTGGATAACATTTTTGTTGTCCTCGCTTGAGTATGTATAAGTTGTTTGAAGTTCTTGTACCTTTGATCATGGTCTCTCCTGTATCAAGCTCACGAAAAACACATCCATTTGATTGAAACACCACTTCATTTCCTTGATCACAGATTTGACTGGCACTCAAAACGTTATGCTTTAAATTGTCTACATACATAACATTTCTAGCTTTAACCTTTTCTTTCAAGAAAAGAGAACCTTTACCTTTTATGACGGTAAGAGTGTCATTTCCAAATGAGACATTCTTTTATTTTTCTAAGGCATTATCTGAGTGAAGCTTTTCTTTGTCACCTGTCATGTGTTTGGAGCATCCATTGTCGATCTACCATTGATTTTATTCTCCTTCTGCATACAAGGCTATACTACATCTTTCTGTTTGAGATTATTTCCTTCTCCATATCTTGGGATTTAATGGCATTTTCTCCTTTTGAGATGTTTGCCAAAATTTTCTCCTGCATTCACATTATTCATGATCGAAGTTGTTACATATTGATCATTCTATTTCATTTTCAAGAGGAGAAAAGTTATTAT
Source organism: Pinus tabuliformis (assembly GCA_031772625.1). Lineage (NCBI taxonomy): Eukaryota > Viridiplantae > Streptophyta > Pinopsida > Pinales > Pinaceae > Pinus > Pinus tabuliformis. The sequence goes on from CM062806.1 coordinate 755,674,395, forward strand.
AGGAACTTCTCTTGATTCTTGTTACATTCCTTTAATTTCATGCTTCTCTATTCATGATGGTTTTGTAAGAAACACATTGAGAAGCTTTGTGCCCAAAATTATGACATGAAAAACATTGCCCATTAAATAAGTTCCTTCGACTATTAAATCTATTAACCTCGTGATTGTAGTTTATATAGATATTCATCTTTGGAGCAAATTGAGTATGATTTTCTTGTGGTTGGTTGTGGCTTCTATTCATTCTTGGAGTAAATTGAGTATGGTTTTCTTGTGGTTGGTTGTGGCTTCTATTCATTCTTGGAGTAAATTGAGTATGATTTACCTACTGTTCAGCTTTATACCTTTGCTGACGATTGTCATACTGTTCACTGGTCTTTGTTTCATCAAGATAGATTTTGGTGGACGTTGATGACTTTTGTGATTGAGATGCTTCTTCAGTATACCATTGCTATCATAAGCCATGAGAAGTCTATAATCTTGTCTAGCTTTATCTTCAACACTATTAGATAAACCATCACTACCTTCATGAGTATAGTAACTCCTTTTATTCATAACTTCTTTTCTATTCCCTTTTGCATATTCCTTTGATTTTTCATGTTTATCTTTATGAGGACATCTGGAAGCATAATGATCAACTCTTCCACAAGCAAGGCATTTGAAGGGTAGCTTACCTCTAAACCTTCTAGAACCCCATTGAAGCTTCTTGACAAAGTTTGCTTCATCCTCTTCTTCTGAAATATGTCCTTATTCATTATGTTCTTCCTTTCATTTTGTTGAGGCTTTAAATGTGGCTTCTCTTATATATTGATGGTCCTACTGTTCACTAGTCTTTCCTGCATCAAGATAGCTTTTGGTGGAGGTTGACGACTTCTGTGATTGAGATGCTTCTTTAGTATATCAAAGACCTATCCTTATCAGAGAATGCTAAACTTTGATAATTTCATTTAAAGTTTCTGATACTTTAGAGAATCTAAGATTGAGAGATTCCTTTTTCTCACAATCCTTTCCTAGATCCACTGTTAGGTCCCTATAGTACTAGTGATGCCCCCATTAATATTTTATTTGTATCCCTTATTAATATTGTTGTGCCCCTATTGTCCCCATATTATTATTACTATGCCTCATAGAATCCCTCTATTGTTATTTTTGTGCCCTTATATTATTATTGTTAGGTCGACTTGGTTATATTATGAACCCTTAGACTCCTATATATAGAAAGGAGGTTTTGTCATTTGAATCATCCAAGAATTATCCATTTATGAAATGCAAAGGAGGTTACCCCCTCGAAGAGGCTAAATTCTAAGGTGTTGATCTATCTTTTCTATATTTTTGTGAGCTGGTTTCATAACATTTGGTATCAGAGCTTTGGATTCTAGGGTTTCGTTGCTCCAAATAGGTCATCATGGCATTTTCGCTATAACTTATTTTTTTTGCGATGTTTCAGAAGTGAAAAAAAACCCATTTGAGACAAAATCACTCTTAACCTCGAGTCTAAATTTTAGAGCTTTTCACGCTATATTTGTAGAGAAATGATCTGAGGAAGCTCTTCTTTTTGTAGACTCCTAAATTACATTCCAAACAGGTGACCTGGGGAAAATCATCATAACTTTATCTCTTAGCTCAGATTGAAATTTGGTAAGAAGGTACAAAAAGAGGATAGGTTGTAGTTTCTTGTATATACTTTTCAGAGCCAAAGGTTGAAATAGTGACACGTGGCACTTCATACAAGTTTACTCTTCTGGAAAGGTCTATAATCAAGTCATCTTGGGAGATTGTGCATAAATATTCCTTGGAGAATCCAATTTGGATCAGAATAGTGGCATTGGAAAGAGGACGTAGGGCTACTACAGGTCACAATTTCAGAACTAGATGATCCAAAATTACATAGATACATCAGATTCAATATCAAGCTCCTACAAAGTGAAAAAAAGTGTGTAGTTTCTTTAAATTTTTACATAATGTTGGTTTGAAAAATTAGTTTGAAGGAATTCAAAGCGCATAGTAAAGCATTATTAATGGTAATTGATGCCCCGAGGAAAGAAAATGTAGAAACCTAGTAAGAAACCTGAAATCTCTAGCATGACTCATGAAGAAGAGGAACAAATGTAACATGAAATATCAAAATTATGAGACTAAGTGCAAAAAGTGTCACTTGCACAAAAAGCAATAGAATCTAAGATGGATGGTTTAAAGAAATATGTAGAAGCTAAGATGGATGGTTTAAAGAAAGGTGTAGAAGCTAGGATTGATTGTTTAAAGAAAGGCGTAGAAGCTAAGATGGATGGCATGGATGCTAAAATAGATGGCATGGATGATAAGATGGAAGAATTGAAGATAAATATGAATAAGTTGCTACAAGAAATGGTCACTAATGTTGAAAGGGTAGTAATGAAAACTCATGATGAAAATAAAAGAAATTTTAATCATGATTCATAGACTCTAATGTTGGATCAAAGACCTGCCATATTCCAAAAATCGATATGAGAAATTTTGATGGCAAGGATCCCGCAACATGAATATTACAGATGGAGAAACTTTTCAATCTCAATAATGTGTAAAACACACAAAAGGTATGTACTGCAACTTTATATTTGGAACCAAATCAGTTTGTATGGTATCAATGGCTTTGCTCTCGTACACAAATTATCACTTGGGTAATTTTTATGGAAGAATTGACAGCACATCATGAGGATACAAAAAGCAACACTTTTTTTAGCCAATTAATAAGTCTCAAATAAAAGGGTTCAATAATGGAGCACATTAAGGAGTTCCAAAAATTGAACATAAGCTTAAAAAATATTCCAGAGGAGAATAGGATTGATGTGTGCATAGGGACTTCAAAGGATAATATCTAGCATGATGTTCCCCTTTGGGAACCTGATTCATTAGAGAAGGAATTTAGGTTAGCAAGGAAAATGAAAGTGAAATTATGGCAACCAGGAAGCATACCACTCAAAACTATAATGATGGAAGTGTTGTTTCCCCTAGCCTATAACCTATAAGGCTGACACCACAACAATTGGAAGAAAAATGAGAAAAATGGCTTTGTTACAGTTGTGATACAAACACACTAAAGGTAATAAGTGTGCTGAGAAGAAATTATTCTACATAGATTGTGAAGAGAAGAAGAAAAGGAGCAAGAAAGGTCAAAAGAAGAGGATATACTCCAAGAAAAAAGCCTAGATAAATAAGAAATGGATCCAACCACATCTTATAATGCATTGGCTGGATTTACCACTCCTCAAACCATCAAGATAGAAGGACAAATCAAGAAGAAAGTGGTATTAGTGTTGATTGATTTAGGAAGTACCCAAAATTTTATTCATTGTAAGATAGCAAATGAATTGAATTTTTTCCTATATCCAACACCAGAGTGTCAAATGATGGTTGCAAATGGAGGAACGATAAATTTTTCTGTAAAGTGCCATAATATCAAGCTATCCATGGGAGAATATATATTGAAAATCCCAATGCTTTCCATTCCAATAGGAGGTGTTGATGTTGTACTAGGAGTCCAATGGCTACAATCCTTGGGTACAATAGCTTTTAACTTTCAAGAACTTTTGATGAAATTTTATGAAGAAGGAAAGGAAGTTGAATTAAACGGTATTGTAGGGAAACCAGGAAAGATAATAAGCTCTAATGATATGACAAAGCTTCTAAAAAAGGAACAATGAGGTGTAATTGCACAATTATGTTCGCTAGATGTTTCGACATTGAATTCATCTATTGCTCCAGATCTCCAAAAAGTCTTGGACAATCATTCCAAGGTATTTGAGACTCCCAAAGGTCTCCCACTTATTCGTGATCATGATCATGCTATTCATGTGATTCCAGGAAGTGTTCATCCAAACATTAGGCCGTACAGATATCCCTATGCCCAAAAGAGTCGAATTGAATGTATGGTTGCAGAAGTGCTTGAGGCTGGTATAATTCAACCTAGCCAAAGTTCTTTCTCTGCTCTAGTAGTATTGGTGCACAAGAAGGATGGATTATGGCACATGTGTCTGGATTATAGGGAGCTCAACAAGATCACTATTAAAGATAAGTTTCCCATTCTTGTCATTGATGAATTATTGGATGAATTGCATGGATCAATTTAATTCACCAAGTTAGATGTTCATTCAGGATATCATCAAATTAGAATGAAGACTCAAGACATTTTGAAAACAACATGTAGAACTCATGAGGGTAACTATGGGTTTTGGTCATGACTTTTGGCCTTAGCAATGCACCTTCTACATTTCAAGGTTAGATGCATTCCATTTTGAAACCATTCCTTAGGAAATTTGTGTTAGTAGCCTTTTATTATATACTAATCTTCAGCAAGTCTTGGAAGGATCATGTTGAACACGTTGACAAGATGCTACAACTATTGGAGGAGAAACAATTATATGCAAAAAGATCCAAATGTTTCTTTGGATTACATGAGGTGGAATATCTAGGTCATATTATATCTCATGGAGTTAAGTTAGATGCTAGTTCACTTCACTCAAGTAGTGTATATAAATATATTTTGGAAATAAAATTATTGATCTGATAATACTGATTCACCCCCCTCTCAGTATTATTTCCAACAATTGGTATCAGAGCAAGTAGTTCAAAAGAAGGTTGATCGCTTGAAGGGAGATCCATCATCATGAATAATTTAGAAAGCTTGGGATCCATCAGACTGCCAATCTTTGATGGGAGCAACTTTGTTTATTGGAAAATAAGAACTATAGCCTATCTACAATCACTTGGAATGTATGTTTGGGAAATCATCGAAGGAGGATATACATTTCCAGTAGCAATTCCTACAAATGTGGCAGGTAAAAGGAAATATGAAACCAATGCCAAAGTTGTTAATACTTTATTGGGAAGTCTATCATAATTAGATATTTTCAAGGTCATCCATCTCAAATTAGCCAAAGAAATATGGGACAAAATCGTTCCGAGCTACGAAGGAGACTCTCAGGTAAAAAGTGCTAAGCTTCAAACTCTTAGAATTTAGTCTGAAACTCTTAAGATGCATAGTGATGAAAGTATAGCTAGTTACTTCTTACGTATAGATGACATTCTTAATTGTATGAAGAATCTGGATGAAGAAATAAAGGAAGTCACCTTAGTTGAGAAAGTTTTGAGATCCTTCTACTAAATTTGAATCAAAAGTGTCTGCCATAGAAGAAAAACAGGATCTGTAGAATATCACTATGACACAGCTTCATGGAATTTTAACTACCTTTGAGATGAGAAAAGGAGGACCATCAGATATGAGAGAAGTCTCATTTAAAGCCTCAGCAAAAGGAAAGGAAGAACATAATGAATCAGGACATATTTCAGACGAACAAGATGAAGAAACTTTGTCAAGAAGCTTCAACGAGGTTCTGGAAGGTTTAGAGGTAATCTACCCTTCAAATGCTTTGTTTGTGGTAGAGTCAATCATCATTCTTCTAGATGTCCTCGTCAAGAAAAATATAAAAAAGCAAAGAAATATGCAAAAGGGAATAGAAAACAAGTCGTGAATAAAAGTAGTTCCTATACTCATCAAGATAGTGATGGTTTATCTAATAGTGACGAAGATGAAACTGGAAAATATTACAGAGTTCTCATGGCTTATGATAGTAATGATTTTTGGGATACGCTAGAAGAGGATAACGATGTTTTATTTAATAGTGATTATTATAGACTTCTCATGGCTTATGAGGATGATAATTTTTGGGATTCTTTAGAAGAGGAAGATGTTCATGAATAAATATCTAAACTCAACATATTTTTATAAGAAAAGAATATGATTATAGATACCTTGACATACCAACTTGTTGAAAAGGATAAATAATGCACCGATACTTTCCCTGGGTCTTTCATCAATGGGTCTTTCATCTTGGGTATTTCTTATGAAGTACTTGCTCTGATACCAATTTTTGGAAATAATACTGAGAAGGGGGTGAATCAGTATTATCAGATCAATAATTTAATTTCCCAAATAGATTTATATACACTACTTGAGTGAAGTGAACTAGCATGTACACACGATTGTGATTAAGTAAACCAACGTATATCTAGAAAACATGTGATTTAGACAATTTATCATGTGTAGATCTTAAAGTAGTATATCAAAGATTTATTAGGAAGTACAATAAAATTAGAATAAAGCATCACACATAAGAAACACACGTGAACACCAAGATGTAAGATGGAAACCCAGTGTGGGTAAAAACCACCTGCTACTATTGTATCTATCTTCATTTACCAATACGAAAAGATGCTTAAAATATTGTATTGATGTAGACTCATACCGCTATGCAAGCTTCTACCTGTAGAAGGTTACAACCTTCTCATGTTCTCCAGCTTCTACTAGAAGGGAGCTACAACACCTTAGCCCTTGTACTAGGCAATTGTTTACTAGTATGTGGGTGCCAGCTTACAGAAAAACTCCACTCTTCCACAGTGGACCACATTTCATGAATTTTCAGACTGGATACTCCTAGATCACAACACCACAATTTGAACGCCATGTTTCATCAAATTTTCACACTAGACCCATCATAACTTTTAAACTTAAACTCCACCAACCAATATTTAGATAATTTAAACAATTAGATCACTGACACAAGAACACTGTGCTGAACCCAGAACCCTGCATCATCATTCAAAACCAACTGTAACGTCAAAAATCATGCATTAGGGTGTATACGCTACTGGGCTACACCCAAACTGTGTGTATACAATACTTCCGTTAATTGAACATATGTATACCTTCAAAACTACTGCAAACATAAACCTTTTAATAAAGTATGTACCAACTATCAATATTCTAAATATTCTATGTTTAACTTTCAGAGCTTTACACAGGCGGGGATAGAGATCACTTCTTCTCACTTATACAATTAATCAATCAAATGCCAACCTCCTTATTCATTCAAGTTTACATTCAGATCTAATAAGACTCGATTGATAAACAACAGTAAAATAGCATAATTTTATCAGATAGATCAATCATATCTGAAAGGAAGATTTTCTTTTGTATACGCTACTTGAAGTAACCGAACCTGCGTGTAGACACTCTGTGGATGGGACGAACCTCCGTACAAATATGCAAATATTGACTCAGAACTTTGCTACAATTCTAGATTTTAGACAAACCCAGATCATGATAGATAACGAATAGAACAGGAGCAAAACATCATATATATCTCACCCAATATCAGATCATTCAATAATAAGTCATTTCAAGTCTCATGATTCTTGATCCAATATTGAACTCAAGGTGCACATGAAAATTTCAGATCTAGTCCAAAACATAATCCTGCAACAAAAAATGTACTTTAGATAGAAGTATTCCTTAGAATCTTATTGCTTGCACCCTTGGCCTAATGATCTTGCCCTCCTTATATACTCTTAGGCCTTTCTCTATACCTTGGACCAAAACCACTTAGGACTAATAGCTTAGACCAAATACCTAGGGTTAATACCTTGGACCAAATACCTTAGACAAAATACCTTGGACCAATACTTGGTTCAAAATACCTTGGATCAAATTCTTGGTTTTTTGACATGTACGTGCTTTTCCTCTTGTGAAAGTGTGTGAAAACGTTATACTCATATTTTGTTCTGTTAACCCACGTGTATACGCTTCTTGGACAAAGTGAACCAATATATACCTCTCTTCCTTCATTCTTTGGAGTCTGATCTATAATTCTTTGCTATTAACTTGCTACACTGTGAACTGTCCTTTGAGAGAGTTGCCATCAAGGACAACACTTGTATCATAATGCCAATAGTTGTATGTCTTGATGATGGTCTTGTTATGGACACGTACAATATGACTTATGAAAAGCTTTAGAAAAATATTGTATAAGCAAGGAAGAAATATTTTTTGGATGACTTCATATCTCCTGCATTCATCGGAGAAAGGGCGACTATGACAGACACCTAAAGAAATCCAAGTGCCATTATCACAACCAGCATGGCCTTAGCAGGTGTTACAAAATCAAACACAAAGTATCTGATGGTCGAGAAAAAACAGTTGGAAAATAACTTGTAGGCTGCAAGGCAAGAATTTTAACAACACTAAGAAGAAGTTAAGATGACCATACTTGGTGAAGTATCAACACTCAGGGAAACTATGAGGAGCTTGTATGAAGAAATTGTCACAGTGCATAAGGCAGTTGTCCACTTGCATGACATGTAGCATAAGTGTAAGGATAATTTCAGAGCTCTTAAGACTATACGTACAACCATTTTTTTCATGCATGAATGGTCGGTGCAATATAAAGGCGCACTACCTAAATTTGTGAAGAAAATAAGGCAGCAAGTAGATCTAGAGAAAGCACAAGTGTAGATGATCATTCAGAGAAACAAATATTCCCCTCATTCATCGCCAATATTCAGGTCTCATATGCATGATTATACAACAGTGTGGATTTCATGGTGAAATCGCACAAGATCCCATCAATCGGCTCACCCACTAAAGTGAAACATAGGAATCATGTGAGGCACGAGGTTGATGAATACCTGGACTAGTTTAGATAGATAACTACTGAGGAAGATACTGAAGTAAACAAAAAGAACATGCAAAAGTACATTGGTGGCCCTTTCCAAATCAATATTATAATTCTCCTTCTAAAGAAGGAAATATAAACAAGATCTAAACTAGTGTACCCAAATGCCATGGAGGCTAGAGTCTACTTTCAGCCTGATCTCACTGCACAATTTGGTGAAGTCATCATGAAGTACAAATCTTAGCACCAGAATGTGACTGAGAACCTACAAGTCCAACTTCCTGAGTTGGAGCTTCCGGAAACTCAATCTTGAATTTTGCCTTATTAGGTTGTCTAGTTGGCTCTATCTTATTTTGTCTCATATGGGTATGAGTATATTGTAATATTATTTTGAAATTAATTAGTAAGTGAAATTCTAGGTGTCATATGTGAAATGTAAATGGTCATGATGAAATGAAGTTGAATAGTCATTTTGTAGAGAAGTTGAAGAGTCATGAGGGAAGTCCAAGAGTCACAAGGGGAAGTGAATAGTGACCCCTTTTGTTATAAATACACGCTCATAACTCACGTAAAGGGGATTTTGGGGCACCAAGGTATTGGATAGACCTTTAGCTTAGGATTGGGAGCTTGGGAGTTTGTTAAGATTGTTGGCTTCTCTGTAGCATAGAGGGAGTTTCCTTCTTTGAAGGAGCAAGTGTAGACTTCATGTTACAATTTTCGAGCTAGTTGTTCGTCAGTGGTATATGTATGCTTGGCACTTTCACTTTAATAAAGGCTGATGAATGACACATGTTTATGCATACATTCTAAATATTGTGGGACTATTCTTGTTATGTTTGAAATATATGTTATTTCACTTATGCTAACACTTATTAATTATTTCATTTGCATTAGAATGAATCTTGTTGAATGTGTGTTGTTTTTTATTTGCATCACAGTTAACATGTGAGTTATTTTTTAGGCTAATTCATGATGTCTTTATGCTCATGTGTTCCTTTCAAGTTGCATACTATTACAGGCTTCCAAGGGGCTCACTCATTTTCCCCTCGTGCGTTAGAAACTTTCATACATTTCATGTGGCCCTCCACAGAGTGACACTTTTTTTCACCAAAGTCATGATCTCACCACTCTCTATGTTATTGCAACCAAGGCACATCATTAAAACCCATTACTTTGACAACTATGCCATATTCTTGATGGGGATTCTACTACAAACTATGTGAGGTATAATTGGGACTTCATATTGGGCAGGCCCCTTGAATGTTTGTGGGTCCAACACCATAAACATGAAATTACCAAAGAGAGTCATATACTGGATGTGATGTTTTCTTTGTTAAGAAAAAGCTACTCTCGTTGTGAAACTAGCTCGAGGGGAGATCTAGTAGAGGGTATAATATCTCATTGGTTGGGTGGAACCTCCTTTTCTCCATTATTATTTCGTGGCAGGCCATATTCAAACAATCATACATGTGGTGTTTTGAAAATGAATTGTTCTATAAATTATAGAAAAGAAATTCATGTTTCTCTCTATTTACAGTATTGTGAATAGAAATAAATATTACGTTTGATATAGGTTAGTTACTCAGGTTAATACAGACTCAAGTAAAGTCCAAAAAATAGTAAAAGTAATTGTCGTAATATTAAAGTGAACAGGTTTAGCAAGTATATGATAGGTCTCAGAGATAGGTCCTACCAAGATTTCCAGACTGCACATTGTTAAATGTCTATGTGTGTGTGTGTGTGTGTGTGTATATATATTATATATATATATATATATATGTATATATGTATGTATATATGTATATATATATATATATATATATATATATATGTATATATATATATATATATATATATATATATATATATATATATATATATATATATATATATATATATATATATATATATATATATATATATATATATATAGTATATATATATGTGATTAGTAAATAGCATAGGAGAGGAAATAAAATAACATAATGGGGTTTAAAGAAAATCTCTAAATTATTTTCATAACCTTAGTGTTTATTCTGCTAAGCTAATTATAATATGTTAGTGTAAAAGTAGGGAATGAATTCTAACTTATATGTTTTTGAATGAAACCTAAATAAAATTGTGGAGAACCATGCAATAATAACAAGAAGGAAAATATATAATAAAAAAGATATAGTTTCGAACATTACATATAAAATAATAGTAAATTGTCCCAAGTAATAAAGTTGCTTTAACTAAAGGTAACATAAGTAATGTAATTACTCAACATATTTATATATGCGACAACAAGGAATATGATAAAAAAAAAATATTGACCGCCATAAAAAATTTGGGAAAAACTTTAGAAGGCTGCAAGAAGAACTTCAATTATAATAACCATTTATAATTGTAGTAAGTCGTAAGAAAGTATTAATTAAAAATAATCATCTCCTTTTGTTTGAAAATTTAACCAATCTCAAAATAGGCATTCACATCCACAAGTTAACAGTGAGGGTTTTAAGAAAAAATTGTAACAATTAAGTTTACATATATAACACAACTAGGGCCTTGGTCAATTAACCAAAACCTTTGGTATCGGGAAAGTGAGGTCCACATAGGTAGTATCAATCCAAACTTGTTATTGCATACAAATGAAAACTTAAAAGATTAATGCTAGTTAACATAACTTAAAAATCATATTCATAAAACCAATTAGTTCCTTAGTTGAGAACATTGGAAATAGAACCCTCATCAATGGTTTACATTGACAAAAAATTAAAAACTTTATGAGGCTACATGGCCTTGAATATAGAGACTATATACATATAACACATGTCCTTAAAAATGATTGGCCTAAGAGAGATAGTTTTCTAGCTATAATTTGGAGGTGCAAGCACTCACAATTCGCCCTTCGTGTAACCTAGAATAAAAATGAGTAAGAAATTTGGTAAGAATCTAAACATGATGAATGATTTGCAAGGGATTATTAACAAATAATTCCTTTAATAGGTATTCACTTTGGAGAAGGATAGTGTCTAAGATGTAGACATCAAAGTTTCTAATGTCCATAGATGATTTATTTACATGAAATATTTAACCCAGGGCTATTACAAACCCCTCCCCCTTGGGGGAATAATCTCCTCGGTGTTTTATGACTCTTATGACAAGAAAAAAATATAGAAAATATGACAAACACACTGCTTATTGGATATTTATAAAGACAACTTGATACAATATTTAGAATGGCGCACACACACACACACACACACATACAAGCTTATTGTTGGGTCCCTATAATACTAGTGATATCCCCATTACTATTATAGTTATACCCCTTATTAATATTGTTCTGCCCCTATTACCCCCATATTGTTAATACTGTGCCCCATAGAATCCCTCTATTGTTTTTTTGTGGCTTTATATTATTATTGTTAGGTCGGCTGGATTATATTGTGACTCCTTAGACACCTATATATAGAAAGGAGGTTTTGTCATTTGAATCATTCAAGAATTGTTAATTTATGTAATGTAAAGGAGGTTTCCCCCTTAAAGAGGCTGAATTCTAAGGCGTTGATCTATCTTTTCTATCTTTCCTTGAGCTGGTTTCATAACATTTGGTATCAGAGCTTTGGATTTTAGGGTTTCGCTGCTCCAAACAGGTCATCGTGGCATTTTCGCTATAACTTTTTTTTTTCTGTAACGTTTCAGAAGTTGCAAAGAAAACCCATTTGAGAAGAAATCACACTGAACCTTGGATACAAATTTCAGAGCGTTTTGCACTATATTTGCGGAGATATGATCTGAGGAATTTGGACTTTTTGCAGACTCCGGAATTACATTCCAAACAGGTGACCTGAGGAAAATCATCATAACTTTCTCTCTAAGGATCGGATTGAAATTTCATAAGATGGTACAGAAAGAGGATGGAATGTAGTTTCTTGTATGCATTTTTCAGATCCAGAGGTTGAAAGAGATAGTCGTGGCACGTCATACAAGTTCGCTTTACCGAACTAGTCTATAATCAAGTCACTATGGGAGATTTCGCATAACTCTTCGTTGGAGAATCCAATTTGGGTCAGACTTGTGGCATTGGAAAGAGGACACAGAGGGCTACTACAAATTTTAAATTCAAAACTAGATGATTGGAAGGTCAGAGATACATCAGAGGCAATATCGAGCTCCTACAAAGTGAAAAAAGGTGTGTAGATTTTCTTAAATTTTTGCTTAAGCTTGGTTTGAAAATTTATTTTGAAGGAATTAAAAGGACATAGTAGAGCATTATTATCGGTAACTGATGCCCCCAGGAAAGAAAATGCAAACACCTAGGAAGGAGCCTGAAAGCTCTAGCATGACTCATGAAGAAGAGGAAGAAATGCAACATGATATATCAAAATTACAAGACCAAGTGCAACAACTATCCCTTACACAGAAAGGAACAGAATCTAAGATGGATGGTTTAAAGAAAGGTGTAGAAGCTAAGATGGATTGTTTAAAGAAAGGTGTAGAAGCTAAGATGATTGACGTTGAAGCTAATATGGATGATTTGAAGATAGATTTGGAGACAGACATGGACAAATTGAAGATAAATGTGAATAAGTTGCTTCAAGAAATGGGCATGAAGGGTGAAAGTGTACTAAAGGAAACTCATGATGAGAATAAAAAAATATTAATCATGATTCCATAGCTAATGTTGGATCGAAGACTCACCATATTTCAAAAATTGATATGAGGAAGTTTGATGGCAAGGATCCTGCCACATGGATATTACAGATGGAGCAATTCTTCGATCTCAAAAATGTGCAAAGCACACAAAAGGTACGTATGGCAACTTTATATTTGGAACCAAATCAGTTTGTATGGTATCAATGGCTTTTCTCTTGTAAACAATTTATCACTTGGGCAATTTTTACGGAAGAATTGGTAGCACATTATGAGGATACAAAAAGCAACACTTTTTTTAGCCAATTGATAAGTCTCAAACAAAAGGGTTCAATAATGGAGCACATTGAGGAGTTCCAAAAATTGAACATAAGGGTAAAAGATATTCCAGAGGAGCATAGGATTGATGTGTTCATAGGGTCTTTAAAGGATAATATCCAACATGATGTTCGCCTTTGGGAACCTGATTCATTAGAGAAGGCATTCAGGTTAGCAAGAAAAATGGAAAGCAAAATTATGGCAACCAGGAAGCATACCACTCACAACTATAAAGATGGAAGTGTTGTTTCCCCTAGTCTTCCACAACCTATAAGTTTGACACCAAAAAATTGGAAGCAAATAGAGAAAAAGGGCTTTGTTACAGTTGCGATAGCAAATACACTAAATGTCATAAGTGTGCTGAGAAGAAATTATTCTACATAGATTGTGAAGAGGAAGAAGAAAAGGAGCAAGAAAGGTCAAAAGAAGAGTATATACTCCAGGAACAAAGCCTAGATGAAGAACAAATAAATTCGACCATATCTTGTAATGCATTGGTGGGAATTACCACTCCTCCAACCATCAAGATAGAAGGACAAATCAAGAAGAAAAGGGTAATAGCTTTGATTGATTTAGGAAGCACCCACAATTTTATTCATTGTAAGGTAGCAAAAGAATTGAATTGCTTCCTATATCCAGCACCAGAGTGTCAAGTGATGATTGCAAATGGAGGAACAATAAATTTCTCTGGAAAGTGCCATAATTTCAAGCTATCCATGGGAGGATATGTATTGACTAGCCCAATGCTTTCTATTCCAATGGGAGGTGCTGATGTTGTACTAGGATTCCAATGGCTACAATCCCTAGCTACAATAGCCTTTAATTTTCAAGAACTTTTCATGAAATTTTCTACGGAAGGAAAGGAAGTTGAATTAAGGGGTATTGCAGGGAAAACAGGAAAGATAATCAGCTCTAATGGTATGACAAAGCTTCTAAAAAAGGAGCAAAGAGGTGTAATTGTAGAATTATTCTTGCTAGATGTTTCCACATCGGAATCATCTATTTCTCCAGATCTCCAGGACAATCATTCCAAGGTATTTGAGACTCCCAAAGGTATCCCACCTATGCGTGATCATGATCATGATATTCATCTAATTCCAGGAAGTGTTCCTCCAAACATCAGGGCATACAAATATCCCTATGTCCAAAAGAGTGAAATTGAACGTATGGTTGCATAAATGCTAGAGGCTGGTATAATTCAACCGAGTCAAAGTTCTTTCTCTGCTCCAGTAGTATTGGTCCACAAGAAGGATGGATCATGGTGCATGTTTCCGAATTATAGGGAGCTCAACAAGCTCACTATTAAAAATAAGTTCCCCATTCTTGTCATTGATGAATTACTGGATGAATTGCATGGATCAATTTACTTCACCAAGTTGGATCTTCATTCAGGATATCATCAAATAAGATGAATATTGAAGACATTCCGAAAATAGCATTTAGAACTCACGAGGGTCATTATGAATTTTTGGTCATGCCTTTTGGCCTTACCAATGCACCTTCAACATTTCAAGGTTTGATGAATTCAATTTTCAAGCCATTCCTTAGAAAGTTTGTGTTAGTATTTTTTTATGATATACTAATCTATAGAAAGTCTTGGAAGGATCATGTTGAACATGTTGATAGGGTGCTACAACTATTGAAGGAGAAACAATTATATGCAAAAAGATCCAAATGTTTCTTTGGAGTCCAAGAGGTGGAATATTTGGGTGATATTGTATCTCATGAAGGAGTTAAGGTAGACCCTAGCAAAATTAAAGCCATTAAGGAATGGAAAATCCCCACATCCATAAAGCATCTGCGAGGATTTCACGGGTTGACAGGGTATTATCGCAAGTTTGTTAAGAATTATGGGAGAATAGCAGCACCTCTAACAACATTATTGAAGAAAGATGCATTTTCATGGACTCCGGAAGCAACAAAGGCCTTCGAACATCTTAAAGAGGCAATGTGCCAAGCACCGGTCTTAGCTACAACGGACTTCAAAAAAACCTTTATTGTGGAATGTGATGCTTCAAGAAATGGAATTGGTGTTGTTCTAATGCAAGATGAGAGACCCATTGCTTTTGAAAGTCGTCCAATCAAGGGAAGGTTTTTAAGCAAAGCTATTTATGAGAAGGAAATGTTGGAAATACTCCATGCACCTAAGAAATGGCGACCCTACCTAATGGGAAGACACTTCAAGGTAAAAACAGATCATGATAGCCTTAAACACTCTTTAGAACAAAGATTATCCTCTGAAGAGCAACAAAAGTGGGTCACAAAGATATTGGGTTATGACTTTGAAATCATCTACAAAAAGGGGAAGCAAAATTTGGTGGCGGATGCACTCTCAAGAAAGGATGAGGATGTGGAAGCATTGTTGTGCGCCATTTCTATTATTGAACCAGATTGGATAAACGAAGCAAGGGAGGAATGGAAGAATGACAAAGAAGTGTGGGCACTTATTCGAAAGTTACAACAAGATTCCAGTATGTTTGATACATTTAGTTGGCAAAATGATTTGTTATGGTACAAGGATCGCTTATACCTTTGTAAGAATTCCCAGCTAAAACAAAAAATTCTTATGGAATTGCACACTTCTCCCTTAGGAGGGCACTCAGGATTTTTAAAAACTCACCACAGGGTTAAGAAGGAATTTTTTTGGGATGGCCTTAAATCAGATATTCAAAAGTTTGTGGCATAATGTTTGGTTTGCCAACAAAATAAAGTTGAAACAATTAAGACACCAGGTCTATTACAACCTTTATCCATTCCAAGCCAATGTTGGGAGGAGGTTTCAATGGATTTTATCACAGGTTTACCCAAGTATGAGGGAAAGAGTGTCATCATGGTGGTAGTTGACAAACTTACCAAGTATGCACACTTTTGTGCATTATCACATCCATTTAAAGCCAGTACAGTTTCTACTGCATTTACAGAAACAATTCAAAAGCTACAAGGAAACCCAAAGATTATTGTAAGTGACAGAGATCCCATTTTCACTGGAAATGTTTGGACATAATTAATTTCTTGTCTTGGTACTCAGTTAGCTCATAACTCATCTTATCATCCTCAATCTGATGGGCAAACTGAGATAGTAAACAAATGTTTGGAAGGATATCTTCATTTCTTTTTATCTGATAAACAGACACAATGGGTCAAATGGTTGCCCCTGGCTGAATGGTGGTATAACACTTCCTTCCATACAGCAACAAAAATGACCCCATTTATGGCACTTTAAGGGTATCAACCACCATCCATCACATCATATTTAAGAGAAAATTCTAAGGTTCAGGCAGTGGAACATCACATCGAACATCAACAAGTCCTCAAACTCTTAAAGGATAACCTCGTGTTGGCACATAATAGAATGAAACAACAGGCAGATCAACATTGCAACGAAAGAAGTTTTGGTGTAGGTGATTGGGTATTCCTACGGCTACAACCATATAAGAAAATGTCCCTCAAGCAAGCTAAGAAGGATAATAAATTATCACCAAAGTATTATGGTCCATACAAGATGTTGCAAAAGATTGGTACTATGGCATACAAATTGAAGCTTCCTGCAGCTTCTCGATTGCACCTAGTTTTCCATGTTTCATGTTTAAAGAAGGTCATAGGCGACAAGCTCCCAGTTCAAACAATATTGTGAGAACTTGGCGAGGAAGGAAAAATTATATTGGAACCGGAAGCAGTCACATAAACAAGAACTCGACAACTATGAAATCATTCAATTTCAGAGTATCTTCTCAAGTGGAAGAACTTATCTGCTGAAGATTCCACATGGGAGGATGAGAATTTTATGCAGAAGTATCCAGAACTACACAAGAAACACGTTTTTGGAGAGGGGCATGTTGGGTCCCTATAATACTAGTGATTACCCCATTACTATTATAGTTATACCCCTTATTAATATTGTTGTGCCCCTATTACCCCCATATTGTTATTACTGTGCCCCATAGAATCCCTCTATTGTTATTTTTGTGTATTTATATTATTATTTTTAGGTCGGCTGGATTATATTGTGACTGCTTAGACTCCTATATATAGAAAGGAGGTTTTGTCATTTGAATCATCCAAGAATTGTTCATTTATGTAATGTAAAGGAGGTTTCCCCCTCGAAGAGGCTAAATTCTAAGGCGTTGATCTATCTTTTCTATCTTTTCTTGAGATGTTTCGTAACGCTTATTTGCTTCAACCAAAAAGTAAAGAAGGATATGATTCCACATATTATCATCCATCCCCCATGTGGCTTCCCACTAGAAAAGATCACCATGATTAGCTCCCTTTTTTTCTTCTTTTTCGATTTCCAGTTTTAGTGTATTTTTCTCCAATTTTTAGAAAAAGTTGATGTTATTTATTGGGATGCCACTATTTTTGGCATTGTTTGCACTGTAAAAATGATTTAGGCACTAAATTCAGTGATAAATCACTAAAATTAGTGCAAGAAAAATGCTAGAAATAGTTCTAGAAATATAACAAAAAATTGTGCTTGAAATTGCGACAATTATAGCGTTAGATTTCACTCCAATTTTTTTACCTAAATTATTGCTTTGCTTAGATACTTTTTTAGCACTGGATTTAGCATTAGATGTGCCTAAACAACTAATGAATTGAGTTGTTTGAGGTTATGTGGATAGGGGATTTGACGATTATGGGATTTAGGGATTGGGGGTATAGGGATTAAGGGTTAAGCGATTAGGGGTTAGGTTTTAAGGGATTTAGCACTTACAAATTAGGTAGTTTGATGGTTGGTGGTTAGGAATTATGGGTTAAGGGATTAATTGTTAAGTGCTTACGACATAAGGGTTTATGGATTAAGGGATAGCGAATAGTGCTTAAGGGTCGATGGCTTAGGGGTTAGGGGATTTAGGGCTTTTGCATTAAGGGATTAGTGATTAACTAATGTTGATGGATTAAGGGTACTTTCTGCATTAGTGTTGAAGGATTTAAAGGTAAATGTAGGTTTAGGGATTAGGGAATTTAGTGTTTTATTAGAACTCTCTTGAATTTCCATGCAATGTCTTCCAACATTTCCATCACTAATATCATCTATTATTTCCACATGCTGAGAAGATAATGTGACCAACATTGAAATTTATTCAAATTATTCTTGTATGCATCAAAATTTCACATGGTTAGACTAGACATGTGCCTTGACAATATGCAAGGGTTTGAAGACTCAAGGATGCTTGACGTCCCGAAATAATCTTTGGTATATTCCATGTTTGTATCAGCGTTCATCATCAAGTTTGATTTTCATCATTTTTCATTCCCATTTATAGAATATTTTTCTAAACTCTCTTGAAATATCATGGAACATGTTCCAACATGCGCATTACCAATGTCATCCATCGATGTCACACAATGAGAATTGAATGGGGCCAACATTGCAATTTATTCAAATTATTCCTGTATGAGCTAAAATTTGACCTGGTTATAGTAGACACATGCCTTGATCTTATTTGAAGGTTTCAACAGTCAAAAATGCATGACATCTTCACATAATCTTTGAGATCATCCATAATTGCATGAATGTTCATCATGCAATATCATTATCATCATTCCTCATTCTCATTTATGGAATCTTTCTCTAAACTCTCTTAAAATGTCATGGAATGTCTTTGAACATACTCAATCACCAATGTCATCGATTGATGGAGCATGATGGGCAGTGAATGCGGCCAACGTTGAACTTCTTCAAATTGTTCATGTATGCACCAAAATTTTACATGGTTAGACTATAAGGAACATGGCTTGACAATATGCGAGGGTTTCAATACTGAAGGATGCTTGACATGCTTACATAATCCTTGAGCTTTTCAACATTTGCACCAATGTTCAAGATGCAGCCTCATTGTAATCATTCCTCATTCCCATGCATGGAATTTTTGTCAAAACTCTCTTGAAATTTGATGGAACTTCTCACAAAACACCCATCGATAATGTCATCAACTGATGTCACTGTATGAGTAGTGATGGGGATTGATATTTCTTCAAAATTTTATTGTATGCATCTAAATTTGACATGGTTAGGCTAGTTGACACCTGCCTTCACAATATGGGAGGGTTTCAAAAATCAAGGATGCTTGATGTCCCCACATAATATCTGAGATCATACAAGTTTGAAATAATGTTCATCATGAAATATCATTTTCATAATTCCTCATTCCCATCTATGGAATATTTATGAAGGCTCCCCTGAAGTGTCATGGAACGTCTTCCAACATGCCCATCACCACTGTCATGCACTAATGTTGCATGCTGAGAAGTGAATGGGGGAAATGTTGAAATTTCTTCAAAATTTTTGTGTATGGAATGTAATTTGACATGGTTAGAATAGGAAAATGAATTTCTTGTATGTGAGGGTTTCAAGACTCAACAATGCCTGACATCCCCACATAATATTTGAGATCGTCAATGTTTGTATCAATGTTCATCATGCAATCTCATTTTCATCATTCCTCATTCCAAAATAATGAATATTTATTGAAACTCTCTTGAAATGGTGTGGCATGTCTTCCAAAATTCCCATCACCAATTTCATTCATTGAAACTACTCGTGAGCAATGAATGGGACCAATGTTGAAATTTCTTCAAGTTGTTCTTGTATATGTCAAAATTTGACATATTTAGAATAGGCACATACATTGACAATATGAGAGTGTTTTAAGGCTCAAGGAAATTATTATTGATCATCATTGTCACCATCATCATGTTTTTTATTTCCATCATGTTTAGTGTCCATTTTATCTTTTTATATTCTACTTTGGCTTCCTATTAGGGATAAAGGGAAATAAGGGCTAATTAGGTATGATATATATGAATAAAACATATAATGATTAATGGTTAAAGGTTAGATATTTTAGAAGCATGGGAATAAAATGGTTATGGGTTAAGGTTTTTGGAGGTTAAGGTATTTTGTAAATAGAATCATTGGGGATTGGGGTTTAAGGTTTATGTGGGTCATAGGTTATACAACTGGTTGGATGATAGAAGGTATATGGATTTGTTGTATAAAAGATATGTGTTATTGGACCCTATAATAATTGGATGGAGATTAAGTGTCCTAGGAGTTTTAAAGGTTCACAATTATATGTAATAGGCATTAAAGATGACACTTATAAGTGATTTGGAATTATGATTAAGTGTTATAATGTGGGGGTGTGCAGTTATAGAGTTTATGGTTTACATAAGTTAATGACAAGGGGGTTTATGCATAAACAAGTTATTGGTTAAAGATTTTATTAAATTAAGAGTTAGTAAAGTTGATGGGTTAATCAATAAGTATATATAAGTGGTTATTGATTATAGGGTTAGGTGTTATATGTTTGGGCTTGTTAAGGTCACTAGCTATAACATTCACCTTACGTGAGTTAATGATTATGAGTGATAAGTGTTATGGTTTGGGAGTTAGGAGAGTTGAATATTATATGGGTTATGGGATATAAGATTACTACGTGTTCATCACTAAATAATATATATATACAATGTATTCAATATGTTATATGCTACATGGTCTAAGGTAATAAGGGCTTAATCTCATGAGGACATTAGAGGTCATAATGGTTAGGGGTTCGTGGTTAAAAATTAGGAGTGATAAGCGATTAAGCGTTATGAGATACAATATGGGTCACTAATGAGGGCTAATCATGGTTAGTTGTTGAATGATAAGTCTTATAATGGATAAAGGCTACACATGTCAAGGGTTATGGGTTAGAGGGTAGGGTTATAATAATTAGGGGTTGCTAGTTAGAAATATAAAGGCTATAACTTAGGGGTGATATTGGTAAAGCGATTTAAGAGTTAGATGTGGCAAGTGGTAATAGGAGTAAAGGGTAATATAAACTACATAGAATAGTAGTTAATGTTAAGTGTTATTATGCTAAGGTATTACAATGGTTAATTTGGAATTAGGGGGTTATTGTTAATGATTATGTGATTTGGCTCAATGGTTCAATATGTTCTATAGGTTTTGATTTATAGAGATCACTAATTATAGGTTAAAGATCTAGTTAAAATTGTTTCATGGGTCAAGAGTCATGTGTTGTGGGCAATATTTTAGGGCTTGTAGGTGACAGGGATTAAAGGTGGGAAATTACCATGGGTTATGTTTTATAGATGTTACCATATTGGGCTCTAGTGGTTCATATTTAGCAAGTATGGGGATTAAAGACTGTGGGTTAGCTATTAAGGTTTATAACTGATAAAGATAAGGTTTATAAGGTCACACAATGAGGTTTATTAGGATTTATATATGCTTGGGGCTATGGGATAGATGGATTAATGATTATATGGTCCAAAAAATAAGGGTTTTGAATTATGTGTTAGGTTTTATTAGGGTAATTTGTCAGGGGTTAGGGGTATTTTTAACGAGTTATCAGTTGAGTATGTATAAGGGTTGTGAGTTTTCGTAGTGTAAGGATTATAAGTTAATATAGCAATTATTAGCTATAGTGGATATAATAATTTATGAACTTTTGTTATTAATTCCAAGTCCAAAGGATATATGCACTTAGGGATATCGGTTATTTGGTTTAACGTTTAAAAATGAGAAGGCTTTGGACGTGCCATAGAGGTTATGGGTTAGGGAATATAGGAGTTAGAGAATATGCTTGTATATGGGATTAGGTTATGGATCATATATTTTCCTAGTTAATAAGTATAGTTGGTATGCCTAATAATTTATTAGTGTTAATGGTTACATTTCAAGAGTTAAGGGTGATAGGGCTATGCTTTTTGGGATATATTTTTTATGGTTACAAACTATATTAGATAATATATGTTTGAGGTTTAAATTAGTAGTGTTAATGGTTATAGGGGCTTGGGATTATATTTTTTATGTATTATACAGTTTAGGGTTGATAAGCCTTGGACATTGTTGGGTCACGGGATATTAATCTTTTTCATACTTATTTTCCTATTCCTTTTATCCCTTTTTGACGAACAAGACCATATGTTATTATTTTGATAGCCCTTATTCACCTAAGTACTCTATTTTTCAATTGTCACTCTCTTAGTCAAACTCTACAAATAAAATGACATTAGAACTACTATCTTAGGCTTATTTTTATCATAAAACTAGCATATTGGATGTTTTAGGTTTGGATGGTATGTTGAAGCTTTCTGTTATAGGATTGCATTTTAGTTCCTTTACTGATTTGGATTAATTAAGGTTCCAAGAGCTATTGTTGTTACATAAACAATTGCTTAAGCACATGTTGCCTTACCTAATTAGACAATATCTAGGAAATATCGGGACCCTAATACTATGCATGTTATTGGAAAACTATTTAATGTAATATTAGGAAATAATGTGCCTAGAATGTATGAAGACCCTGGGAACCCCATTTTAACTATAAATATTGGTCGAATGATTCCTCCTAATACATTAATTGATTTAGGGGTTGCCATGAATATATTATTGATAATATGAACACATATAGTCTGATGTACTCTTTACTGTTAATACCATATTTGTGGTTGTATTATAAATCTTCATCACAAGACACAAATAAAATTTAATCATTGAATTTGAACAACAAAGCAACTTTCACAACATTTAGTTATATAGTCCAATGACATTTTTATGGTAAGTTATGCATAGGTATGAATCTTTTTTCAATTATTTGTGGATTTTATACTTGAGAAGCAATGAACATAACAATACATACACATGTCAAGGACAACTGTCACAATAAGATGGCAGGGAGGAGTGTACAATTTAAATGATGCGTGATGATTTCACCTAAACTTTTTTGGGTAATTAATACATATCTCACCTTGCCATAATACTACATAATCATACCATTATGACATTATTACTTTTTAATATTAAACCTATATAACTATAATCGTTATAACCAATAATTGTTCATTATTATTAAGTTTTTTTTCTTTATTATTCATGTTGTTACATCTGGAGATCAATTAAATCTTTCGAAAAGTACTTTTTATTTAAAATTTATAAATTGGTAGTAAGGAGGAGTAACCCTCGATAATTCCAACAACATGATATTCTCCCGTCAGCAAGGATTTTTGCATTTTGAAGCAAATTTGTAACAAGTTCCTAGGAGTGTTGAGTAGTGTGGTTGTGAGTAGCTATGGGTGGAGAAATTCTCATAAACGAACCTGACTTTGTTAAGGTGTTGTTCCAACATTTTGAATCATTGAAAATGTTTCGAATTTCTAGATGGTTGAGTTATTTTGAAAAATTATAGGGTTTCAGTGAATTGGTCACTTTAGAATTTTCCCAAGCCTTAGTTGAACAATACTATGTGGTCATGGGATTCAAATTTTTTTTTTACAGAAGAAGTTATCGCCAAATTTATAGGGATACCTAGGATAGGAGATTGGTGGTTCTCGAGGAAAGTGGCCAATGTTGAAGCTAAGGCCATGTTCTTACAACAGGGAGAAGAATTGAGGTACAAGGGAAGTGGTTTCGATAGAACATCTCTTCCTCACCCTTGGGACGATGTATTTCTCTTCATCCAAAAATTCATTACTTATGAGGGTCATTGTGGGAGTATTTTCAATTATCACTATCAATTTCCAACACATCTAAGGATAAGGCAATTGAATAAGATGGCAGGGAGGAGTGTACAATTTAAATGATGCGTGATGATTTCACCTAAACGTTTTTGGGTAATTAATACATATCTCACCTTGCCATAATACTACATAATCATACCATTATGACATTAGTACTTTTTAATATTAAACCTATAAAACTATAATCGTTATAACCAATAATTGTTCATTATTATTAAGTTTTTTTTCTTTATTATTCATGTTGTTACATCTGGAGATCAATTAAATCTTTCGAAAAGTACTTTTTATTTAAAATTTATAAATTGGTAGTAAGGAGGAGTAACCCTCGATAATTCCAACAGCTTGATATTCTCCCGTCAGCAAGGATTTGTGCATTTTGAAGCAAATTTGTAACAAGTTCCTAGGAGTGCTGAGTAGTGTGGTTGTGAGTAGCTATGGGTGGAGAAATTCTCATAAACGAACCTGACTTTGTTAAGGTGTTGTTCCAACATTTTGAATCATTGAAAATGTTTCGAATTTATAGATGGTTGAGTTAGTTTGAAAATTATAGGGTTCAGTGAATTGGTCACTTTAGAGATTTCCAAGCCTTAGTTGAACAATACTATGTGGTCATGGGATTCAATTTTTTTTTTTACAGAAGAAGTTATCGCCAAATTTAGAGGATACCTAGGATAGGAGATTGGTGGTTCTCGAGAAAGTGGCCAATGTTGAAGCTAAGGCCATGTTCTTACAACAGGGAGAAAAAATT